>OU343221.1:37846091-37907253 GCA_910596185.1 Chrysanthemum makinoi | reverse complement strand
CAAGTAAATTGTACCTATTCGAGAAGCTCTTGATAGACATGAACTTTGACGGGTTTAACAACGTTTCGGGGTTGTCCACATCTTCTAGGTAGTTATTATAGCTAGTTGTCACCTAAAAGCTGACAATGTATCTCTTTAACTATGCAACGTAATCGTGTCTCGCAAGGAATTGTCTATCTTGAGTCGATCAATTCAAAAAGTGCGCGCTCTTCTCTCACTGTGCAGATTTCTGTCAAAACTCTTAAGCACAGGTGGAGGGGGAGTATTTCTAAAAATCCAAAACTCTTGAAGTGTTCAAACATGTTTTTTCATTTACAAACACTTCGAGAGATTTTCATGAAAATGGTTTTATGGCAATGGAGTTATAAGGTGATTAAGGTTAGGAATAACCGTCCTATGATCCGCCAGAACCGGAGGGATCTACCCAAGGACACTACCAATAGTTAGAATTAGAATTCCTTAGGTATGATTATAAAAGGAGAAAATGAGAATCGGAGAAAGAAGGAGTTGAAGAATTAAAATGAAAAGCAAAGAAAAGGGTGAAAAGAAATAGCCCTCCGCATTATTCAACTTAGGCGCATAACGGGTTCAATTCATATGCTACTGGTTGTCATTTGATGACGTCGGTATTGAAGATTAAAAGTCGTCATGGACCCAGTGACGCATGCACTAAACCTTCTTAGCCACTCAAGTTTCTCTCAACAGAAGCTTGTTTCATTCTCACAGGGAACCCTACGTAAACTATCGGCTTTCTCTTAGAGATAGCGGGTATTGAAGAAGGAGACCCTCTCCCTAGTCTTCGCTCAGGAAAACCAAAACGCACTATTGAGTCTAGAGCCACCAGATTCATCAAAAGATCTCTTAGGTACACTTGACATTTTATCGCTTGTCGTTCAACAATAAGAACGCAAGTGATACTTTATCATGTCCTTCACAGATCTTAGCAATCTGTCGAGAACATTTATGAGAGGTTCACACATGTGATCCTCAGTGATTGAATGGAAACTCCTGCTAAGGTCAACATCAAACGACTGACAGCAGTCACTTTGGTTACTCCCGTGGATTACGCTTAGTGTGTCTCAAACGGTCCTGGTCGTGAGGTGATGCTTCGGTGTACCTCAAATGACTCATTCTGAATCTGTAGATGTACTTCGGTACATCGTGTTATCTCACTTGTGGGACTCAGTTCAGAACGGCCGAACAGCCTTTGTGAGAATTAGAGTTGTGTTTTCATACTATGCTGTTAACACTCTCGAAGTTCAAACTTGTAAGTGCTGGAATCCGCTTATCACTAACCGTTTTTATGCTTTCTTCTTATGGAAGCTCTGGAGCGGACTGATCGTGCAGATTCTTCACATGCTCATACCAATAACATCACCAAATTTCTTTAGAGGTTTTAAGCATAGAAATTCTTTCGAATTCCTTTTTCGGTAAAGCATTATATAAAACCATTTTTGGATAAGGAAGTACAAACCACTACAACCGTTGATAGTGATCACCCTCGCCGTGAGGAAACATATACTTCTAACACTGTTATTTGTGAAAATTCTTCTTCTGTGGATGCAGGTTCTTGTAAAATTGTTGAAGGTTCATATACCTCATGTGGTAAAGAAGAACTTTATGCCAATTTCGCATGTGGAAATCCTTTTCTAGTTCCACTCTTAACTCCACTTTTACATGACATGACTTAATCTTCTTTCTTCAAATCTTCTATGTAAATATTTTTGAAAAACCAAATACAAAATTTGAAAAACCAACAAAAACAAAATATAAAAATATAAAATTTTTCAAAAATACAAAAAACAATATAAAATCAAAAATCCAAAAATATTCTTCTCACGACATGTCTCACGTATAATCGATATTCTCAGACGTTTCTAGAAATGTCATTCAACAATGATACGGGTATGTACAGATGCTTGAGCGAGAGTTATTTATTTGTCCTCTAAAACATGTCGTCTCTCAAAATTTCTTCAAATAATGGCTTTCGTATACTTGCATAAAACCCGGACTAAAATGATGACTTTTGATTATTTTTCAAATCAAAACTCGTGCTTTATAGAAAAATCAAGTGTACGCTTCAGGCAATCGCATTTAAAATGGTGAGAAATCATCATCATCTTGAGCACCTTTTCAAGATTGTTCAAAAAGATTTTTCAAAATCTTTCAAAATACTATGTGCTCAAGATAACTCCCTCTAAAACCCTTTAATTGATTATGCTTTATTAAAGGGGGAGTATAAACCTAAAATGTTACAAATTCATGCTTAAATCAAATCCGTTTGTCTCCCCAAAAGATTCTAAAATGTTGTTTAATCCGTTGATATCAAAAATATCACGAATATGCTATTTTTGAGGGGGAGGAGACGTGATTAAAATGTGATCAAAAATGTTTAATGATCGGTGTTTGAATCTTAAAATGAGCTCGACTCGCATCTGAAACCAATGAATTGGCGGGAATCAAAGGCAGTAAATGTAACATCTCGAGAAACTTGTGATAGATATGCACCTTCATGGGTCTAACCTCCTTTTCAAGGAGTGTTTACAACTTCAAGTTAGTTATTAGAGCTAGTTGTCACCTAAAACTGACAATGGAACTCTTTAACTAGGCAACGTAATCGTGTCTCGTGGGGAATTGTCTATCATGAGCCGATCAATTCAAAAAGTGTAAACTCTACCCTCGATGTGCAGATTTTTGTTAAAACTTATAAGCACATATGAAGGGGAGTGTTTCTGAAAATATAAAACTCTCGGAGTGTCTCAAACATGTTTTCTATCATAAACACTCTGTGAGATTTTCAAGTAAAATGGTTTTATGGCAACATGGGACAGTCATGGAGTTATAAGGTGACTAAGGATAGGAAATCCGTCCTATGATCCGCCAGAGCGGAGGGATCTACCCAAGGACAATACCCATAGTTAGTATTAGAAGTCCTTAGGTATGATTGAAAAAAGGAGTAATGTGAGAAAGGAGAAAGAAGGGGTTGAAGAATTAAAAGAAATGTAATGAAAAAGGGTGAAAAGAAATAGCCCTCCATATTCAACCTTAGGGCGTAAACCGGTTCAATACATATGCTACTGGTTGTCACTTGATGACACCGGTATTGAAGATCAAAGACGTCATGGACCCGACGCGTTCGCACTAAACCTTCTAGCCACTCAATTCCTCTCAAAAGGATTTGTTTCATTCTCACTGGGAACCCTACATAATCTATCGACTTTCTCTTAGAGATTGTTGATATTGAAGAAGGAGACCCTCTCCCTAGTCTCCGCTCAGAAAACCAAAATGCACTATTGAGTCTAGAGCCACGAGATTCATCAAAAGATCTCATAGGAACACATGACATGACATCGCTTGTTGTTCATCAATAAGGGCACAAGTGATATATTAGAGTCCTACGCAGTCTTAGCAATCGCCGAACATTTATGAGAAGTTTCACATCTGTGATCTTCGCGATTGAATGGAAACTCGTCAGGTCAACATCAAGCAGCCCGACAGCAGTCACTTCGGTAACTCCCCGTGGATTACGCTTGTGTCTCAAACGGTCTACAAATGGGGTGATGCTTCGTGTACCTCGACTCATCCGAATCGTAGATGTACTTCGGTATATCGCGTTATCTCACTTGTGGGACTCCTGTTCAGGAACGGCCTTTGTGAGAATTAGAGATGTGTTTTCACACTATGATGTTAACACCCTCGAAATTCAAACTTGTAAGTGCCGGAATCCGCTTATTACTAACTTGTTTTATGTTTACTTCTTATGGAAGCTCCGAGCGGATGGATCGTGCGTAATCGCCACATGCTCATACCAAAAACACATGAAAGTTCTCATCATAATCAAAGGCTTCACAAAGTTAAAGATGATTCTTTGTCAAAGAATCTACAAAGTGTAAAGACTCGAGAACTTCATCATTGGAAACTCAAAGTCAAATAGAAGTGTGAGCATGGTGGAGAAAGACGTGGAGATACCTAACCAACGAAGTTTACAACGGCAGACAACAACATTAACGATCACAAAGCATGAAGGAACAAAGAATCAAGACTATTCTATATCTACACATAAAGTTCAAGCTCGAGAAAAGTAAAGACCTAATCAAGTGGAGCATCTTTTGAATGACCACCCCTTAGAGGGAGATTGTTAGCCTTAATAGTTTTTATTAGAAGTGATGGTCATTCACATTTAGGAACTTTATAACGTGTGTTAGATATCGTGATAGAATAGTCAACGGGCTCGTGGATTGGACTAAGCTAAATGGGAACTAGTTATGTAAGGCTTGCCTTTTATCCAATCCAAACCATGTCCAAGCCCACGAAGCCCATAAGAAAGCCTTTAGGGCATCAAGCCCCTTGGACTATAAATACCCCTCAAATGGTCATTTGAGGGGTGTGTTTGAGTGTGTGTGTGTGTGTTTTCCTTTGAAGCAATATAACTTATTGTTTTCATCTTTCTTCTCTCTATCTCTCTAACATACACGAATTCATATTCAAGTCACCAAGTTCTTTCCTTTCTTCTTATTCATACGCATAACGTATTTGTGTTTGGTTCGTGTGGTACTTGTGATAAAGATAAGGTATAAGTGGTAAAAGGGGATTTACAAAAAGGTCAATCTCCCGACCCCTTAGTTCGAACTCGCTAGCCAGATTCCTCAACTCCATCAGTTTGATTTAATCTTTCCTTTGAAGTTCATTTGAAAACTCTGCCATTTTCTTAGGTAGAAACTGTGCAGCTGCAGTCTGCAACTCCTCCACAAAATAACCCCTCTCACGATTCATCAGATCCACCTTCATGCAAACCCTATTAATATCCGCCGCCAGCTGCCAATACTCTACCGATGCCCTCCGACAATACAAGATGAACATATCCTCCCATTGATAAGATTCTGTCGCCTCACGTAACTCATTCAACCTAAATTGTCCTGCCATAAATTTTGTTACTTTGATCCAAATATTAACCAAAACTTGAAGCATGAATAGATGTATACCCATGCTTAAATAGCATAATCCATGACAAAAGATCCAAAAAATAATCACATGCAAAGCCTTAATGAAAGGCTGGGAATTAACCAAGGTAGAAAACAAAGAAACAAGCATATTTCAGTTTGACCAACTTTATGAGGTCTGATTTGTTACTGTCCTTGTTTATATCTTTTTCTTACAGCTTCATTTGATTAGGTCTGATTAGTTTTTAAACCATTTTTTACTACATATTGTTGAACATGTAAGTCATTTTTTAAAACCACAATTATATAGGCATCATAAACAGGTCATATAGTTACTCTAACCAAACTACAACAATATCTCATTTGGTTGTGTTTCCTATACTGTATACCAACAGATCCACAATCCATCTTCACCACATACTGATAGTCCTTATTTATTAATTAGAGTTGGATTGTATTTGTCCACATATTCATAGTCCTTATCTAAAGAAGTGGAACCTTACAACATAATTTTGTCTAATTGACTGGTTTGTATCTTGAACTAAAATGGATCTCTGTAACAACATATAGCCAGAGCCTTTTGTTATAGTGACTTGTTACAGTTAAATTTATATTAAATGCCTAAGTGACTTTTCTAATCTAAAACCATTCATTGATCAACATGGTTACAAGAGTTTTATTAAATTTGGTTTAAGTGATACTTAAACCAACATACATACATCATATGTAACCAAAAACTCCCCTTCCCTTCCCTTGGCATCGCTCCCCTTTCTTAAACAGATCATTTTTTTCCCTTCCCTTTCATCAAAAGCTTAGCTTTGGCATCTTCAACCACATATGGTTTGATACCATTTTCTTCACAAAATTTCTTGCTTGGAAGCCAAAAACTTTCTTCCTTTCATCAAAAGCTTTCATTGCAATTTGTTTGGGGGTTAGGTTACAACTAGTTGCTTCAACTAGGAGAAAACATGAAGAGTGTGGATTTATCAATCAAAAGAAAAATGATGCTACCAAGTTCACCCAACCCATGTCGGCTTAAAATTTATAAATGACCCTTTTTTGGTATGCTACCAAGTGCCCAACGCCCCAACCCACTATTTGTAATATCAATATTTTTAACTTAATGATGCTAAAAATAAGCATTAAAGAGGCACAAACAGTAGACATACATACCATAAATGTTTAAAAAAGATGGAGTTTGAGGAATAACAGCGTTTGAGACACTGTGTTGCTACTAGACCTAAACAACTACAGCACCTAAACTACTACAACACCTAAACTGTTACAGCACCTAAACTGTTATGCAACCAAGCTGCACAACCAAGTTACATAGTTTTAGACCTACCTGGCTATGCAACCATGTAAAGGTCAATAGTTTTTCACCTACAAGACCTACACCATTCAATGTACACCATCTGTTGGTTTGATTGATTCTATTGATTCTACCTTCTTGTATTTCCAATAGAAAGATATCAATTGTTCACAATATGCTAGAGCAAACTCAACAGGATCATCCACCATCAACGAAAGACTGTTTGTCAAACGGTACAAAAAAATGCAGAGCCAAATACCACAATCTCCGTAATAACCACCTTGTAATGGCACATCTTTTGCATAGCGAAAGGTTATTGAATAACTATGTGGATCAATGTTTTTCTTGGCCATCACCTGACTATCTTCAAGATAAACGGGAATATCCCTTGAAAAAGTCTCCATCCAAGTATCCCACCATGGACGGCCTTCTTCATCAGGACCACCAAGGCTGTCATATATAGTAACGACACCTGATCGAATGTCTAGCACTGCCAAAGCCCAGTGAATATTTGGCTCATTAATGGGAATGTAAACCTACAATATTAAAGGTGTATTAAAAGCAAACCCGTTCTAAAAAACAATGACAAACTGAAAACAGATATGAATTTAGTTTGAAAAAACTTAAAACTTTTGGTATCTAATCAATCAAACAGACAGAAACACCTAAATAAAAAAAATGCCCATCTAACTACCAGATTTGACATGTTAGAAAACCCATCCATGTTTTCACCTTTACATCCTACTTAATAGCACTTATGATCAAATAGTCAAATCACTTTAAAATTTGATTAACTTTCATATCAGTCATATTAAGTTTAGCTTAATCCTGCATTTAGCTTTAGAATTAACTACGACTGCATATCTAGGCCCTATTTCATCTCATAACATCACTTAGACTAAATTAGGTTCAAACAAATCTCACCAAAGTCAAATTTCAAGTTTACCTTTAAAAGTCAAAAATCACAAAACAATTTCAATTAGCTTCATTTATTGATTTTTAATTTCTTCATTTCTAAGCAAAATCAGTTGATATTTTGGAAATTTAGTATTTGGTTGGTGTTCTTTAACAAGGTATTTTTAGATTAATTTTCATATTTTTCTAAACAAGCTGTTACAAGCTTTAAAGTTAAGCGATTTCTAAAACTCCCCCGTGCATCTAGCAAACCGAATCGACATAGCTAATTATGAACATTCCAATAGGATTGTAAAAACAGCTTCAAAGAAGCTCATAACATGTCAATATAATAGGATTGTGATTTTATGAACATTCCAGTCAATATTATTAAATCTGGAACCAAGAGAATAAGTTGAAAACTGAAAAACAAGATACTACTTCGTACCTTTTCAACATTTGGGGTAAACCAAGGCACACCATAGGTAATACCATTTGCATAATACATTGGTATATCTCTACTAAGAAGCTTTGTGCTGAAATATGGGCCAACCATCACCCAATCCGCATCTTCGTGTCTAAAGTGCCACATATACAATACCCATACATCAAGGTGTCGCGATATCAAAAGTATACAGAAAAAACTACATTAGCGAAATGAGAGATGGAATTTAAACGGTTTCAGGGATAATAAGTAGGTAATAATTACATACCAAATAAGACAACCAGCCTTTCCTGTTGCCGTCCTTGGCCACTAAAGCAGCCCAAAATTTATTGTATAGTTCCGCATTTGACCAAGGTAAACAAAATTTCATCTCCTTCTTTGAACGTAATAACATGTTAATGTCTGAATGACAATTGATTCTGGTGAAGCCCTCATACAATATTAGTATGTTTAGTAATTTGTAAACAAATAACAAATTATTTACAGAAAAAAAAACAATAGAAATATACTTGCGCGTTCGGAAACACAGTAAATCCTATGCCCATTTAAATGGAAATCACTGCTACTAAGCAGCGAATACCTTCATTATTATTATTTTTTTATTTTTTTCGGTTATAATTTATATGGGATTGACACGTGTTGCAAAGTAAAATCTCTGCCTATTAGCAGCCGAAAAAAACTTTGCGAGACAAGTTATCAAAGCAGGATAATTTTTGCTTAAAACAATATTCTATCACAACAAATAAAGTCACCAATTTGGTCTCATGGAAATTAATAGTAATATTATGAACCTAACGTTTAAAGCTAGTGATTGTTATTTTGTTCATGCGTTTGTAAGACAATCTAGACATAATATTTAATACATAATTTAATCTATAAAATTAGGTCCATACACCAAACAAATTCTGCGTTCCATTTTATTTCATAATATTAAGAGTAAATTACACCGTTCGTCCCTGTGGTTTGCTCCAAATCACTACCGTAGTCCCTGCACTATTTTTTTTGCTTTTTTGCTCCCTATGGTTTACATATTGCACGCTGTCGGTCCTTATCGCTAACTTGCCGTTATCTTTTCGTTATCTCAATGGCACCGTTAGTCCTAACCAAACGATCACTTGCTGCGTTAGTCCTTTATACTAACGACCGTTAATAACTCAAAATTTTATTAAAATAAAATCTTTTCTACGCGGTTTTATCGCTTTTCGGCGCTTTTCTTACGTTTTCATGCGTTTTTGTCCGATTTTATGCGTTTTTCGTCTACCTTTCCACGTTTTTATACAGCTTCTTACGTTGTGATACGGTTTGTCTATTTTCATTCGTTTTTCTTTGTTTTTACGCTTGTTCCGTTTTATATGCGCTTTCCGTTTTTACGCTTTTGTCCATACTTTTTCACGTTTTTTTCTTTTTTATACGTGTAATTTAAAAATGACGCTTTTTTAATCCGATTTTCAAATTTTTTCCGATTTTAAAATACGTTTTTTAATCTAATTTTTAAAAAAAGTTTTTCCAATTAAAAAATTACGTTTTTTTAATCTTATTTTTAAAAAGTTTTAATCGACACGCTTTTAAAATCTAAAAAGTTTTTTAAAAATCAAGTTTTTTAAAATTACGTTTTTTAAATCGGAAAATCTTTTTTATAAATCTGATAAAAACGTAATTTTTTAAAATCGAAAAAACTTTTTAAAAATCAAATTAAAAACGATTTTTTAAATCGAAAACTTTTTTAAAATTAGATAAAAAAACGCAATTTTTTTATCTGAAAAACTTTTAAAATCGATTAAAAACGTATTTTTTAAATCGAAAACTTTTTAAAATTATATTAAAAAGCATTTTTAAATCGAAAAATTTAAAAATCGATTAAAAACGTATTTTTAAAAAAAATTACACCGTATAAAAACGACAAAACGTAAGAAAAATGGACAAAAGCGTGAAAACTAAGAAAACCCGATAAAAACGGACAATAACGTGAAGAAAACGGAAAAAAGGTATGAAACCGATATAAATGACAAAACGTATGAAACGTAAGAAAACGGACAAAAGCGAAAAACAAAGAAAACGATAAAATACTTATAAAACCCGACACAACGTAAGAAATTGTATAAAAACGTAGAAAAATCGAATTTAAAAACGTATAAAATCGGATCTAAAACGCATAAACGTAAGAAAACGCTTAAAACGATAAAAACCGCGTGATAAAAGATTTTTTCAATAAAATTTTTGAGTTATTAACGTCATAAGTATAAAGGACTAACGCGCAAGTGATCGTTGGTTAGGACTAACTGCCATTGAGATAACTTAAAAGATAACCAAGAAGCGATAACGACCGACAGCGTAATATGAAACCATATGGAGCAAAAAGCAAAAAAGAACAGGACAATCTGGTGATTTGGAGCAAACCACAGGGACGAACAGTGTAATTTACTCTAATATTAATTACCAAAAAGGTAAAACTACTACTATATAAAACAAAACATTATCCATACTATATTATAATGCCGGAATAATCCAATCTTAACTTCAAAACTAACTTTAACCAAAAATTAAGATAAATAGCTCTAACCATGGGTGACATTTGTCACTTCTTAACAAATTGAAAGCCTAACTCCTAAGCACTAAAATTTAAGTTAAAAAGCTCCAATTGTAAGGTGACATGTGTCATTTCTTAACTAAAAATTTACCTTTATTTATAAATTAAAATATTTTTTTATCTATTTATTTTTTTTATAATCTAATTTAAACATATTTTTTAAAATTTTGTGCTCTTTAATCTATTTTGATTTATTTTTATTAGTTTATAGTTTTTACATTTTTAGTGGACTTATTTTATTTTAATTCAAATTTTACAACTTTAACCTTTATTTCAATCAATACAATCTTGATTCATCAAAATCAAATATATTTTTGAGGGATTGTTTGGCGAGTAAGAGATTAAGAGGGTATTTCTATATGCGGGAATAATGTCATTGGAAAGCTACAGGTAACCCAAACAAACAGATATACGTTCGGGGTGTTGTGAAACGAATTCACTAACGGGTAAGCAAACACAGATAACTATACCAATCATGGCCGTGTGAGTATCCAACTAGTATATATATATATATATGTATGTTGCTCGAACAGTTTTGGAAATATTTAACATTAGCACAATAGATAATACGGAGTATGATTTTTCTAACTTGTGCCATGGTGGCACAAGCTTATAAGTGTTTAATGAAGACAACTGTTTCTTTAAATAACTTAATTTTCACATAAAATATGAAAAATTTTAGAGAACATCATAAATTTAGAAAATTATTGATATTAACGAACATGTAAATATGGCAATTTAAATTCATTTAACACCCTTTAACCTCTACGATATTGGCACAAGTTAAAAATTCTCTAGATAATATTAATAAAAACCGGAACAGCTACTTTTCAAAATAACGAGTCTTTATTAATACTAAATAGAAACTTACCAGTCACTCTTTTATGAAAGTAGTATAAACCACGTTGCAAACCAGAAACCCCTCCACGGGTACTAGTGATATGTCGAGGTGGATGATGAGAGATTATCAACATAATACTTGATGTATCTTCACAAGTTTGACTCTTAAATGATAATATAATATGATGATAGCGATAAATATCACTAGAGAAGAAAAGTAGGAGACGTATTGTAGTTTAAAAAGAGTTGCGTTGAGCCAGAGATAGGAAATGTATGAATTTTCAAGAAAACTAGTTTAGTTTATACCGTAAAAACCCGCTGATTTTAAATGAAAAAAAAAAAAAAAAAAAAAAAAAACCTTCATATTAAAGTCATGTTTGGTCACATCGGACAGTAAATGCACAACAAAATTGTTGATTTCGAAGATATTCATAAATTACTTTAGCCATACTGATTTGACTATTCCAACTTTACACTACTCTTTTCGAGTACTTGATTTTAATTTAGTTTTGGTTTTCAAAATGAAAAAAGAAAGAAACTATACATCGGTAACACGCCATTAAACGATTAATGGTAAAAGTTAAAATACTGTATCTACTATCATACCAAACTCATTTTGCTTAATTGCTTTCTCTACTTCGGAAAAAAGATATATCAATTGTCTTTTACCCTTTAAGTATTATTCGCCCTTTCCACTAAAATTAAATACTTCTTCTGTTTTAAAACAAATGCTAGATTTGATTTTTTAAAGTTTTTTTCCAACTGTCTTTAAATATTTTTATTTGTGTTATATAATAATTGATAAAAATTATACTAATTAAAACGTATTTGAAACTCAATCTATTTATATATTTTGCATCAAGTATTATAATAAATAAATAAAAATTATTTACGATGAAAGTTGAAAAAAAAAAAACAAAAAGTCAAACCTGATTTTGAGACTGAGATAGTAGTCATTTGGTGAAACATAAACAAAATGACACCACACTTTAAACATATGTCAAACCTAAAAAAATGTCATTAAAAGTGACACTAAAAATTTAATTTGATTTTTCCACACTTAAAAAAGGTGTAAACAAAAATAAATTCATAGAAAAAAAATAAAAAAAATAAAGAATCTTCTCAAGTTAGCTAAACATTACTAGTTATGTTAGGTTAATAACAATTATTATACTTAATTAAAAATGGAGATTAAAAGTTCTTAACTTTCTCTATTACTACGTATAAATTTAAATTATTTTCTCTCTTTTCACCAAGTAACGACTGATTTTAAAAAAAAAGACATGGGGACGTCCCTTTTTTCTTCTTACAATTATAAACCCATGTAAACGTATATTTTTATTTTAAAATCCAAAGCAAATCTATAAGAGCATCCACAATACTTCAATACTTCAATCACTTCAAGCATTTAATGCATTTAAAGTTAACTATATCTTTTGAGAAAAACTTGATTTGTGTCAAGTCTTTATAAAAAGCTTTTGAAAAATCTATTTATGCAATGTCAAAAACACTACAAAAAAACTTTCTATAATAGAGAAAAGCTTTTCTCCATTTGACCCATTGCGAGTGCTCTAATATTGTTAAAAAATACAGAAAGGAAAACATGAATCTTGTTTGGAACCACGAAAATGGTTTGCTAAAAGAATCTTATGGCCTGTTTGTTATGGGATGTTGGGTTAAGAGGATGAGAGTAAAAGTAAGGGTTTGTTCGGTTTGTAAGCGGGATTAAAATTTGGATTTAGATTTATATTAGAATTTAGATTTGGTGTTATATTTGATTTTTGATTTGATGTAAAAAGAATAAAATATATTATTAGAAAAAAGTCCACATAAATAGTTAGAGCCTCAATAATTTTTTTTTGTGAAAATCAACAAAAAGGAAAGGCTAACAGTATCAGCTTCTAAGGATAGACTTGATCCTGATAAGGAGAAAAACTCAGTGGATAGTGACGCTGAATCCGTGGCAGACATATTTGCTGATTTGGAAATAGGTGATAACATGGTTTCTAACCATCATCAGATAGATGTTGATCAGGTTGAAGATTGTAACAATAAGGAGTTACCTGTAGAACCTTGCATTAATGACACTAATAGCGATCCATTTGGGTTAGCCTCTCTTATAAATAAGAAGTGTGTTAAAGAGGTTGGAGAGGAACGCTCAGAAACTCCCAAATACCCTCCTGGATTTACGCCAAATTCTACAGGTAATTAATATGTAATAGTTAGCTTAATTATGGCTTTTATGTTAGTAATCAATGCTAGGCTCATGTAGAAAGCCCATGAGCCTATGCAAAGCCCAATAAGGAAATGATGGGAACTTGGTGTGTTGCCCTAGTTCCCTCCTATAAATAATCTTCTAAACCTTCCTTAGAAGGTTGGTTGTTTCAATTCACACATTTCACTTTACGCATAACTCTTCACATATTTCATACGTGTGTGTGTGTGTTTGTTCATCCGATCATCTCTTATCTATCTTTCTTATATTGATGCTTGTGTTATAAATATTGAAACCTAACAGTGGTATCAATCGCCAAATAGTTGGGTGAAAATATTTTGTTTTTGAAGTCTTTTTGCTACGCGTAAGGTTCACGTTCTCAAAACTTTTTACGCATAGAAACTCATCTTTTTTCACTTTCAAATCCAAGATTCTTGTACTTTCAAGGTTATTAGGTGTTAAAGGTTAAGTTTTTGGCAAAAAGTTTCAAACTTTACGTGTAGATCATTGTTTTTAAGCTTAGTTTTAAACGTGTGGTTATCTCTACGCATAACGTGTTTAAAAGTTTTGGCTCATCAAGTTTCACACTTTTGTGTTATTTTGGTGATATTGAAGCTGTTTCATCACAAAAATCTTGCTTAGAAACATCTTTGGGCGAAATCGTTTTGGTTAATTTTACGCATAAGTAAACCCTAAGTTTACGTAGTTCTTCAAGGTTTGATCTTCGTTTCTTGGTTTACTGGGTGTTTTTCGTTTTCTTGCTTGGATAAGCCTGAAAACACTTCGACTTTGGATATCTTTTACACTAGAATAAGTGTAAAGGATTTTGGGCAAAACCCTAATTTTACGCATAAGCTAAAACTTACGCGTAGAACTCTTTACTTAAACATTTTCTTACGCCTAAGCCTTGTCTTACGATAAGCTTTCTACTCTAACTTTCAGCCGCTAACCTTAGTGTTTCTCAATTCTTACGCGTAAGCTAATCCTACAGAAATATTAATTTTTGCGCGTAAGTTTGGTGTTTTTACACCTAAGCATTACTTTGCCTAAACTTGGTTTCAACGCCTAAGGACTCTTCATCAACAAAGTTTCATTCGACTACAAAGATCCATCATCAACACAAGTTTCAAGATGTCTCAACCACCATACTCTAACTACTTTCCTCATGTGTATCCTCAACAACAACAACACCACCTCAGTCAACAACAACAACAACATTTCAATCTTCAACAACAAGTTTATCAACAACAATTTAACCAACAACATTTTCCACAACAAGGAGCAATTCCACCACAAATGGTTCAACCACCACCTAGTCTTCAAGTACAACCTTACACAAACTTTTACAATCAGCATCCATCCAGGAATACTATGAAGGAACCGTCTTGGTTTGCAAAGATGTGTGAAGCTTTAAGTAGCCAACAATCCATTCATGAGGCTGGATCACTTGATAGACCTCCAATGCTCACTCCCGGAAACTATGATCAGTGGGTGATTAGGTTCTTTAGGTTTTGTAATCTAAAGAAGCCACATGGCAAGTTCTTAAAGAAGGTCATCCTGGAAGGTCCATTTCAGATGCCTATTGTTGTTACACCCGCAGATCCAAATGCTAATCCACCAAGAGATGATGTCACCAATATTGCAACTCTTTCTGACCTCACTGCTGATGAACTTCAACATTTCGAAGCTGATGAACTAGCAATGCAATACATCCTTTTGGGATTACCCAATCCGATCCTTCGAAGTGTTGATGCTCAAAAGACTGCTAAAGCAATGTGGGAACATATTCATCATCTCATGGAAAGCACTGAACTCAATCAAGAGGATATGGAATCCAAAATTTACTTGGCTTATGAACACTTCATGATTGAACCAGGAGAGACATTAGAGTCTTATCATCATCGATTCTCAGACATCATCAATGATTTGGAAAAACACAACATCATCATGCCAAGAATTGCTGTCAACACTAAGTTCCTAAGTAGTCTTGGTCCTGATTGGGAAAAGCATGTCATTTTCATCCGTCAAACTAAGAATCTTCATCATGCTACATACGGATTGTTGTACGACTATTTGAAGCCCTACCAAAAAGAAGTTGACAAAGAAAGGGTTATCCGCGGACTCCCGATTTCACCTTCACTTCCGGATAATCAACAATTAGCTTTGTGGGCTCAAACTTGTTATCCTCAATTCCCGACCTTACAAACTGTGTTTACAAATCCTCCAAAAACCGCTGCTCAACCAACTGCAACAATTACACCATATGATCAGTCACAACACCAATCTCAAGAAACTCAATTGGTTCCATACAACAACAACACTGATCAAGCACTTTACAGTTAATCAAATGAGGATACTGAAGCTTTTGATGCCTTGCAGCAAGGGTTTGTCATGATTGCTAGAGCCTTCGGCCGATATTCAAACAAATCCAACAATCGCATTCGTACCTCGTCAAACACAAGGAATCGTGGTTAACAATGGACGGTTGAAGTTCAGAATCATGGTAATGTTCGGTCAGATGGGCGTGGTCAAGGGTTTAATGCTATGGGGAGGAATAACATGGGTGCTCTGCAACAACAAAGGGCTCAAGTGGTTGAACAGGCTAATGCTCATAATAAGGTTAATGGTCTTCGTTGTTATAACTGTAATGAGAAGGGTCATCTGGCTAATGCACGCCCTAAGCCGAGGACAAGAGGCAGTGCTTATCACAAAGAGGCTTTGCTCTTGGCCCTCAAGGATGAAAATGGTGGAACTCTTACCAACAAGGAACGAGCTTCATGGCGGTCAGATTACGATGATCATATGGAGGACTTGCAGTGCTAATGAGCAGTGATGTTGATGGCACAAATGCAAGCTCTCCACATGAGTGACACAGGCCCAGTGTATGACACTAACGGCTTGTCTCAGGTACCGGATCAAACTATACTCATTAATAATCTGATATCTCATCCAAAATTCTACATCCGAGAAGGGTCAGAGTGTTCAACATGAGTCATCTACATCTCATTCCGATGATCATCAAATAGACCCTGTAGTTATATTTGACGATCAATATGACCTTATGGTTACCATTGATAATCAAGTTGACTCCGTGGTTATACTTGAGGATCGACTAATGACGGTTTGACACTCACGTTGAACAAGATGAACCTTCGTCTAATCTAGAACTTGAGCTCATGACCTTAATTAAAGACCAAGAATCTCGACCGAAATCAAGCAATTAAAAGAAAACAATGCACTGTTGACTAGGGATAATGAATGCTTAAAAAGGCAACTCAATGTTTTTAAAACTCAAGTAAAACGTGAACAAGGTTTTGAAGTCGCTTTTGCTAAATCTTCCCAAAACGAAAAATCACAAGAACGACAGATACGTGATCTAGTCGCATCCAAGAATGCTTTGTTGTCTCAAATAGAACAACTGAAATATGATCATAAAAAACAAATTAACACTCTTACTTTGGAAAATCAAAAATCTAAGGCTGAGTTGTTGTTGGGAATTCTGGAAAGTAGGAATTACGCTTGATGTTACTATTGCTGACGATCTGGCTGAAGAAGACATGGATTCGCGGAAGAAGACATGGATTCTGCCAAGAAGAGTTTCTCATTTGAAGTAATATTAGCGCATAGTTTGTTTCTACGGATATAGATATTCCGTATATTTATTAGTTTGTTAGGATATGCATGAGCTATTTTAGGTAGTGATATGCATTTATTTATTTTATATTATTGTTTATTTAGGGTTCCTTGTGTATAAAAGGAACTGATAGCTTTTGTATTATGCGACACTAAAGACTCTAGAACTGGAGAAAACATTCCAGGGAAAACATCATAAGAGAGAGTGAAAAAGATCCATAGAGGATCATTGTTTCTTGAAGAAAAACCTTGTTGGTAACTTTGATTGTGTTAATTATTATCCGCTGTGCATCTATTCAATCATGGTTATTATACCCTAGTTGAGTCTGGATCTTGGTTTCAACAATTGGTATCAGAGCGGGTGGCTCTCGATCTAGGGTTTATAAGGTTTTTCAGTAATAAGGGGTTTGTTGGCAAGAAGAGAGGCGACATAGCTTTTATCGCGGACGTACTGATTGGATACAGCACGTTGAATTGGTATTGTTTACTCATCGTACATACTGGTCCCTACTCACTGGTTATTCGGTATCACTGGGGTCAATATCAAGTATATATATTTTATTGATCGGTGGTCTCTGTTTCATTGGTCCCAAGATTTAAATCATCTTATTAATTGGTGTGTGTGATTGGTTGAACCACGTGAGTAAGTTTTGACCTACGCATTTTATTATTGTGATTGGTCAAATGCTTTGATATCTTATTCAAAGTGATCACGTGGGATGTACCGAATTGATTGGTCCCACATTGAGTTTTATTTGTGCTCGGTGATTTCTTTTAATTGTTTGATCTCATGGTTCAAGTGTGGTATGGTGTATACAAGTTAAGATGGTCCTTGGTTTGTGATTGGATGATGGGATCACATATATATCATACACGCATTAATCGCTTGTTTGATTGATTGGTTTAGTACCGGCCATTACAAATTTTTTATTGGCTAATTTTGCCGGTGCCAAATAACGATGTGGCATCATCTATTGGTTTAATTGGTCAAACAAATTCATAGCGCATTTATTTTACTTGGTGCGTTAATTTCACCACGTCAGAATTGGTATTCTTCCGTTCGAGGTATCTGTTGATCAAAGGGTTGAATGTGTGATCACGTGGGACATTTATTCGAATATTATTTCATTTCTACTGATGGTATTCGTTGGTTTCACTTCAATGTAAATGGGTCAATGGATTTTTGATTTGACGTTGGGGATATTACTTATTTGATTTATCACGAGGATCTGTTCTTCCGGTTGATTACTACCTTGTCAAGTTGGCTCTATTTGTTTGGTTTATCTTGGTTCTTTTAAATGGCGTAATTTGATAATAATAGGGATGATGTTATGTTTCCTTATTTGATGAATGATGAGTACGATGTTTGGGCTAAGAAGATGGAACAACCGGATCAAAAATAATGATATGAATATCTTTGGAAGTGATCCAAAATGGCAACAGTTTGAAAAACTGATGTGATCGTGATGGAAATCTCTTTTTCATCCTCCAACGATTCTACGAGATGAACACATTCTTGTACAAAGAGAGTCAAAGGCCGAAACTACCTTGCTTAAATCTATTTCTCACTGATCATCTAGCGATTTTCGCTATATGGATGATGCAAGTCGTATATGGAATGCACTCAAAGAAAGGTATGGTGGAAAGGTTGAAGTCGAAGATGAGCAAGGAAGGCGATCTGCGAGTTATCTTGAAGAACTTGCCGCCCACACTTTGCATTCATGGGCATCTCTCAGGTACATAATTGTGTGTTTGGTTGTAGTGATAAATACAATGAACTTAAGGAAGCCTATGATATTTTGAAACCTAAATATAATGAATGCTATGTTGATGTTGAAGCTTATAAACGGGCTTTAAAACATTAGAAAGACAAAAGTGTGGTTTCAAAGAATCAGTTGGCTTATGAAGAAAAGATAAGAGTGTTAGAAAGAGATCTAACTAATGCTCAAAATGAGTTAAAATATTCTGAGAAATTGAGAGCTGATGTGGTGTCTGAAAACAGTGTGTTGAATGAAAAATTAGATGTTGAAATTGCTAGGCATAACGAATGGTTATTGAATGGAAATAAGTTAGCAAGTCACATCTATGCTAGTCAAACTCCTAATACTTCAATAGGCTTAGGCTTTAAGAAATATGTAGGATTAGAAGCTAGAGATGATACACGTAAATCCACACCAGCAAGCTTAGCTAATTATGTTAAAGAAGGTGACCTACATGATGTACGTGGATCCATTAGAGGAATACATATGCCTGTTGACCTTTCCATTTTAGTTGACTTTGATGGATCACACCATTTATATGGCAAAAAGTCAAGTGACTTGTGGACCTTAGTAGCAAAACTAATGACTGCTTTCTTGTTCTAAAGAGTGAGTCATCAGACCTAAAGGCCATGACTATGCCTCATGTGATTCATGAAAAAGTCGACTCATCTGGCGGAGACACCCAAGACCACACCCATGTCCAAAGTAGCTAATGCTGAGCCCAATATTGGCAACCCAAAACAAAGCCGGTTACTTATTCTATTAAACACAATTTTGTTGCTAGTTCTGTTTCTGATAAGTTTAAATGTAATAAACAAAGTTGTGTTAAGAATAAGTCTTTTAAGAAGAAATCTTGTTTTGTGTGTGGTAGTAAACTCCATCTTATTAAAGACTGTGATTATCATGAGAATAGGATGGCTGTTCCTCGGCCATAAGACTTCTAGACCCACATGGACTAATGTTGCTAGTATTCCTCCATTTGTTCTAAAGCGCACATGTGAGAGCAGGTAAACCAGTTTCTCTGGTAAACCAAAGGTGTATGCATCTGTTTTACTGAAAGGCTTAATAGGCCTTTCGGTTCCACTCGGTGGAGGATATTCTTCACCAGTTACTACTGGTTGGTGGAACAGTAATGCTAGACTTAGACCCTATAGACCTACTAGTTCTTATTTTCAGTCTATATACATATGTATCTCATATGAATATGGCACATGGTGGAGTTGGAGTAACGGCTAACATTAAGCCTCAGGTTATTCTTGGAAAACTCAAAAAGGTTCATTCTGGGTTAAGAACAATAATCTTTGTCGAGGTGCATTGATTGAGGGAGGCATAAGCCTAAGGGAGCTTATTGTTGTATATTTGTCTTAACCATTTTTGCAGATGTTGGATCCTCATGCGCTAAGGGGAGGCTTAGTGTTTCAAACACTACCACTGTCTTTGGTTTCTCTGATGCTTGATGGTTTATTTTCCATGTTTTGGTTATTTATTTATTTTTCTTTATTTTATATTTCGTTTAAAAAAATGCATTATTTCTTTTTCTTAGTTAAAAAAAACAAAACTTCTAACCTTAAAGTGTTAATTTTACTCTTTCTTGCTTGAGGTTTTGGTGTTGAATAACCACACAACTAATGGTTTCACCTCACCATGTCTTTTACGACAGAAGTTGACTAGCCACAGGATTATGGCTTGTGGTAAAGGCTGTGGAAATCCATAAATGGTAATCAACTCACCATGATGATGACGGCATTCCATCAAAAATTGGCTAGTCCAAAAGCAAACGGTTTTGGTAACGACATCTTAATTCCGTTGATAGTTCTTGATTTACTAAAAATCGAGAGGGTTATCAATGTACCCAGTCTCACACACCAACATTGGCTATCCGAGCAAACGTACGGTAAAGACATTTCATATCCGTTCATGGTTCGATTGCTAATAAATCGAGATGGTTATCATGTACCATAGTTTTCGAACTTAAACATTTGGCTACTCGGTAGTGATGGCTATTGGTAAAGGCATCAAATCCATTATTTTCAATGATTCACATCTCGCGGTGTTAACACACCTGGATGTGATGAATAGTATAAACTAATATGTTTTGATGTACATGTTGTCATTTGTTCTGCAAAGATCTAAGTTTCAAAGTTTTGTCATCATAGAGATGTTACTATTTTGATTCTTTCTTTGTTGATGTTCGAGTAAAATCCTCTTGTTCTGCACTTTTAAAGACCTATCAGAGGCTGGAACTTAACCAGTCAATTCGGTTAGGGGAGGATTGTTGGGAATTCGGAAAGTAGGAATTCTGTTGATGTTCTTTGTGAATCTTTGAAAGAAGACATGGATTCTGTTGAGAAGACATGGATTCTGTGAAAGAGTTTCTGTTAGTAATATTAGCGCATAGTTTGTTTCTACGGATATAGATATTCCGTATATTTATTAGTTTGTTGGGATATGCATGAGCTATTTTAGGTAGTGATATGCATTTATTTTATATTATTGTTTATTTAGGGTTTCTTGTGTATAAAAGGCGATAGCTTTGTATTATGCGACACTAAGACTCTAGAACTGGAAAACATTCGGAAAACATCATAAGAAGAGTGAAAAAGATCCATAGAGGATCACTTTGTTCTTGAAGAAAAACCTTGTTGGTAACTTTGATTGTGTTAATTATTATCCGTTGTGCATCTATTCAATCATGGTTATATACCCTAGTTGATGCGGATCTTGGTTTCAACATTGTTAACTTGTCAAAAGTTCTCACGAATACAAAAAGCATTCAACAAAACGAATAGATGCCTATCTTGAGGAAATTGTCGACTTACAAAACAAAATCAAAGAGTTTCGAAATGTTTTTTATAAACATGGTTAATCAATCACAACGATTCAAAAGTTTACTTTCAAACCAAATCCAAATGGATATGGACGAATCTTGCTGCGATTACAAACCTAAGTTTTCAAATAGAGCATTCAAACCAAATCCGAAGTTTACGGTGAGAACATAGAATTGATGATTCCATTATGAGTGTTGTTGAATATAATCGTCAAGAGGAATTAGATGCTGAAGACGAGAGTCGATCAAAATTAGAAAATGTTGTTTACAACAAACCATTTAACTATTCAAAAGCCATCACTTTCGTTGAACAAAGGATACTTAACACACCTTGGGTTATCACATCTCTTCGAGTCTTGAATGTTGGTCCCCAACCCATTCACAAATTAATGGTCCTTTACCTTCACTCGGTGAAGTAAAATCAATACCCGAAAATCGTCAAATTCTTAGATATTTTGACATTTTCACTTCTAACATCAAACTTTTAGAACTTGAGATTGAATTTCATTCCGAAGAAAAGTTGAACATTTTCAATCACCTCGGCGCGAGAACAAAAGATATTTTTCATAAAATTTTACCCGTGTTCAAATTTGAAAAATTATGCATTGTATTGGGAAAAGAAATTCATAAGAACTTGGATTGATGAAAATCGTTTTCGAGAAAATAGAAACATCTATTTCAAATACAAAACGTAAAAAGCGTTACGAAAAAGATGTTGATCGACTTTTGGAAGATGTTATCGTGGCGATATCCATAATGTGGTGTTATTAAATTCTGTTGCATTTGATTATATCTCTGCTGATTCTATTGATTCTGTTGAAATTGTTGAGAATACTGATACTGTGTCACAAATCAAGTCCTTAAAAGTTGAAAATGAACGATTGTTAAACGAACTTTCAAATGCAAAACGTCGTCTTCAATGGTGTCAAAAAGATTGTCAAAATCGTGAACTTGCTTTACAAAACAAAATCAACCAGTTGCAATCCAAAACTTTTAATCCAAAACTTGAGCAACTGGATGATCAAAACGTGTCTTTGAAATGTCAAATCTCAAAATATGAACGAGAACTTGCAACAGTTAAAAAGTTATATGGTGTCATATTTGATTTACTCAAACAGACTCATGATGAAGCATCAAACGAACTTGATCATTATCTTGCACACACTAAAAGTCATGAATTTTTAAAATCTTCGTTAGAAAATCAAGATTTGTTGCACACTATCATTGAGTTAAAAGAGAAGTTAGGAAAGTATGAACAAGTTAACCTTAGTAACATTAAGAAACTTGCACCTGTAACACTTAGAAAGAGTGACACTAGAATGCCTAATGACAAACTACAAATACTAATGCTTCCCTCTCTGAAGCGAAATAGTTGCCTCTTTTCCCAACGTCCGCACTTCACACCTAGGAGCAATACAAGAAGAAAAATAGGAAGTTGCGACCTAAGAAAAGATCAATAAAGAATCTGAAAGTAGAAGAACACCTAGGACTTTGAATAAGACAAGTTGCACCACTTTAGATATTGCGTCACGACAAATGTAATGGAAAAAGTGTTGTAAGCATCTGAACCTTTAAGTAATTTAAATGTTATGTTTGAAGCTTCTTGTGTTGGTTGTCATAAAGCATGTTCCTCAGTTGTCATGATAAGTGTGTTGCAAAGCTATCTTGAATCAAGCGGAATAATAGAAAACGGAATACCTCTAGGCCCCTAATGCTTCTAAGTCTTTTGCTAGGTAAAACCACTCTCTTTGTTCAGGCTACAAACATTGATGTACCCATAGCTCCACCTTCACCCTCTAGGAAGAACTTATCACCTAGTGCATTCACTAAGACCAAAGCTAAGACTAGTTGGAGATGGCAGAAATGGTTACATAATACACTTGCATTTAAATGGATACCTAAAATCATTGATATGTGTGTTACTACTATAACTGCATTGGAACCCTCTAACTCTTCGGGTTCCGCATCTACTCTATTCCATCGTGTGCGTCTTGTGTAATGCGGTGATACAGATCATCCTTTGGATTGTTGATAGATGTTCCCGACACACATAGGCGCCAATCTGTTGTTATCAAACTTTGTTGCAAAGTTCATTGGCATGTCGATTCAGGAATGATCACCAGCGAATATCATAGACTACTGATTACATCAATGGCAACATCGAAATTAGCAGGGTTTATTATGTGGAAGGTCTCGGTCACAATCTCTTCTCCGTGAGTTCAGGTTCGGATGGAGACTTGGAAGTTGCTTTTCGGGGAGAAAACTTGTTTCATTCGTGATCTACAAGGAAACGATCTTATGTGGCACCCATAACTCAAGGTTATACACAATATCAATGCAAGACATGATTGCTTCATCTCCCATCTGTCTCCTTTCAAAGGCAACATCCACAAAATCTTGGCTATGGCACCGACGTCTCTCACATTTAAACTTTCAAACCATAACCAACCTTGCTCGATACAAACTTGTTGAAGGTCTCCCAAGATTCCGGTATTCTAAAGATCACCTATGTTCAGCTTGTGAACAAGGGAAAAGCACTCATGCTCATTTTCCTTCAAAGGTGGAACACATCTCTCAGCATGTGCTTCATCTCCTTCACATGGATTTGCGTGCTATGCACGTCGACGATTAATGGCAAACGCTACATCTTGGTAATTGTAGATGACTACTCAGATGGACTTGGGTTTATTTTCTTGGTAAAGATCAAGCTCTCTGAGATGATCATCACCTTTCTCATGAAAATTCAAGTTCAGCTCTAGGAACACCGTCGGACAAATTCGAACGAACAAAGGAACGAATTTGTGAATCAAACTCTTCGTGAATATTATGAGAAAGTGGGAATTGAGCATCAAACATCAATTGCACGTACCCCAGAACAAAACGGGTTGTTGAAAGACGAAACCGCACATTAGTGGAAGCGCGGTGAACGATGTTGATCAATGCTAAACTTCCAGATTACTTGTGGTGAAGCCGTGTCATGCGTATTACACTTCAGAATCGCCAATGATTACCAAGCGCACACAACAAAACACCTTATGAGCTTATCCACAACCATAAAACGAATCTCAAACACTTTCATGTATTTGGATCCCTTTGTTATCCGAATAATGATCGTGATGACTTTGGTAAGCTCAAATCCAAAGCTGACATTGGAGTCTTTATTGGGTATTGCGAGAATTCTAAAGGTTACGGATCCGGATTCGTAGTACAAATCGAGTTGGAAACGATTCATGCAAATTTCGATGAGCTTACGAAATGGCTTCGAGCATAACAGCTTGGAACCCGGTTACAAGTTTAAACTTCCTCAAACCCCATCATCAGGTGAACCAAGCCCCTACTTATCGCCAACAAATGGAAAAGTTGTTTGCTCATCTGTTTAGTGATATTGATGAACGTGCTCGTATTCAATGTTTCCGCTGCTCAACCGATCATATTCCAATACACGATACACCGCTACAACAACTCTTGTTGAAGCACCACCGAGTTGACCTACAATAACGGTTGAACAAAGCTGCAATCCAACGACCGAACCGGTGATGATGTTCGAACAATGAAGTACCCCCACCTGTAGATTATGATCCAAATGCGTTCTTTAACCCGTTTGCTAATGAAACTGTTGCACCTGATGTTGCGGAATCATCTACAATCCATTTGAATCCTCCTAATCTGCATAATGTATATCAACATAAACCTTCCTCATCGTTGGATGAAAGACCATCCTCTAGAGAACATTATTGGTAACCCAATCAACCAGATCGTTAGCGAGACCGTCTTCAAACAGACGGTGAACATTGCATTTATGCACTCCTTGTCTACCAATCTGAACCTAAAAACATTAAAGATCAATGACAATGAAGACAACCGGATTGAATCCATGCAAGAAGAACTGTCGTTTAAATGTCTGAAGTATGGGAATTGGTTGAAAGACCAACAGGGGTCTTCGTCATTGGTCTAAAATGGATTTGGAAAACAAATTGGATCTTTGAAGGAGCAGTAATGAAAATAAGTCACGTCCGGTGGCTAAGGGTTATAAACGAAGAAGAATTATTGACTTTGAAGAATCATTCGCTCCGTTTGCTCGTCTTTGGTGTTCGGATATTTCTTGCGTTCGCGGTTCATATGAACATCACGGTCTTCGGATGGACGTCGCTTTCACGAATGGTAAACGAAAAGAAAGCAGTCTATGTCAAACAACGAGAAGGATTCGTTGATCTAAGTTCCCGAACCATGTTTACAAACCGAACAAGGCTCTACGGACTCAAGCAAGCCTCGGCATGGTATGATGAGTTATCATCCTTTCTCCTATCTTACCAATTTGTCAAAGGTTCGGTCGACCTACCTTTGTTCATACAATATCACGGGGCACACATTTTAATCGTTCAAATTTATATGGATGACATCATTTTTGGTTCAACACATTTAAAATATTCAAACGCTTTTTCTAAACTAATGAAAAAACATTTTGAAATGTCATGATGGGTGAACTTCGTTCTTTCTAGGATTTTAAGTTCATCAATCACCCGTGGTATTTTCTTGAGTCAGTCCAAATATGCCCTTGAATTGTTAAACAAATTTGGAATTGAATGTACTTGCACCTATGCAACCAACATACCAAGAAACTAGACGTGATTTACATGGGAAATTGGTGGACCCTACCAAATACCGAAGTATCATTGGGTCTCTCATGTATCTAACAGCTAGCAGACATGATATTGTCTTTGTCGTATATCTTTTCCAGTTATCGGTCGAGACCAATGAAACCCACCTCTCCGAGTAAAAGAGATCCTCCGATACATTAAGGGAACCATTAACTTGGGGATCTCGGTATCCGAAGTATCTAGTTTTGAACTAATAGCTTTTTACGGCGATCAGGATGCTAGATTCACGGAAAAGTGTACTTGAGGCATTACAATTTCTTGGTGATAAACTGGTGTCATGGCAATCTAAGAAGCAGGATTGTACATCGATGTCCTCAACCGAAGCAGAATATGTAGCCATGTCGGCGTGTTATGCTCAAGTCATTTGGATGAGAACACAACTCAAATACTATGGTTACGTATTTGACAAAATCTCGATGTGCTGCGACAATCGAGTGCTATTGAGATCTCGTTAACTCTGTTCAACATTCAAATCAAAAGCACATCGATCTTTGATATCATTTCATCAAGAAGCACGTGGAAAAGGGAACCGTTGAATTATACTTTGTAGTCTGAAATACCAACTGGCAGACCTTCTCACCAAAGCCTTTGCTCCTGCTAGGTTTAATGAGTTGGTCCACGGTTGGTATGCGGTGTTTGTCAGGGAAGGATGAACTTTTAAAACATTCTTAAAAACAAGTCAAACACCAAAACCTCTTTTGTAAATATTTTTCAAAAACAAAATACAAAATTATAAAATCGGATAAAACAAAATATTCTTCTATCTATATTTCTTAACATGGCAAGTACAAATCTTCCGTCCCACTTTAATCTTTCAAAATTCATATTTTATAGTCGAGTGTTGAGGGAGAGCAAATATTTTTGGTTTCATAAAACCTTGTACTTGCATGTTACCTCATCTCGGTTGTTTCTTTGTTAATGGTGGTTACATTTCTAGTTTCCGTCACTCGGACTCAAATTTATAAAATTTCATTATTTCAAGTTAAGTCGAGAGTGTCGTCAGTTCTTTCCATAAATCATACTTTTGGTAACAAAAATGGAAGTAATGGGCGTTGGATGTAAATGGTTAAGGTGGAGGGACTGAATGTGTCAAATGCTCAAAGTATTTTTAATAAAACATTTCAAAACACATTTACTTCACCACATTTATTATCCAACTACCTAAATCCTACGCCTAAGAATCAACCATCAAAACCGTGTTTTTGATCATAAATCTGTAAGTGTTTTTACGTTCTAAATGATAATACAAACAATGGTTTTGATTCATTTGCGAATCCAACGGTTTAATCTTGTGTTTAAGTGAGATTTGTGTTCTACGCGTGAGCCACGAACACAAATTCTTCATTTGTGTGTTTGTGTTAATAAAAATGGTGTTAAAATGCTTGAATATTCATACCTTAACCGTTTTCATCAAACAAATCCACCCAGAAACACAAATTGAACGTTTTCATAATTAGGGTTCTTATGCGTGAAATGGGTATTTTTAATTGTGAGAGTTTTTGGTTAAATAGATGGTTAAGAGATGTTGTTTATATGTTGAATTGATCATATCCACGTTTAAAACTTACCCAGAAACATCATTTGTGTGAGAATTAAAGTTTAGGGTTTAAGTTCATACGATTTGGGTATTCTTGATTCATAGGGTTTTTGATGTTAAAACTTGTTTAGAACATCTCTATAGGCCTCTAAGATATCGAAACATTTGGTGTCAATTCTATGGCTAAATCTCTTACCGTAGATATTGAATCCTAGGGTTTACTGTTTCTTTAGCGTAAACTGCATCATATAGCTGTTTTTCTTGTGACTTCATGATTTGAACGAAGAGATTGAATGTATGTGTTAATATTGGTGTTATGATGAACATATTTCAGATTTTCTACGCGTGATAATTCAGAATCAAGGTTATTAGAACTTCGTAAAGATCACCTGCGGCGTAGCAGGTTATCGCGTGAAAACTACTGGCGTAACCTTTACGGCGCAAGGTTCTACAATGGGGACTATGCGTGTCCTGTGAAGGATATAAATGCACGTAACCTTTACGCATAAGGTTCACTCTTACTGGTAAGCCTTACGTAGGTTCCACATACGCCACGTAAGCATGCCGAGGGGTCTCTTTTCCTCTGGCGTAATATTTCTTCTGGCGTAAGTCAAGATCCTACGCATAAAGCTTATGCCTCGCGGTAACCACTCTTTGTTCGCATAAGCGATTTTACGCTTCGCCTTAGATCAACCAAAATTATGAATTGTTCGCGTATACATACTGTAAATAAATAAATCATAACGTCTGAAACCAAAATGTCACTAATAAGCTTAAAATGTTTAATAAGTTGTGAAAATAAGTGAAAACTTGGACTTTAAAAATAAAAGTTAATCCACTCATGAAACTTTTCACGGCGTCTGGACTATTAGACTAACAGTGACATTGGACTCCGTATCATAAACGACATATCAGACAATAAAATCATGCTGTTGACTAACGTAATGTCTTTCGATATGTTGGTTCTTTTTGGCTAAATATCTTTGAGATCCGCGATATGGGCGTTCAAATGCAAAATGTGGAAGCACCAAATATTCTCACTTTGTGAAGATATCTTCCTCATGGTTACCCAATGAAGATCGGAAAAAACAACCTCGAGTTGATTTTGAAAACTTCATGCTCGAGTCTTCGATCATTGGTGCAGTGGATAGAAGACTCACCCGCATCGAACATGCTCATAACTCTGCTCGCATGCAGGAGATCTACATTCACCAATTCGGCATAAAATGCAAAAGGTCAAAGGTAAAATTTGTGACGGTGAAGCTAAACAACAAACAAGTCAGCCATCACACCCGCAGATTTGAGGGCTATTCTTCTTTATTCTGTCATCGAGCCTCTGCGAATACAATGCCACTCCAACCGAAGGGTTGTTCTCCGATCATGAATGCGCATACGGCTATGATGAAGCTGGGGTAATCACAAAGCACTTCATCTGTGGATCTCAAGAACATTCCCACCCATGGAGAACCTACATAATGATTGCAAAATCCATTTACGGGCGTGATAGTGGTCATGAGCATCCCAAGCTCATGGAGCTACAAATATTTTGGGCTTTGGTCAACATGAAAGACATAGAAGTTGAAGCTCGATATGGGGCGGCATGATGACTTACCTAAAAACTTGGCACCAAAATCCGTGTATCGGATACACCAAATTGTTGATCCAAAGAGCTCTAGGTATAATCCGATATTCCATTGAGACTTGATGACCCCAAACAACACTCGTGTTGTATGAGCCCACACTTTGTCGATTTAAAAGACTACTGTAGAAGAAACAAGGTGCAGTCTTTGCCGGATCATCTTATTGCGATGATATCAAACAAACAATTTGTACAAACGATATCACGGTAGCAGTTGAAGAAGGCAAAGTAGGTTTCCTTGATGAAAAGTCGGCGGTACACCTACTAGGAAAACCGGGGAGAGCGTCGCAGGAAGCATTACGAGCGAGGAGACGAGAAAGTATCTCTAAGGAAACATGTTCACAAAGGAAAATTCCATCAAAAGATGTTATCCCAATTCACAAACACTGAACGCAACAAAAGCTTACTGGACGACGGACTCGAGGACTAAACAGACGAGGAGGTCATCTACTCTGAAACTCCAATCGTTGATACTTCGACAGTAGCAAAACCTCCAAGTCCAAAAGCTGATAGAGGTAAGGGGAAAACTCCAGTGCTTGAGCAAGAAGAGGAAAGTTCGGAAGAAGAGCCACTGGATAAAGACTACGACGCTCAAGAACTTGGACTTCAGACAAGTTGCTAAAGAGTTCAAAGCGACAAAACTCGTGGCCGGAGGATCAAGTGGTGGTGCACTATCTACACCGGTTACGATCGCGGTTAATCAACCCGATAAGGAAGCTGGTACCACCACCGAACAACAAAAAGCAGCACGAGGACTCATCGACTATGACTTTGAGGAACCTGAAAAGGAAAAGTCTGAGAAACAAAAAGCTGATGAAGAAGCTCAAGCTAAAGAAGATGAAGAAGCCAGGATTAAGGCTGAAGAAAAGGCAAAATCTGGACAAGATGACGAAGTTAATTTTGATGATTTCCTTCTAGATAGTCCATCACGCTCAACAAAGAAGAAACTTACGAGTACAAAGACCACGAGTCTCTCATGTCTCATCATCATCAGACTCGTCTTCTCACTCTTCACCTCCACCATCGAAGGCACAAGGATCCACATCAAGTCACAAAGAAACCAACGACTCTTGGATATCGGGCTAAGACAAAGATTATCAAAGCTGTCGAAGCAAGTCGGGAAGAAAGCGTGACCAACAAAAAGTGAATCAACTGGACGAGGGATCAATCTTCTACAAGAGCGAGATAGACAAGATGTCAAGTGAAAGGGAAGTATATCCAGAAGTTTATGCAGCGTGATGTCCAAAGGGAAATGAACAAAGGCGATTAGGAATATACTACAAATTCCTTCTCGACCTGTTCACGGTGTGACAAGAGAGATGTTCAACGAACAACTCTATCCGATCTCATGCAATTGGCTAAGCAAACTATAAGATCAACACCTCTAACCGTAACAATCAACCCAAGCGATCCTATAGTGTTCTCCGATGTTGAATTGGCTTCCAATTTGGTAACACAAATGTCAAAGCGATGCGCAGACATTTACCTCGGCGAAGGTAAATTGTTTGGCGCATCTTTGGAATACCAACTAAAAACAACATCTGAGTAGAAATGCCTAAGCGTCCAAGAGGACGGTGGCGATAAGGATAAGGAACCTAAGCAAAGAAAACGGTGAATCATCATCTTTGCCACCACCACTCCAAGGACTCCAACCGCAGAAAGAAGATCTCCTCCAAGTTCTACTCTACTTGAGAAACCTGGGCTCATGATTCACCACCTACAAACTGAAAAGCGGTGATCATTTGAATACAGTGGTGGCGATGAGAGGAAGTCCTTGAGCCCAACAACAACCCACCTCTCATTACAACAAAGAAGGCTCCTCATCTAAGCCAAAGAAGAAGAAGAAGACAAATACCAATGTTGTATCATGGCTGTGAAGATGATACATGAGAATATGGTGGTTTTCTACACTTGTTGATGTTACTCCACATTGCAGAAGGTCAAGAAATGGTAGATGGCCGTTACTATGGAACATGAAGCTTATCCAATAACAGTTTAGAGTGAAGAAGATTACTAAGGCTGAGCTAAAGCGGATTAAGAATGAAGCCTTCCAAGCTTAAAAGCGGCTCGAAGAAAGTGCAATTGAAGTTGAATATCATCTTGAAAACATTGCACGAGCCATGTCGAACAATATCGATTGGCTCAATCCCGAAGCTAACATCGACTTCACAAGACAAGACAAACCTCCATACTACACAGATTGGACAAGACCTCTACCCACAATTGGCCGACCGGATCAACCTAAGATTCCATTCCGCTACTTCTTCAACAAAGACCTGGAATTTCTTCTACACGGTAGCGATGTATCTAAGAAATACGCTACTTCACTTACACTTCCATTCCCGGCAGCAATATACTCAAACAACATAGCAATTGAGGAAGCTGCCACCCACATGTTCTCTGCGGCGTGGAAAAGTATGATCTTGATGCAATGTATGGGATTCATCCACACGAGCAGAAGAATCTACTACAAGAGTACGGTACTCACATCAAAGCATGAAGTGTCAAGTGATAAAGGGATCGTTGCTATCAAGCATGTCACTCTCTCGTCTAAATGGGACTACACATTTCTCAAGAAAATAGTGGTCAAAAGACAAGACGAAGAGGACTATGAATTTTAATGAAGTGGACTTTCGAGATTGTCTCTAACGAAATTGAAGATATGTATCTTGCTTAAGCAAGTGCGAGGGGCGAATGAGACATTTCTCTGAGAAATACAAGCGTGAATACATCAAGTCCTTGTTAATCTTCACCATCGGAAGCATAGTGATCGGGGAACATGTAGAAGACATACAACTTGCCGTGGAATCGTATCGACCGCACGTGTCAACCTCCACCAAACGGCTAGCATTGAACCTTCGACATCAACGAACTTCTCAATACACCTCGTTAGCAAACCATTTGGAGTAGTCTACCATGATGAACTACCGAAATTGCTTGATAGCGTCAAAAGAGCTTCATAAGTTTGGAATCACACACTGGAAGAAAGTCAGGGACGGGTTAGCTTATTGGTTAAAGGCGATACAAGAAGGTATTGGGTCACCTAAGTGATGGAATTCGAGGGAGAGAAGGGATGTTAAGAAGATCATCACTCTCACAGGCAATCAACGTCCAGAACGCATTCCTGAAGTTCTTGCTGGACTACATGATTCTACTGGTACCCCTTGATCTGTTTCTTATATAATTATTTGGCTGTGTGATTTTAATTTGACTATGGCTTATGCACACATAACAGTGTACAACCCGTACTTGTAATGAAAGGACCCTGTGGTACGCTTCAGTGCGACAATCCTATAAAAGATAACTTACTTTTGAGTAAAACTAATCAAAACTTTCATTTTTCAAAGTTTTGCTCAAAAGAACAAGTACTTCCCCTTATGATTTCCAAAACCTCAAAAGTTTATATCACTTGTTGAGGGGGAGTATTTGACAAAAAACTTTGTTCACAAATTGTTCTTCATGGTAATCTTCCATGAAAACTCAAAATGGACATATTTGATATCAAATTTAGTAAAAATAACATTTATATGCCATTTTTGAGGGGAGAAAAATTATGTGATAAGAAATATGTTGTGAATTGCTATTGAATCCTCGTGTGAAAATACTTCAACCCATGAATTGATGGATCAAACAGTCATACATTGAAAGATTTGTCTTCTAAGACTTATCCGAGTAAATTGTACCTATTCAAGAAGCTCTTGATAGACATGAACTTTGACGGGTTTGACAACCTTCGGGGTTGTCCACATCTTCAAGGTAGTTATTAGAGCTAGTTGTCACCTAAAGCTGTGTATTTCTTTAACTATGCAACGTAATGTCGTGTCTCCAAGAAATTTTCTATCTTGATTCGATCAATTCAAAAGAGGCGGCTTGTCTCTCACCATGCAAATTCTTGTCAAAACACTAAAGCATGTGTGGAGGGGGAGTATTTCGAAAAATCTTAAACTCTCAAGGTGGTACAAAATGTTTTACTCATAAACACTTTGAGAGATTTTCAAGAAATTGGTTTTATGGCAATAGAGTTATAAAGGCGTTTAAGGTTAGGAATAACCGTCCTATGATCCGCTTGAGCAGAGGGATCTACCAAGGACACCACCAATAGTTAGTATTTAGAAGTCCTTAGGTATGATTATAAAAAAATGAGAAAATGAGAATCGGAGAAAGAAGGAGTTGAAGAATTAAAAAGAAAAAGCAAAGAAAATGGGTGAAAACAAATAGCCCTCAGATTATTCAACTTAGGGCGGACACGGGTTCAATTCATATGCTATTGGTTGTCACTAGATGACACCAGTATTGAAGATTAAAAGTCGTCATGGACCCAGTGACGCATGCACTAAACCTTCTTAGCCACTCAAGTTTCTCCCATAAGAAGCTTGTTTCATTCTCACAGGGAACCCTACGTAAACTATCGGCTTTCTCTTAGAGATTGCTGGTATTGAAAAAGGAGACCCTCTCCCTAGTCTCCGCTCAGAAAACCAAAGCGCACTATTGAGTCTAGAGCCACGAGATTCATCAAAAGATCTTTTAGGTACACTTGTCATTTTATCACTTGTGCGTTCAACAATAAGGGCGAAGTGATACATTATCGAGTCCTTCACAGATCTTAGAAATCATCAGAACATTTATGAGAGGTTCACACATGTGATCATCAGTGATTGAATGGAAACTCCTGCCATGGTCAACATCAAACGGCCACGATAGCGGGTCACCGGTAACTCCCATGGATTACGCTTAGTGTCTCAAACGGTCTGATCATGAGGTGATGCTTCGGTGTACCTCAGCGACTCATGGAATAGGTGTACTTCGTTACATCGCGTTATCTCACTTGTGGGACTCGGTTCGGGAACAGCCTTAGTGAGAATTAGAGTTGAGTTTTCACACTATGTTGTTAACTCTCTCGAAGTTCAAACTTGCAAGCGTTGTATTCTTTCTAACCCATGTTTTATATTTTCTTCTTATGGATGCTGCGGTAGAAAAGATCGTCGATTCTCAACATGCTCATACCTACAACATCAATAATTGAAGTTCTCTCAAAAGGCAACACAAAGTCAGAATGATTCTTCGTCAAAGTCAAAGAATCTACAAAGTTTAAAGATTAAGAGAACTACATCAGTACTGAAATCTAACGTTAAAGAGCGTGTGAGCATGTTGGAGAAAGGCGTGAGAGGACCTGCTTGGAGCAACGGACCCGGACAGATGCAGACTACAACATACTATCACTTACGCCACAAAGAACAAAGAACTAAAGAACAAATAAAATGATGACGTCAAAGCAGAATACTTCAAAGGAAACAATTTCTCTACACTGGGAGATTGTTCGAATCAAGACATTTCTTCTCACAAGAAAGAAGAATGTCAGAAGACGTCAAAGCTACTATTACATCAGCACCTACAACGTTTATATCATCAATCACTAACACCTAGGGGGAGATTTTTGGAATCACTCCTAAACTAGAATTCAAGTGTTAGTAATTAATATGTAATAGTTAGCTTAATTATGGCTTTTATGTTAGTAATCAAGGCTAGGCTCATGGAGAAAGCCCATGAGCCTATGCAAAGCCCAATAAGGAAAGGATGGGAACTTTGTGTGTTGCCCTAGTTTCCTCCTATAAATAATCTTGTAAACCTTCCTTAGAAGGTTGGTTGTTCAATTCATTTCACTTTCGCGCATAACTCTTCACATATTTCATACGTGTGTGTGTGTGTTTGTTCATCCGATCATCTCTTATCTATCTTTCTTATATTGATGCTTGTGTTATAAATATGGGAACCTACCAACCCTCATGGATTTACGCAAAATTCTCAGAGAACATCAAGTATCCCAATCCTTTCATGATTTGGATGACAATTCTCTCAAACCGGTTTTCTATGATTCATCGATTAGAGGAAACAATTAAGTTGGTACTTGCATTGGGTCTCAATATGGAGGGTTGTGAAAATACCCTTGCTTCTTTACTTGCTGAAAATGGAGATCTTGTTGTTAATAAATGAATGCTCTTTCTATTAATGCTCAAGGTTTTGGAGACCTCAATAAAAGGAGATGGATTCGCGATTTATGCAACATTCATAAAGTTAATTTTCTAGCTATTCAGGAGACTAAAATGCTTCAAGTTGATTTATGGATGCTTCGACCAGTTTGGGGTAACACTAATTTTGATTTTGCATCCTCTTACGCTAGGGTAAGTCGGGTGGTATTTTATGTCTATGGAACTGTTTGGTTTTAAGTCGAATTCTATGTAATGATAATTATGTTTGTTATTGCGGCTTATGGACTCTGGATGATATTCAAATTAGATGGATTGTCGTGTATGCTCCACAAAATTTATCTTGTAAGGTTGCCTTGTGGTCCTCGTTGGCTAATTTGATTGCTGATTGGGACGGTATTTTAATGATGATGGGAGATTTCAATGAAGTTCGTGAAGCGGGGGAAAGATATCGTTCAGTTTTTAAAGAGAAGCAAGCTAATCTTTTTAACGAGTGTATTAGTAACTCTTCTCTTATCGATATTCCTTTAGATGGTTTTAACTACACTTGGACGGATAAGTGGGGTTCTAAGATGAGTAAACTTGATCGGTTTTTGGTTTAGGAAAGTTTCTTGAAACGTTCCTCATATTTCGGTGTTGTCTTGGTTAAGGGCATTCTGATCATAGGCCTATTCTCCTTCTTGAAAGCGTGGTGGACTACGACCTACTTTTTCGATTCTTCCACTCGTGGTTAGAAATGGACGGGTTTCATAATTTAATCATCACTATTTGGAAAAATGATGGCACAACGGAGGTTAATGGATTGATTTCTTTTAAGAAAAAGTTGCAAAATCTTAAACGTGTTATCCGTGAATGGGTAGCCTTGAAAAAAGCTGATTCTTATAAAATAAAGAAAGTTTACCAAGAGCAGGTTTCTTCTATTGATGCTAAAGTTGATTAAGGTTGTGCTAGTGAGGAAGATCTTCGTATTCGTAAAGACACTACAATAGCTCCAAGTGATATATTTCGTAAGGACTCCTTAGACTTAGCCCAAAAAGCCAAAAATAAGTGGTCTATAGAAGGAGATGAAAACACGTAATTTTTTCATGGATCGTTAAAGGCTAAGAGGCTTTTTCTTGCTATTTGAGGCATTTTAAAGGATGGTGACTGGATTGATGATCCTGCTCTTGTCAAATCTGAATTTTTTTCTCACTTTAGTAAAAGATTTCAAGAGCCCCTTGCTGCTCCAACATCTTTTGATTTCCCTTTTGCTAATCCTCTTTCTATCACGCAAAGTGCACACCTGGAACGAAGTTGTTCTCGCGATGAAATTAAGAGAGCTGCTTGGGATTGTGGTGGTGACCGTGCCCCAGGTCCAGATGGATTTAGCTTCAAGTTTTTCACTGCTTTTTGGGATCTTGTTGAAGATGATGTGGTTCGTTTTGTTAATGAGTTCTTCTTATATGGTTCCTTTCCCAAAGGTTGCAACTCGTCTTTTATTACTTTGATCCCGAAAGTTTCTAACGCCAAGTTTGTTTCGGATTTTCGCCCTATTAGCCTAATAGGGTGTCAATATAAAATTATTGGAAAAATCTTAGCCAATAGGCTTAGCACGGTGATTGGAAGTTGCATTAGTGCTGAGCAGTCGGCTTTCATCAAAGGGAGAAACATTCTTGATGGGCCTTTCATCCTAAATGAAATTTTAGCGTGGTATCGTAATCGTAAGAAGGGGCTTATGGTTTTCAAAGTTGATTTTGAAATAGCCTTTGACTCTGTGAGGTGGGATTTCTTGGATTCAGTTATGGAAAAGATTGGCTTTGGTACTAAGTGGCGTTCATGGATTCATGGTTGCTTTTCTAATGCTCGTTCTTCAGTATTGGTAAATAGGTCTCCTACCTCTGAATTCGATTTACATAGGGGGCTTAGACAAGGTGATCCCCTTTCTCCGTTTCTTTTTATTCTAGCCATGGAAGGGTTACATGCTTTATCATGTGGTAAAGAATTTGGGTTTGGATTGGGGTGGCTAAATTTCCTTGAAATATCTTGTGTTATTGTTACGGTTGGTACATGTATGGCTAGGGGTTCTTTCTTTGGAATGCCATTATTGAGAATTCTCTAATAAGATCTCGCTATGGAAGGCTGGGTTGCTTCGGTTGGCGGATTAGTCTCTAAATCAAGGCCGTTCTTGGAAACCTTCCTACATACTACATGTCGATTTACAAGATGCCTTCTCATGTTCAAAATAAGCTTGAGTAAACGTAATAATTTCGTTATAGGCGTTGATAATGGAGAGAAAAAGATAACATGGGTGAAATGGAAGAAGTGCTTGGCGAGCAAGAAGTTTGGGGGCCTCGGGATTGGTAGTATCTATGGTCTCATAGGCCTCCTTTTCAAATGGATATGGAGATTTTTGTGTAACCTCTCTGATCTTTGGACTCGTGCTAATTTGAGTATTTATGGGACGCATAGAGGTGTTTTCGATGATAAGATTCATAGTTCCAGCTTGAGCCCATGGGGATCTATTCTGAAGTCTGTATATTGTGCAAACAAAAAGGCATCGGTCTCCTTTCTTTTTGCTCTCATTCTATTGGGAATGGTGAGTCTACTAAGTTTTGGGCTGATCTTTGGCACGGAGATAAGCTATTAAAAGCTCAATTTCAGCGTATTTTTATGCTTGATACTGATAGAGATTGTTCTATTGCAAATCGGATTTCTATTCCTAGTTGGCAAGCGGTTCTTAGACGGTGTCCGAGGGGTGGTGTTGAATTATCTCAGTTTGAAGCCTTGCAAGCCATTCTCAAAGATGTTGTGCTTTCAGATCAGTGTGACTCTTGGAAATGGTTGTTAGATGTTTCAACAGGCTTTTTCTGTTGCTTCTGTGAGACATTTGGTTGATTCTCGTTTTCTTGTGGTTGATCAAATTGCTACTCGTTGGAATAGGTGTGTTCCTATAAAATTAACGTTTTCTTGTGGAGATTGTCGCTTAATAAACTTCCTTCAATAGTCAATCTTGATAGAAAAGGCATTGACGTTGGTTCGGTCTTATGCCCCATCTGTCAAGACGATGTTGAATCGGTTAACCACATTTTCTTTTCTTGTGAGATGGCTAAAGATTTGTGGGATTTATTGGCTAAATGGTGGGAGTTAGACATTCCGGTTTGCGCAAATATTTTGGAGTAGTACTCTTGGTTGGATTCTCTTCATGTTTCTTCCAATGTTCGCTTGTTTCTTGAAGGGTTGGAGGTACGTTCTTATGGTCTATTTGGAGCTTTCGCAATAATTTGGTCTTTTCAAGCTCTCCTCCTAAAAAGGCGTTGCTTTGGGATTCAATTGTTTCGCAATCTTTCTTATGGATTTCATCAAGAAATCCTAAGCTTAAGTTTAGTTGGTTAGATTGGTTGCAAAATCCTGTTATGTATATTTCTTTCATGTAATTTCCTCTCTAGCTTTTGTAGTTTTTAATAAATTGCCGCCGTTCTAAAAAAAAATATTATTAGTTTCAAACGTTAAATATATGAAACGTTTGATAATTTGAAACATTAGACAAAGTTTGGAAATGGATACTTAGAAATTAGTTTATATTAAACGTTAGATAATTTCAAACGATAAAAATAAAAAAAGCTCTGTTAAAAAAGTTTTCAAGAGTTCCAATACACACAAGTCAAGTATGATCACATCCAACAGTAAACGCACAGCAAAATTTCTTATTTTCAAGACATTCATTACTTTCACTATAGCCACAGTGATTTTTTATTTGACAAGACTACTCTTTCCAACTTTAAACTTTTGTTGAGTAGTTCATTTTTGTTTCAACTTTGCTTTACGAAATCGGTAATACCGGATGTTTCAATTTTTTAAAATTAGTCTCTTTACTTTTAAGTTTATCATAACAAAAAGTATGATACTTTTCATTTACATCTCTCATACTCACCACGACAAGTTAGGGTATGTTGTTATTGTAATACGATGTTACAAATAAGCGATTAATGGTAAAGTTATAATATCATATGTACTATCATAAAAAACTCATTTTGCTCAACTTCAAAAAAAACGTAATACATGACAAAGTATTGCTTTTTGGTCTCAAATTATAATTTATATATTTTTTAAGATATTTTAAAATACTCTTTAGTTGTTTATTTTTCATTTTAAGTAATTGAATTTAGTAAGGAAATATTTTATTTGAATTTTTAAAAATTATGGTGATCATATTTTATTAAACTTTGTACATTTGATTACGGCTCATAATAATAATTTTAAATAAGGGTGTTATTAGGTTGATCAAATTAGGGTTAGGGTCAATTCGGTAAATCCGTCAGTCGAGAAATTTAAAAATAAAAATCTGACCGACGCCCACCTTTTAAAAAGCTAGTCCTTTCGGGTTAAATCGATCAGTTCGAGAGTCTAAGTCGTTTAAAATAATACAATTTTATGAAAGTATTTGTTACCCTTTGTCATTTACCATCCATCACCACCACCACCTTCAACCACCAATGCCACCATAACTTCTTGCTAAGCCCCTCTTGTATTTTGTGTTTCAATATTCGTTACAAGAACATGTTTTGGGTTATTTAATTCAATAACTTGTAACAAGATCATCATTTACTAAAATAGTGAAAGCATAATGAGTCTAATGTGTTAACCACATGGTTGATTAAATAAACTTACTAAAATGACTACCATTGCTTTGGGCGATCATTTAATTAAGTTATTTTTCCGTGAGTGATGATTAGTTTGTCGTATGATTAGTTTGTCCCTTTATCACATGAGTACATCATCGAGCCTTATGCTTTATTTTGTGGAGTGATGTTTAATTGTTTTTGTTGAACGGAAACTGTACATATCTATGCTTACATGGCGACAATTCAATAAAAGAAAGAAGAAATATCATAGTAGAAACCCATAGGGTAATTTCAAGGCATAACCCTCCAATCATGCCTATAAAAAAAGCATCTACAATGCTACTAACTTTGTCCGTAATAAGTGTCGACATAGCAGACGTTTGTGCTACCCTTATTTAATTGGGCTCTACAATACACTATGTCACGGCATTGAAGTGTATGGCCAAATGACTTTAGCAATTAAATCCTGGAAAATGTTGGGTAGAAAAGTAAAACATGTAGCTGACGTGGTTTTTTTATTATGCTCATGTAAAAGCATTATAATTGTATATTCACTATATATACACGAATGACAAAAAGTAAAAGGTGTTGTCGAATGAAAATGTTGGTGGCAAATTAGGTGAGCCAAATAAATTGGCAAGATAGATAGGTCCATTTCTATATTTTCAATTACATATTTTACAGAAAAAGTTATAAATTAAATACTTGAGTTAATTACGGTTTATCCACTTTTATAGATTTAGTCTGAACTTTTTTTTCATAAGATTCACTGAGGTTTCAATTGATTACGGATTCAGTCTAATTTTGACAAAACCTTAGTGACCATTTATGTAATTTTGGCAAACCATAATGAACATTTATGTAACAAAATTGGGCTGGATCCGTAACTATTTGAAACCTCAATAACTAGACTTGGTGAAAAAAAGTTTAGTGACTAAATCTGCAAAAACCTTCAAACAATAATGACTATTTATGTAATTCACTCTAAATCTTTACATATAGAATGAAGGGCATTTCATCGTCGTAATGCGTAAATATTTACATATTTTCGGCGCTGCTTTAAGAAGCGTTATACGTCATCGCATTAAAAACTTGTGTTTGGAGATATATGTAAATATTGATTGAGATATTGGGATGTATGAAAATATCCCTAGAATGAATAAAGCTAAGAAAAATCTAAATTTACCTCAGTTTTTTATTCAACAAAAAACATGCTTGTTCACAGAAAATAAAATAAAATAGATCAGTTCAACCATAATCTTAATATCATATTACAAGGATGATTGTGTATGTGGTTGGTTTGAAACTTCTGTGCCTATGTAAAGATTTATATGTCAGCTATAAGATTATATTTTCAAGACAAGGATTTATAGTGATGTCAAGTTGACCTTTTGTATTTTTTTCACTTGTTATTATCCAATTTAGAGTTGTGAAAAGGTATTTGAACTTTCTGTCATAATAAAACGATACCTTTTACTTTTTGTTGTATATATAGTCAATGTAAATGTAAATATATACTCATCCAACACCTTTTACTTTTTGTATATGCGTGTATATATAGTGAATATGTATACACTATATTCTTTGGGAGGCGTATAATAATAAAAAGCAAGTATGCGTGTGTGTCAATGTACTTTTCTAGACATTATCAGGATTTAATGCGAAGTCATTCTTGGCCATACCGTCAATGTCGTGTATATAATGTATATAAATCACCGACGGTGATGGGTATTTTTGAGATGAGTTTAAACTGATTACACGTATGGACATACTTTAATTGAATAAGGGTAGCCTTGATAATTTTGGTTGATGTTTTAAAATAAATGCTCATTTTGTAAATTTTGTACTTTAACTAGTGAGAAGAGCCTTTAATAAGTGAATATTATATTTGATTTATTAATAATGTGCGTTTAAAAATTTGAGCAAAATGGTGCTTCATAAAATCAAGAGTAAACTGCAAAAATCATCCATGGTTTTGTGTATTTTTCCAAAAGAATGTCCACTATCGGCATTAAGTAGAATACAAGCGTTGCCAATAATCATCCACGACCCTAAGCATTAGTTAGTTTTACCAATAAGTGTTAAATAATATTTTCCCGTTAGTCCCTCCGTTAATATTTTTTGTACCGTTAGTCATTTTACGTTTTAAAATGCATTTTTACGTTTTTTATCCGTTTTACTCGTTTTAAGTCCGCTTTTTATCCGTTTGTCCGTTTTTTGTATGTTTTAAACGACATTTTTACGTTTTTAGTCCGGTTTTTACGTTTTCGTCCGCATTCATTTACGTTTTAGGTAGTTTTTATTTTTAAAGTCGTTTTCGCTTTCGTTCGTTTTTGCGTTTTTATTTCGTTCATCGTTTTCGTCCATTTTATATGTTTCATCGCTTTTATCCGTTTTTATGTTTTTCGTCCGTTTTTAAGTTTTTTTTATCGATTTCGCCAGTTTTAATGTTTTTGTCCATTTTTTTGGTCTCATCCATTTTACGTTTAGTCCATATTTTTACGTTTTGTCCCAAAATTATTTTACGTTTTAGTTTTTTATTTTTTATCGTTTTTTTACGCTTTTCGTCCGTTTTTTACGTTTTTGTCCGTTTTAAATGCGTTTTCGTCAATTTTTATATGTTTCATCTGCTTTTATCCGTTTTTTATGTTTTCGTGTAGTTTTTTAGTTTTTCCGTTTTATATATAATTTTAGATCCATTTTTTTTTAATGTTTTGTCATTTTATGGTCTCGTCCGTTTTATTTTATGTTCGTTTTACTCGTTTTCTTTTGTTTTTATATGTTTGTCAGCTTTATTCATTTTTATATTTTAGCCCGTATTTTGCGTAAAAAATGAATGAGAACATAAAAAACGTAAAAACGGATGAATACACAAAAAGCGGATAAAAGCGAGCGAAAACGTAAAAATGGAAACATTAAAAAAAACGGACGAAATCGTATAAAAACGGAAAAACTCAAAAATGAATCTATAAAAACGGATAAACGAGATGAAACATATAAAATGGGCCTTATTCGCAAAAACGTAAAAAGCAGACATCAGTAAAAATGACCAGACGGGTAAAAATGGACAACATAAAAAAGATGATCAGACCGTAAAATGGACAAAAACATTAAAAATGGGTTAAATGGTATAAGAAAAAAACTCAAAATACGGGCGAAAACAGCAGGATAAAAGAATGAAATATATATAAATGGGTAAATTCCGTTAAAAGCATCAAAAGCGTCTGAAAAGCGTAAAAAGCGGGCGAAAGCATAAAAAGCGGACCCAGCGTAAATAACGGGCAACGGAAAATATGGTCAGCGTAAAAGATGAACCGTAAAATGGACAAAACATTAAAAAGCGGGCGAAATGGTATAAAAACTCAAAAAACGGAAACATAAAAAAACGGATAAAAGCGGATGAAACGCCATAAAATGGGAAACGATTTAAACGGACAAAACGTAAAAAGCGTAGCGTAAAAAGCGAGATGGCGTAAAAAAGCGGACCAAAAATAAAAAAGCGGACCAACGTAAAATGACGGACGAAAGCGTTAAAATGCGGACCGAAACATACAAGCGGGCGAAAACAGTAAAACGGACAAAAACGTAAAAAGTAGCCAGCGTAAAATGAGGACTAACGGTGCAAAAAATATTAGCGGAGGACTAGCGGGAAAATATTATCTAACACTTAGCTGGTAAAACTAACGGCGTTAGTGCTCAGGGATGATTATTGCTAAACGTTTGTGGACTTGGGGATGGTTAATGATGAAGGTTTGAGATAGGGATGATTTTTGCAAAATACACAAACCCGCGGGGATGATTTTTTCAGTTTACTCTTTTCTTATATAATAAATTACGACAACTTTTTGTAAACATGTATTTAATAGTTACAAATCGTTTTCTACGTTTTATAGGTCCTTACTTTGTATCAAAGTATCTAATATATTTTTTGATAAGTCGACATAATTTATAACGCCAAAGTTTCATTTTTGGCTTCGTACAAAATAAACATAACATCTGAAATTTCCAGAAAATTATAGTTTTCGTCGCCAACTTGAAAAATTCATAACTTCTTCGATTATAGTTCGTTTTAATCCGTTCAAGCGTGCGTTTTAGTTTTAAAGTGTATTTTCTAAATATCTAGGCCAAAAATTTTTACTTATGTCGAATTTCCCGATTTCAAAAATAAGGACAGACCCTTTTGCAAACTTGTCGAAATGAGTTTTTCTCGCGCCAAACCTATTCTAACCCATTCAAAACAACTCCGAATCTATTCTAATCCTACTATACACCTTCTTAGGGTGTCATGGGTTCCTAGACATCATATGACTTGCATGTTTTCTCAAGTAAAATGAAATGACCATAAAAATAAATATGAAATATGATGATGAATATGAATGCTTACTAGTAACTTGAAGTTTGGACAATGGAGTTTTCTAATCACCCTAGGTTTTTATTGCAAAACCTTAATAAAGAGTGAGACTAGAGTGTTAAATTCTTGTCTAGAAAATTTTTATGATGATTCTTCCTTGGTCCTTGTGGTTGCCGGTTTTGTGAGGAAGAGAGGAAGAGAGTATGTTTTCACCTTGAGATATGTTTGAGTATGTGATAATAAGTGTATAATACAATATACATAGTAAAGATATTTGTAAACTCAATGACTCACCCCTTGTGTCGACAAGGGGTGTTAGTCATGTCTTTAATACATTTTTTTTTAATTATGTTTAAGTGTAGTTATATGTAAGTTACTTGAAGATATGTGGTAAGTTGAATACACATTTGAGTATTTAGGGTAGCGTTAGATAAAAATAACTTTTAACGGGTCAAGATAAAATATATTGAGGTCATAAAAATTATAAAAATACATTTCTTGCAAAATTTGAGTGAAATAATAATTATCGTGTAGTTTTTAAGAAAAACGTCGTAATTATATAAATATAACAATTTAGTTACGAAATAAATTTAAAACCTTTGGGTAAACTAATAATATTATTTTATAAACTTAATATGAGTATAAAAATATATTGGGATAATTTTTGGAAATAATGGATCAATTGTTCAAATAATAATTCGCTGATAACGTTTATTTAATATGAAATTATACGTTTAATGAAAAATGCAAACCATGCATGAACTAATATGATGATAATGATGCTAATGATATGTAGACTAAACTTAGTCCATATAGAATGTCCTTATGATAGTTCATGAATTCACGGCTAAACCATACGGTTACATGAATTTGATACTAAAACGAACCTAGTTTACGATAAATGATAAATGATGAAGCATGAGTAATGTTTGAAATACTGACCTTGAAAATACGAGTTGTCACACATCCTTTGGCTTACCGTCCTGCTGCTTTTCGAAAGTCTTTCTTATCATCATACGGTTGTTTGGCGTATCTACCCTTTCTTAAAGAACTTTTAAAGTCACTTACGCCATAGCGTACTCTTAAATCAATCCTTTCGAAGATGAGTTCTCCTCGCGCCTTTCGAAGCCTTTTGGCTTTAAGGGCGAGATTTGTGTTTCTCTTTCACCTTTGAGGCCGGAATCTTTAGCAAGGACAAGCTCGTAGACGGTTACTTTGTGAGTTCATCGAGGGTGAGGATTGTCAAATCTTTTGACTCTTCGATTTTCGTCACCTTGGATCTCCCCGATGGAAGTGCCCTTAGATATCTCCTAACATGGTTATGGCTAGAAAAAGATTCATCAAGTGCTTGTAAAGATGTAATAATAGTATTAAGATAGCAAATGAATGATCTATAGTTTTCTCATCGATATTGAAAATTGTCATATTGTTGAACAAATAAATCAATTTTATTATTTTTAACTTGTTGGTTGCCTTGATGAGTTACAACTAAAGTATTCCAAATTTCTTTAGAGGTTTTAAGCATAGAAATTTTTTCAATTCTTTTTCGGTAAAGCATTATATAAAACCATTTTTGCTTCACTATTTTTAGAAAGCTTTTCTTCATTTCATCATTTAGTTTATCATGAGGTATGTGAACTAAATTTCCTTTATCATCATTTGAGGTAGCCTCAAAATCACCTTCAACAATAATGTACCAAAGATCAATATCTTTAAACTTCACATATGTTTCGAATCTATTTTTCCAATATATAAAACCATTAGTTTCAAGTAGTGGTGGTCGTTGCATAGATTGCCCTTCATAATTTTCAACCATAGTGATCGAAAAGTTTTTAAAATACAATTTTATTTAAAACTTTATAAACCTAGCTCTTGATGCCAATTGTGGAAAACTAGAAAGGGGGTTGAATAGTTTTGCCGATTTTAAGTTGATTTCAAAACTTTTTAGATTGATATTATGTGAAATCGTATGGATGTTGAGAACGTATAGATCTAATGATAATGCAAGCAAATAGATAAAGTTAGGGGATAGAAATGACACAACCGGTTATAGTGGTTTAGGCTACAAGGTCACCTTCCTTGCCCTACTCCACTCACAGTCACCTACTTTAGAGAGTTCAGCACTATGTCAACAAACTCCTTCACTTGGCGGAGAAGCCTTCAAACGTTGTTACACTTTTTCATTTTAAAGCTAGATACGAGTCCGTAGCACGTGGACCAAACCAACACAACTATTACACAAAAAATATGTGAAATATCATTACGCTCTGAAATCTTCTTGGAGTAACAAATCAATCAAGGACCCTTGCTTGGATGACTTGTAGAATGCTCGTGATCTAGCATAGAAGGACCTATGAGGATCACAAATAGAAAGAAAGAAGAACAACTCTCTAGATCAAGTGATCTATATGTTAGAAAGAATGAGAGTGTATGAGAGATTTAGTAAGAGAAGAGGTGAGTTAGAATGAAGCTCTCTATTTATAGGCAAATTTCTCCTCGCTCCACGGATCCCACGGATCCCTTCCACTGGGATCGGCTAGTGTAATCGGGATCCGTTGGTGCAGCTCCTCTTTGCCCATGGGTTTTTTGGTTATGGGTGATGAGTGTCTAAATACTCATCATTTTTGTATTATCTAGACTGCAAAAACATCTGAAAACACTCAGAAACACATCAAAATGATAAAAATATCACAAACAAGTGTTTTATGTGTTTTAAATGCAAAAACATCAAAATCTGGTGAAAACGTATCAAGTTTGCATAATTGGCAGTTTTAGTCCCCCAAGTTATAAAAGTTGTCAAAATTAGTCCACGTAATTCAAAAACTATAAAATATCATTTAAGGTCCATGTGATTTAAAAGTTGTCAAAATAAACCCTTCAAAGTTTAAAATCACAAATTGACAACTTTAGTCCTTTAACTTTGAAAATTGTCAAAATAGTCCTTGGTTAATTTAAAAGTGAAATTATCAAATTTAACCTTGTACTATTAATAAATGACAAGAATGGTCCTTATGATAAAATTTTGGAAATTTACAACTTTAGTCCCACAATATCAAATTTATAAAAGGTCCTTAAAGTTTAAAATAAAATAAAATACAACTTTGGTCCTTGTAATTGTGTTATGGCAGTTTGGTCCTCAAAGAAGTTTGGATGATTGGCAGGTTCAACCTTCACTTTGGCGATTTACAATTATGGTCCTTGTGATTATAAAGCTACAAAACCAAACCGGACCTTATATATTAAACCAAGCCCAATCGGTCCAAATACATGACCCGGCCCAACTTTTAATTCAAATAAAACATACTTGTAGCTTGTCTCTCCCACCCCATATACACAATACAGTGGTTTTTAACCACTTGCTTTCCACCTCTTCACCTCCACTCACCAAACTTATCCCCAATTTGTATACCATGTCCCTCCACCTCCATCCTGAGAATCATTAATGAACAAAACACGCCTTAAGACTTTTTGGCCAAATTGCAAATCAAAGGCTAGGATGTGTTCGAGAAATCAATGGTGGTGGGATCAACTCGAGAGGCATGTGGGGAGTTCAAAAAGCTATAAAAAGAAAAGAAAAAGAAGCAAGAAAAGAGAGAGACATGTAGAATAGTTTTAGTTTTTCATATCGTAGGTAGTGTAAATTAGTTTCGGTGTATTTCAAAGCCTTCAAGGTCTTGTAATCTTATTTGAGTAATTTCAAACATTTTCAGTTTCAATTTCAGTTTTTATGTACGAATTTAGTATATGAAATTTTTATGTTCAAATCCTCATAATTTGCAAAAAGTTGTTAATGGTTGTTATTATTGCTTTTTAAGCTCATATAAGCTTTTGATAAAGCTTATAAGCTCTTAGAAACATTAAAGACCCAGTTTAGACTTAAAACTCAAAGGTACCAAAAATACCAATAAAATAGCTTGAAAATAAAAAATCATGGGCATGATGATCAAGCGAGTAATGGCAAGCTGGAATTGGATTGTTATTGGTTTAGAGCTTAATGGTAAGCATATAGGAGTGGTTATTTGATCTTGGTTCTCAGTTGTGCTTGACACATTTTGTAAGCAATTTCTTCAATATTTGCATTTCCTAGTTTAAGTGCTTAAAGCGTGTTAATTCTGGTTTTATTCTGTCTAAATATAGTTAATATTAGTTAATTATAAGCTTTCTTGGTTTGAAAAGTTGTTTTAGTACTTTAAGCTTTAAATCAGTTCTATTAAAGTTTGTTTGGTTTTACTGTGTAAATTGAGTTAGAGGGTGTTTGTGGAGTTGTTCTTGTTTGATATACATCACAATACAACCTAGTAGCTCAGTCAAGTCATAAAAACTAAACCTTATTTGAGTAAAAGTCAAAATCAGCTTAAGTTCATCCTTGTCAGTTCACTGTTAGGAATTTGAGATGCAATTCTCATCACATTAGCTTAAAACTTGAAACTTTAGATTAAAATCATCTTATTGTAGCTTAATATAACTTAATCAGTCATTAAAATCAAATCAAAAGTTCATTTTAGTCAAACTGCATGTTCTTGTAAAAAGTCAAATTTCTCAAATAGCTGTTTTTGAATAAAATCTAGAATTTTATTGTGTGTTTAATATTAGGATTTAGCTTATGCCCTTTTGGGAAATTAATATTTAGCTGCTAAACAAAAATATAAAAATACTAGTTTTCATAAAATTAGCTTATAAATAGCTTATTTTTTAGCTTCTTTTGACCCCCTTAACTGAAAAGCTCCCCCGTTCAGTGTTACTAGTTCATTTCCCAAGCTCCCAGGTGATTAGTGAGCTTTAACCTGAGCACTTTAGCTTTTAGGATAGATCACCTAGCCATTTCAATATTACAAAGCTTAGTTTTCATTTTCCATCTTATTTGATAAGCCTGCTTATGGCTTATAGGTTTGTCCATATTAAACTAGTACATAGTTTAATCAGTGTTTAGTAGCTATTCCATAAGCTCATTAAAAGCTCATCAGTGAACTCCACTGTGAAAGCTTTAGTTTTTTGGAAAGCTCATTTGGTCTACTTGTTAGTTGCAGTAATTGTTTTCAATTTTTAGCTTATTAAAGTGCTTAAAAATTAGTTTAAAGTAGCTAGAAAACCATATAGTGTCTGTTAAACAGTTAATCTTGTGCTTATTTGGGTACTTAGTGCTTATTTATAAGTCATTATGCTTTCTCAGTGGTCATATTAGCTTATTATAATTAGTCTAGCTTAATCTCAAATTAGCTTTATTAAATAGCTTATTAGCCATTTTTGCTTAAATCCTTGTGCTTATTTTTCTTTCTTTCATAATTGTTAACAAATAGCTAAAAATTAACTATTAGTAGCTTTTGTAAAAGTTGTAGTTTTGTAAAGTGCTTATTTCAGGTGTACTTAATAAGTTTGCAAAAAGAAAGTTCAAAATAAAATGTTTAGCAAAAGGGGGCGTTTCCAGTGAGACCTCCCCTTTGGAGAGTGATAAGAGGTACACGGATACCAAGCGCCCTTGGGTCTTTCTTGGTTATACTTTGCAAAATCAAATACATAACCCTTTTGTTTCCAAATAAGCTTATACGAGCTTATTCACTTATTTCTAGCTTATTTAGTGTAGCTTTTTCAGTTTTTGTATTTTTTATAAAATTGTATTAGTATTAAGTATTTTATAAAAAAGTTTCAGATTTTTCTCATTTGTTTTAGTATTTTTAAACATTTAATTAGTTTTTTTAGTAATTAATTCATAATAAAAAATATAAAAGTCAAAAATATATAAATCTTTTTTCTAAAATTTTCTTTTACCATATAGTACAGTAATAAAATTAGTTTTACATTATTGAGACTTTTATTTCAATAATTTTACGTTTTTGCTTGCGCTCAGGGTATTTTTACAAATAGCTCGTTTCATTTTAGGTTACGTTTTAAGTTTATTTAGGTTTACGTTTTAATTAAAATAGTTTATTTAAGTTATTTTGTTTTAGGTTTTAAACGTTCATCATTTTAAAAATAGTGTTAGCGTTTATTTAATATATTTTAACTTTTTAATTTCTTTTAATTTGCATTTAAGTCGCTGTAATTTGTAAATCTTTTCTTTAGGTATAAATTTCTCAAAAACTTATTGATCACTATCCTTAGTGATTATTCGACATCTGAAGTTGTTTAACACCAATTCATCCTCCGTGGGACTTAGCGACCGAATTCCCTATATTCTCTGATCTAAATTGCATTTGTGCTTAAAAGCTGTTTAAGTTTGTTCACGATTGAGCCATTCACAAGTGGCAGGCTTGAGTGATAAAACTTGCGGTTTTTCTTGTGATCAAATTGGCGCCGTTGCGAGGCTGTAAGCGTGTTTTAAGCATTTCCGATCCATTCTTGCACATATACCTTTTGTAAACAATTTAAAAAAAAATCAAAAGTTCATTAACACTTCTCCTAAAAGTGTTAACAACACCAAAATATTTTCATTCTTTGTTTTCAAAATGTTTATCAAAAATCCAAAATATTCATCTTTACCCTCTTACCCTTTTGATTCTTTATTCCTTTACCTCTATCCATTTTGATTCTAACTTCTTCTATTCTCATGGAATCTCTCGACTACGAAATGCGGAGCGAAGTTGAAAAACTTCCTATTTTATCACAAATGTCAAGAATTCGTGTTGTTCGTAATGATCCATTAATTTCACGTGGGGAAATGGGCGAGACCGGGGTGACAAAGGACGGTACTTCTCTTTGATAATGGAGGTGCTAATACGTCGACCTACGGTTATCCAAAGATCTAACCCTCGATTGCTCTAAGCCGTCTAAAATTGATCCTACACTTTCACGATTTACGGTTAAAAGCAAACATGCGGAATTTAGACCGATGACTAGCAAGAATGACACCTAATCTTCACGTTTCTCAAGAACCGAACTGAGACCATACTTGAAGTGGTGGAAATGCTAGCTCTCGAGAGCACACCACTTGTCCCATCTCCGGATTTTTCAAAATGTTCTTTGAGTCTTATTAGTCATTCAGATCACCATGTTGACTTTGTTGATTCTTTGGATGACAGATTCCTTCTCATAACTCTCAAATAAAATCGTTTATTCCTTGTTTCGGTTGTGGTGAGCCTCTTTTTGGTTCACCATGTCACTGGTGTACGTGTATGCAGTGTGGTAATGATATTGAACAGGAGTTGTTTGTTTTGTGGTTCGAGGAATTCATTTAATTATGATCCTATCTGAACTCATTTAACGACCACTCAAATTTTTCCAACTACCACCACAGCCGACTTATCTTCATATAATCAACAATACTGCTGTGAATTTTGTGGAGGTCCTCACCAAGGATTTGAATGTCAATACGGAAACACGATTGTCTATGACAGTTTTTCGGTGATGCTCCGAACTTTGGTTATGACCAATATCCATATGATTCACCAATCCAGGCTCAACAGTTTTAATTTGTAGGGCTAATGGAGGTTCCCATTTCAACTTCGATTGTCAAACGGGAATCCATTTCCTTGTAACAATTACGACTATCCATATCACGACCAATCTCCACAGTGCCAAATGACTCAAACTCCTCAGCAAACCCAACAAGACACTTATCTAGAGCTAGGTCGGTGAAAATGAGGAGTTGAGTAGAGCGGCATTTCATAATGTTCAGTTTTTCTTGTGTATATTGTGGGGTCCTCATGATGATTATCAATGTCAACCTTCCGGTTTTGACAAATCTCCACTACCACAATGTCCTGTCATCAAAATTCATGAGAAATCCATGGAAGAATTGCTAGGTGAAGAGCGGTCGCTAAAATAAATTCCCAATTGCTTTTGAAAAGTCTATTAGGAATTAATTGCAAAAAGCGGCCAGATCTAGCTCTCAATTTCGTTTTATTCTTGATAGCTGATGATGAGGATACATTTGATTCATCAAGTTCATCAGTTGATATCGGCAATTGAGATTCATTCTCAAACAAGCGCTCACACACGAGGTTCACACTCCTGGCATGGGGACGAGCATCTTGACACTGTTCACGAAAAGGAATGGGGCCAATTCATAAAGTCTAGTGTTGAGGACCTTGTCCCAATCCCAAGAAGAGTCATAGGGAATTCGAGCATTTGTGTGATATCCTACTCCTCTTGTCTTCAAAGTAATCATGTTGAGATGTGCTCCGTTCTATTGATGACGATTCGTTATCTTGTGGAGACATCAGTTATATGGAAGAATTACCTTCTGAGCTTGTTAGCTTAGAGGAAGAGAATGATGAATTCGACACCTGAAATCAAAGATGAAGCTCTTCGTGCAACATTACTAAATGTCAGTCTTCTCATTTCTAAAATCAGGCTTCAATGAAAAACCTATTTCATCTCCTATCCCCATTAAGGATAGTGACATTCTTTCCGATGATTCTATTCCGAAATGGAAGCCTTCGTTTTGATAACATGGGAGAGAAGATTGGTAAGCGTTACCCTTTTCATTCTCATAATTCTCTCCCCGATTATGAATCATTTACATTGGAGGAGTTCACCATGAACCCGATACCAATTACGAATATGATTCATTCACCTTCGAGGAGTTCTCCGTGAACTCACTCATATCATATCTCCGCGAGATATGATAATTTCCACTTTGATCTAGACATTCCCATAATATGTCTTGATCAAGCGAAGAAATAACGAGGAGATTCATGAAACTATGAATTCTCATTGAGGATGAAAGTTAGTCATGATTTTTATCATGATTTTCTTTCTTTTCTTCATATATCCGTGACTTCTCCGTTCTTCACTCCTTGGGAATGAAGACATTATCTTGATCGGCATTTTCATTTATCATTTTAGGCGGTTCTATGTATATCTCATCGGTGTGGAACTTTTTCATGCTTCAATGTTTATACAAACATCTTGAATGAAAGTCTGATGGAGATTGTCTCTTCCACTTGCTTCCCCATGAACCAATTAATTGAGTCGAGTCAAGCTAGCGTTCGGTAATAAAAACGATATAGCTAAAACATGGGTTTTCACCCGTGTAATACCACTTAGTGTGGGGGATTGCCCCACATTGTTGTATATAAATTCAAAATAATAAAAAAAAAATAAAATAAAATAAAATAAATAATTGTTGTGTTTCCACACTTTGAATATTGAGGACAATATTCATTTCTAAGTCAATGAGGGGAATTCTCAGCGAATTGATCATAAATGTACCCTTTTAGTCCCTTTTTCCCCCAAAATGGCCAAATTTTAAAATTTTTTTTAGTGGAGTACTATGTACTAAACACAACAAATGGTAATCAGTCCACCATGTCTAACCCACAAAAAGATTGGCTAATCCAGGAGCAAACGGCTCTTGGTAAAGATATCTCAAATCCGTTGACGGCTTGCAATTTGCCCAAAATTGTATGGTGTTCAGCTCACCATATCTTTAAACTAGTGAAAAGTTGGCTAGCCCGCAAGTTTATGGCTTGTGGTAAAGGAAGTGGAAAAACCATAATTGGTAATCGACTCACCAAAGATAATATTGATAATTTATCTAAGAGTTGGCTAGTCCAGAAGCAAACGGCTTCCGGTAAAGACAAATCAAATCCGTTGAAAGCTTATGATTTGCTCAAAATCATTTGGTTATCATTGTACCAAGGTTCTTACTTGAACAGAAACAATTGGCTACTCCAGAAGTAATGGCTTTTGGTAAAGAGATAAAATCCATTAACTTTTTTCATAAATCATTGCTTAGGACTAGCAATATCTTAGTGTGGGGATTGATGAGTGTCTAATACTCATCATTTTTGTATTATCTGATTGCAAAAACATCTGAAAACACTTAGAAACACATCAAAATGATTAAAATATCACAAACAAGTGTTTTATGTGTTTTAAATGCAAAAACATCAAAATCTGGTGAAAAACATATTAAGTTTGCATAATTGGCAGTTTTAGTCCCCCAAATTATAAAAGTTGTCAAAACTAGTCCCTGGTAATTCAAAAACCTATAAAATATCATTTCAGGTCCATGTGATTTAAAGTTGTCAAATAAACCTTCAAAGTTAAAATCACAAATTGACAACTTTAGTCCTTTAACTTTGAAAATTGTCAAAATAGTCCTTGGTTAATTTAAAAAGTGAAAATTATCAAATTTTAACCTTGTACTATTAATAAATGACAAGAATGGTCCTTATGATAAAATTTTGGAAATTTACAACTTTAGTCCCACAATATCCAAATTTACATAAAAGGTCCTTAAAGTTTAAAAATAAAATAAAATACAACTTTGGTCCTTGTGTAATTGTGTTATGGCAGGTTTGGTCCTCAAAGAAAGTTTGGATGATTGGCAGGTTCAACCTTCAACTTTGGCAGATTTACAATTATGGTCCTTGTGATTATTAAAGCTACAAACCAAACCGGACCTTATATATTAAACCAAGCCCAATCCAGTCCAAATACATGACCCTAACTTTTAAATTCAAAATAAAACCCACTGTAGCTTGTCTCTCCCACCCACTGTATACACCAATACCAGGTGGTTTTAACCACTTGCTTTCCACCTCTTCACCTCCACCTCACCAAACTTATCCCCCCAGCTGTATACCATGTCCCCTCCACCTCCATATCCTCCTAAGAATCATTAATGACAAACACGCCTTAAGACTTTTTGGCCAAATTGCAAATCAAAGGCTAGGATGTGTTTAGAAAATCCAATGGTGTCACACCCCAATTTTGTTTTGCGTGGATGGAATTCACTGGGGGCTTGTTGTCATAGCACCACATCACCGTTATATTGAACGACCTAAAGTGCCGTTTTAAAAACACATCGTTGGATATTTCATAAAAACATAATCAGAGTACAACATCGGTCCCAAAAGGTTTGACAAGTTTAAGGAAATACAAATATGTTACAAATCCAAACGATGTTTTGAAATAAAGAGCCATAATGTACATAATGTAAGTCGACGCCGCGACTCAAAATATAGGTCCCTAAACCATGTCATGATGTACGTGCCTCAGTTACCGAAAATACATTGCTAAAACGGTCAACAATAATGTTGGTGAGAAATCATAGGTTTATGTAAATGTTTTATCCGACTACACAAGTATCTAGCATGCATGACAATCATCCGCGTAAAATAATGTTACAATTGCCTTAAGCCCATGACCCCGAAACTAGACTGATCAATTATGTATGCCTCCCGCGAATGTTTTGCGGACAACTCCGTAATGAAATCAAATGAAATGCATCCGTTTTCTGGTTGGGATACACCAACCGGATGGGCGTCACCCTCGATAGATCTATCCACTCATCCTCGCTTCAATGATTAACGGTTCATGTTCAGGAAATGGGGACTTTCGATATTGGCAAATGAGGTAACTTAAGCAATGTAATGAATTTAACATACTTGGTATCGTACAAAGAAAAATGTAGTGCAATGTATTCTCCCCCGTGGGTTTGAAATAATCGAAAGCATGTAAAACGGGGCTATGAAAACTCACTTGGATAAACTGGAATAACGGCAAAGTGAGTACACCGAGGTTTAATGTAATCGTCAACGGGACCTATTATCAATGAAATGATATGTCATGAATTGCAATGTAATGTTATGCATGCACTACGTATGTAATTTATACCATTTACGACCTTTTGAAAGATATGCTCGTCGTAAAAACATTTTGACGCTTCGACCAATCAAAAATGACTTTACATGTTTTTACGTCAAAATGTCATCCTACAATGGTTTTATAATGATTTTGAGAGAAATTACCACTTTTCATGCAAAACAATGTCGCCGGAAAAATCATGAAATTGCCAAAATGGCTCGGAAAAACAATCGTAAAACATTACACGTTGATCGTTAGAGAACGAAATCGACGGTTTTGGAAAGTTTGTATCCATATCTAAAAGTTTCAGTTTAGGAGTTTTCGTCCAAAAGGTCTCGAACATAAAGATATTAAGGGTTAAAGTTGGTGATTTTGGCTAATTGTGTGCAGAAAATTAGTTACGGCAAGTTTATGAAAAAGTGTATATCTTTGTCGTTTCAAATCCGTTTTCTTCGTTTAATATGTCCTTAGCTTCGTATTGAAGTAAACTAATATATTTTTGACAAGTCAAAATAATTTGTGAAGCTTAAGGCTCGTTTTTGACCCGAAAATACTAAAAACATGTTGCTGAAAATTCTGAAAATTATATATTTCGTCGTCAAACTTCAAAAATCCATAACTTCTTCGTTATAAGTCCGTTTTTATCCGTTCAGCTGCCCGCGGATTCGTTTTAAAGTATATTTTCTAAAAATCAAGGCCAAAAGTCGTTACCTACTGTCGGATTTTCCAGAAATTCAAAACAAGGACAGAACACAAAAATATACTTATCGAAAATAGTTTTACTCGGACAAAACCTATTCTAATTCCTTCAAATCAACTCCAAAACTAATCTAATCCTACCATACACCTTCTTAGGGTGTCATGGGTTCCTAATCACCATCAAGACCAACCAAAACCAAGGGAATATTTATAGGATGACCAATAGGTATATATAACTTAAAATCATGACATAAATGGTATAAATCACAATACTTGCATAAAAGCTCCAAAATGATAAAGCATATGAAATGAAAGAGGAAACATAAAAATGATGAAAACATGCTTACAAGAGAAATGAAGAGGTGTAAGTAACAAGGATTAACTTAAATATCCTTGGTTTTATTTCAAAACCATAAAAAGGATATAATCTAGGTTGAAATAACACTTGAATCTTGAAAATCTTTTGATGATGATCCTTGGAGAACCCTTATGTGGCCGGTTTTATGGAGAACCAAAGAGAGGAAAAACAAACTTTCTAACACTTGAGGAAAAATTTTGTGAAGTGAATGAGTGACAAAATAATGTAATAAGACTTATAAGGAAGTGTGAAAACATGTATAATCAAGAACCTTACCACATTTATGAGACTCCACCTCCTTGGCGGTTTTGGGGAGGGTTGTCTCTCAATTTATTTTTTTTTTTTTTAAATTGTTACTTGTATGTATATATTTGTAAGACTTGTATCAATTGTAATGAAAAGGTAAGTGAATTGTAGGTAATTGGGACTTTTGGTAAAAGTAAGTTTTTATTAGATCAAAATACAATGTAATGAGTTGATAAAAATTGTAAAAATACTTTCCTTGTGAAATTTGAGTGATAAAAATAATTATTGTACAATTTTAAGAAAAACGACGTAATAATTAAACTTTAACGACTAATATACCAAATAAATTTGAAACACTAGGAAAACTAAAAATATAGTTTTTATAAACTAAATGTGAGTTTAAAAATACATCGGGATCATTTTTGAAAGTAACGGATTAAATGTAAAATAAAACTCGCGATAAAGATTATTAAACATAAAAATTACGTATAAAAAGTGAAATGAAATGTCGTGAATGTACTAATGAGATGCACATGATGTCAATGAAATGTAGACTAATCATAGTCCTTATGAAATGTACGTGATGTCATGATCATGAATTCGCCGCTAAACCTCCAAGGTTACGCGAATTTGAAACAAGTAAACCAAGTTTACTATAAATGTTGAAATAATGAAACATGAATTGTGTGAAATGACACGAAAGTACGGATTGTCACATTAAGCCCATCCAAAAAGAATTCATCCACGAATTCAATGGTTAGATCTAACGATTGTCGGCGAAAGATGAGGATACTTGCGTCGCATCCGGTCTTCCGTTCCCAAGTAAACTTCGGGACCTCGTCGAGAATTCCAGCGAACTTTCACAATAGGAATCGACTTCTGTTTCAACTGCTTGACCTCGCGGTCCATGATTTCTCTGAGTTCTTCCACAAAATTGAGTTTGTCATCAAAAATTTAGATCCCGATGGAATAACGGCGATTAAATGAAAGACACTTCTTCAAGTTTGAAGCGTGAAGCGTGTTGTGCACATGACTAAGTCTGATGGAAGATCAAGGCGATAAGCTACCGGACCAACTCTGCTCAAAATCTTGAATGGTCCAATGTATCTCGGGCTTAACTTCCCGCGCTTTCCAAATGCGTTACGCCGCTTCCAAATACTTTCAACATAACTTTGTCCTTTGAAATTCCAAATCCTTCTTAACATCCGCGCAACTTTTACTGCGACTCCTTGCGGTTACGAGTCTATCACGAATTTGAACAATCTTTTCCGTGGTTTCGCGTACCATTTACGGGCGATGAATTTAGGCGTCTCCTACCTCGGCCCAACAAGCGGTGTCGGCACTTGCGACCATAGGTGCCTCAAAATGGTGCCATCTTGATCTTGGTGTGATAACTATTGTTGTGCGAGAATTCAATCAATGGCAAATGGTTAGCCAACCATTTCCAAAATCAATTATGCCCCGGCATGTCTTAGCGTTTGAATGGTCCTTTCACTTTGGCCGTCGGTTTGTGGGTGATATCTTGTGCTCATCTCTAATCTGGTTCGAATGAATCGCAATGAATTCCAAAAGTTTGAAGTGAATCGACTATCTCTGTCGGAAATGATAGAAATTGGTGCTCCGTGCCTCGAGACTATTTCTTTGACATAAAGTCTAGTGAGTTGCTCCATGGAATAAGTCTCTCTAATCGGTATGAAATGGGCTGACTTGGTAAGGCGATCAACAATTACCCAAATAGTGTCGTAACCTCCCGCTGTCTTAGGAAGTTTAAGTAACAAAGTCCATCGTAATCGTTCCCATTTCCATTGAGGAATTTCCGGTTGTTGGAGTAAACACGAAGGCTTCGATATTCAACTTTTACCTTAAGCGCGGGTAAGGCATTTGCTAACGTGCGTGGCAATCTCGCTTTCATGTTAGGCCACCAATAAAGCTTCTTAAGATCTTGATACATCTTATCCGATCCCGGATGAATAGAATACTTTGACTTATGCGACTCATGCATAATCAATTCTCGTATTCCGCCATGCAATGGAACCCACATTCTATCCTTGAAACATAGTACTCCATCTGCTCTTTTTACAAAACCATTTCGCTTCGGGCATACCATAAAGCTTTTCACTTGGTCGATTTTCCTCTTTAAGTGCTTCGACTTGTGCTTCATGGATTTTTCGATGGTAAGGAGAAATAATCGTCATTCGATGAGCGAACTCTTAAAGGTTTAGGCCTCTCTTTCAGGCTAAGAATGTCATTACAACATTGGCTTTTCGGATGATTGATTTCACAATCATAGTCGTTGAGTAATTCAACCAACGGCGTTGCCTCATATTAAGCTCCTTCTGATCAAGAATATATTGCAAACTCTTGTGGTGGTAAACAACTTGTGCACTTTGTACCATAGGGTAGTGTCTCCAAATCTTGGCGCAAAACTTCTGACTCTAACTTCGAGATCATGAGTTGTGTAGTTCTTCTCATGAACAAGTTGTCGAAGAAGCATCACGCAATCACCTTCTCATTTGCATTAAAAGCGACCCCAAGTCCTTTATGCGGCGTCGCAATATACAACAAAGTTCTCAATGCCTTGGGTAGTGCCAAAATTGGCGCCTTGCAAAGCTTTGCTTCAACAAGCGAAAAGCAACTTCTTGTTTCTTTCCCACTCATTACTTCTTGTTTTTACGTGTCAACTTGGTCAAAGGTCTGCGCTATCTTAACCCGATGAACCTTCGGGTAATATCTGCTAGTCCTAGAAATTGTGAATTTACGTAGGATTAGTTGGAGTAGCCCAATCTTTCACGGCTTCAATCTTTGCGGGATCAACTTGTAGTCCATGACTATCAATGACATGACCAAGAAATTGCACTTTGTGGTTCCAAAAATCACACTTCGAAAACTTGGCATACAACTTCTCATTCTTGAGTAGCCTTAAAATCATCCTTAAATGCTCTTCGTGCTCTTCCTTGCTCTTGGAGTAGATCAAGATATCGTCGATGAACACTATAACAAACTTGTCCAAATACGACTTACAAACTCTATTCATGAGATCCATGAATACCGCCGGTGCATTAGTCAATCAGCGGCATCACTTGAAACCGTAATGACCGTAGCGTGTTCTAAGCGCTGTTTTGGAATATCCTCTTCGAACTTCGAAGGTGATGATAACCCGATCGAATCAATCTTGGAGTAAATACTAGGAACCTTGCAATGATCGAACAAGTCATCAATTAAAGTGGGTAGCGATTCTTCACCGTTAACTTGTTCAATTCTCTATAATCTATGCACATTCGGAAGGATCCATCCTTCTTCTTCACAAACAAGACCGGTGCTCCCAAAGGCGAGGAACTCGGCCTAATGAATCCTTTGTCTAGAAGCTCTTGTAATTGATTAGACAATTCCTGCATTTCGGATGGTGCTAGGCGGTGCGGTGCTTTCGCTGTCGGTGCAGCTCAGGGCACTAAGTCAATTTGAAATTCTACTTGTCGTGCGGTGGAAGTCAGGTAAATCCTGGAAATACCTGAGAAAATTCACAACAATAGGAACATCTTCAAGTTAAACTTCTCCTCCGACTTTTCTCTGTTACATGGGCTAAGAAAGCAAGACAACCTTTCTTAATGTACTTATCGTTTTGATGCGCGATATGATACTAAGTGCAGTTCCGCCGTTTCCCCGCGAATAATCAAAGTTTGCGTTGTAGGGAAGATGAACCACTTTCTCATCACAAATGATCTTACGCGATGCTTAGATAACCCAGTCCATGCCGATGGCGGCGTCAAAACTACCCAACTCTACGGGCATGAGGTCTATGTTGAAGGGATGATTAAGAAAATTGAATGTGCAACGCGGTACAATGGTGTTGGTGCTAACTAAATTACCATTAGCTAATTCGACAATGTATGATATATCTAAGGTGGTTGGCTTAATGTTGAGCAAAGGTGCAAATGCATTGGACACAAAACTTTTATCGGCACCCGAATCAAATAAAGCTGAAGCGTAACGATTATTGAGAAGCATTACCCGTTATGACATTGGGTCCTCCTATCTTCTCGCCTCGATGGCGTAAACCCTTCCTCGTGCCAAACCTTCTTGATTGGTTGCTTGATTTCCTTTCTT
>OU343221.1:37808487-37845991 GCA_910596185.1 Chrysanthemum makinoi | reverse complement strand
TATACTCAAACAACATAGCAATTGAGAACGCCACCCACATATTCTCACGGCTGTGGAAAAGTATGATCTTGATGCAATATGGGATTCATCAACGAGCAGCCGAAGAATCTCTACAAGAGTCGCAGTACTCACATCAAAGCATGAAGTGTCAGTGATAAAGGGATAAGTTGCTATCAAGCATGTCACTCTATCGTCTAAATGGGACTACACATTTCTCAAGAAAATAGTGGTCAAAAGACAAGAGCGAAGAAGGACTATGAATTTTGTGAAGTGGACTTCGAGAGATTGTCTCTCCAACGAAATTGAAGATATGTATCTTGCCAAAGTATGAGGGCGAATGAGACATTTCTCTCTGAGAAATACAGCGTGAATACATCAAGTCCTTGTTAATCTTCATCAAGCATAGTGATCGAGGAACATGTAGAAGACATACAACTTGCCGTGGAATGAGATTACACCGTGTCAACCTCACCAAACCTCGGCTAGACCTTCCCGACATCAACCAACTTCCTCAATACACCCTCATTAGCAAACCATTTGGAGTAGTCTACCGCAGGAACTACACGAAATTGCTTGATGGCGTGCAAAGAGCTTCATAAGTTTGGAGATCACACGAAGAAAGAGTCGGGGCGGGTTAGCTTATTGGTTAAAGCGATACAAGGCATTGGGTCACCTAGCGATGGAATTCGAGGGAGAGAAGGGATGTTAGAAGATCATCACTCTCACACGGGCAATCAAGCGTCGAGCATTCTGAAGTTCTTCTTTGGACTACATGATTCTCTTGGTACCCGCCGGTTTACTTGTAATGAAAGGACCACGTAGTACGCCGGTGCTACAATCCTTATAAAAGAGGCGAAAGCTTCTTACTTTTGAGTAAAACTAATCAAAACTTTAATCAATTTTCAAAGTTTTGCTCAAAAGAACAAGTACTTCCCTTATGATTTTCAAAACCTCAAAAGTTTATATCACTTGTTGAGGGGGAGTATTTGACAAAAAACTTTGTTCACAAATTGTTCTTCATGGTAATCTTCCCGCAAAACTCAAAATGGACATATTTGATATCAAAATTTAGTAAAAAATAACATTTATATGCCATTTTTGAGGGGGAGAAAAATTATGTGATAAGAAATATGTTGTGAATTGCTATTGAATCCTCGTGTGAAAATACTTCAACCCATGAATTGACGGAATCTGAACAGTCATACATTGAAAGGATTTGTCTTCTAAGACTTATCCGAGTAAATTGTACCTATTCGAGAAGCTCTTGATAGACATGAACTTTGACGGGTTTGACAACCTTTCGAGGTTGTCCACATCTTCAAGGTAGTTATTAAAGCTAGTTGTCACCTAAAAGCTGACAATGTATTTCTTTAACTATGCAACGTAATCGTGTCTCGCAAGGAATTTTCTATCTTGATTCGATCAATTCAAAAAGAGCGCGCTTGTCTCTCACCATGCAAATTACTGTCAAAACACTTAAGCATGTGTGGAGGGAGAGTATTTCTGAAAAATCTTAAACTCTCAACAGTGGTACAAAATGTTTTACTCATAAACACTTTGAGAGATTTTCAAGAAATTGGTTTTATGGCAATAGAGTTATAAGGCGTTTTAAGGTTAGGAATAACCGTCCTATGATCACTTGAGCAGGTGGGATCTACCAAGGACACCACAAATAGTTAGTATTTAGAAGTCCTTAGGTATGATTATAAAAAAATGAGAAATGACAATCGGAGAAGAAGGAGTTGAAGAATTAAAAGAAAAGCAAAGAAAATGGTGAAAACAAATAGCCCTCAGTTATTCAACTTAGGGCGGAGACAAGGTTCAATTCATATACTCTTGGTTGTCCTAGATGACACCAATATTGAAGATTAAAAGTCGTCATGGACCCAATGGCAGCATGCACTAAACAACTCTTAGCCACTCAAGTTTCTCCATAAGAAGCTTGTTTCATTCTCACAGAGGAACCCTACGTAAACTATGGCTTTCTCTTAGAATTGCCGGTATTGAAAAGGAGACCCTCTCCCTAGTCTCCGCTCAGAAAACCAAAGCGCACTATTGAGTCTAGAGCCACGAGATTCATCAAAAGATCTTTTAGGTACACTTGACATTTTATCACTTGTCGTTCAACAATAAGGACGCAAGTGATACATTATCGAAGTCCTTCACGGATCTTAGAAATGCATCAAGAACATTTATGAGAGGTTCACACATGTGATCATCAGTGATTGAATGGAAACTCCTACCATGGTCAACATCAAACGGCCACGATAGCGGGTCACCCGTAACTCCCATGGATTACGCTTGAGTGTCTCAAACGATCAGATCATGAGGTGATGCTTGGTGTACCTCAGCGACTCATCTGGCATTAGGTGTACCGTTACATCGCGTTATCTCACTTGTGGGACTCGGTTCAGGGAACAACCTTTGTGAGAATTAGAGTTGAGTTTTCACACTATGTTGTTAACTCTCTCGAAGTTCAAACTTGTAAGCGCTGGATTATTTCTAACCCATGTTTTATGTTTTTCTTCTTATGGATGCTTGCGGGTAGAAAAGATGATGCGCATTCTCAACATGCTCATACCTACAACATCACTAATTGAAGTTCTCTCAAAAGGTAACACAAAGTGAATGATTCTTCACAAAGTCAAAGAATCTACAAAGTTTAAAGACTAAGAGAACTACATCGATCGAAATCTAACGTTAAAGAGCGTGTGAGCATGTTGGAGAAAAGCGTGGACACCTTGGAGCAACGGACGGACCGGAGACTACAACATACTATCACTTCATACAAAGAACAAAGAACTAAGAACAAATAAAATGATGACGTCCAAAGCGAATACTTCAAAGGAAACAATTTCTCCTTTGGGGAGATTGTTCGAATCAAGACATTTCTTCTCACAAGAAAGAAGAATGTCGAAGGCGTCAAAGCTACTATTACATCAGCACCTACAACGTTTATATCATCAATCACTAACACTTAGGGGAGATTTTTGGAATCACTCCTAAACTAGAATTCAAGTGTTAGTAATTAATATGTAATAGTTAGCTTAATTATGGCTTTTATGTTAGTAATCAGGCTAGGCTCATGGAGAAAGCCCATGAGCCTATGCAAAGCTAATAAGGAAAGGATGGGAACTTTGTGTGTTGCCCTAGTTTCCTCCTATAAATAATCTTGTAAACCTTCCTTAGAAGGTTGGTTGTTCAATTCACACATTTCACTTTACGCATAACTCTTCACATATTTCATACGTGTGTGTGTGTGTTTGTTCATCCGATCATCTCTTATCTATCTTTCTTATATTGATGCTTGTGTTATAAATATGGGAACCTACCAACCCTCATGGATTTACGCAAAATTCTACAGGAGAACATCAAGTATCCCAATCCTTTCATCAGATTTCGGATGACAATTCTCTCAAACAAGCTGGTTTTTCTATGATTCATCGATTAGAGGAAACAATTAAGGTTGGTCTTGCATTGGGTCAATATGGAGGGTTGTGAAAATACCCTTGCTTCTTTACTTGCTGAAAATGGAGATCTTGTTGTTAATAAATGAATGCTCTTTCTATTAATGCTCAAGGTTTTGGAGACCTCAATAAAAGGAGATGGATTCGCGATTTATGCAACATTCATAAAGTTAATTTTCTAGCTATTAGTGAGACTAAAATGCTTCAAGTTGATTTATGGATGCTTGACCGCTTGGGGTAACACTAATTTTGATTTTGCATCCTCTTCGCTAGGGTAAGTCGGTGGTATTTATGTCTATGGAACTGTTTGGTTTTTCGCAAGTCCAGAATTCTATGTAATGATAATTATGTTGTTATTGACGGCTTATGGACTCTGGATGATATTCAAATTAGATGGATTGTCGTGTATGCTCCACAAAATTTATCTTGTAAGGTTGCCTTGTGGTCCTCGTTGGCTAATTTGATTGCTGATTGGGACGGTATTTTAATGATGATGGGAGATTTCAATGAAGTTCGTGAAGCGGGGGAAAGATATCGTTCAGTTTTTAAAGAGAAGCAAGCTAATCTTTTTAACGAGTGTATTAGTAACTCTTCTCTTATCGATATTCCTTTAGATGGTTTTAACTACACTTGGGCCGGATAAGTGGGGTTCTAAGATGAGTAAACTTGATCGTTTTGGTTTAGGAAAGTTTCTTCAAGCGTTTCCTCATATTTACGGTGTTGTCTTGGTTAAGGGCATTCTGATCATAGGCCTATTCTCCTTCTTGAAAGCGTGGTGGACTACGACCTACTCCTTTGATTCTTCCACTCGTGGTTAGAAATGGACGGGTTTCATAATTTAATCATCACTATTTGGAAAAATGATGGCACAACGGAGGTTAATGGATTGATTTCTTTTAAGAAAAAGTTGCAAAATCTTAAACGTGTTATCCGTGAATGGGTAGCCTTGAAAAAAGCTGATTCTTATAAAATAAAGAAAGTTTACCAAGAGCAGGTTTCTTCTATTGATGCTAAAGTTGATTAAGGTTGTGCTAGTGAGGAAGATCTTCGTATTAAGTAAAGACACTACAATAGCTCCAAGTGATATATTTCGTAAGGACTCCTTAGACTTAGCCCAAAAGCCAAATAAAGTGGTCTATAGAAGGAGATGAAAACCGCGTAATTTTTTCATGGATCGTTAAAGGCTAAGAGGCTTTTTCTTGCTATTTGAGGCATTTTAAAGGATGGTGACTGATTGATGATCTGCTCTTGTCAAATCAATTTTTTCTCACTTTAGTAAAAGATTTCAAGAGCCCCTGCGCTCCAACATCTTTTGATTTCCCTTTTGCTAATCCTCTTTCTATCACGCAAAGTGCACACCTGGAACGAAGTTGTTCTCGCGATGAAATTAAGAGAGCTGCTTGGGATTGTGGTGGTGACCGTGCCCAGTCCGATGGATTTAGCTTCAAGTTTTTCACGCTTTTGGGATCTTGTTGAAGATGACGTGGTTCGTTTTGTTAATGAGTTCTTCTTATATGGTTCCTTTCCCAAAGGTTGCAACTCGTCTTTATTACTTTGATCGAAAGTTTCTAACGCCAAGTTTGTTTCGATTTTCAGCCTATTAGCCTAATAGGGTGTCAATATAAAATTATTGGAAAAATCTTAGCCAATAGGCTTAGCACGGTGATTGGAAGTTGCATTAGTGCCGAGAAGGCTTTCATCAAAGGGAGAAACATTCTTGATGGGCCTTTCATCCTAAATGAAATTTTAGCGTGGTATCGTAATCGTAGAAGGGCTTATGGTTTTCAAAGTTGATTTTGAAATAGCCTTTGACTCTGTGAGGTGGGATTTCTTGGATTCATTATGGAAAAGATGGCTTTGGTACTAAGTGGCGTTCATGGATTCATGGTTTGCTTTTCTAATGCTTCGTTCTTAGATATTGGTAAATAGGTCTCCTACCTCTCAATTCGATTTACATAGGGGGCTTAGACAAGGTGATCCCCTTTCTCCGTTTCTTTTTATTCTAGCCATGGAAGGGTTACATGCTTTATCATGTAAGGCTGAGGATTTGGGTGTGGGGTGGCTAAATTTCCCTTGAAATATCTTGGTGTTACGGTTGTTTGTAAATATGGCTAGGGTTCTTCTTTGGAATGCCATTATTCGAGAAATTCTCTAATAAGATCTCGCTATGGAAAATTTGGGTTGCTTTCGGTTGGCGGTCGTCTCACTCTAATCAAGGCCGTTCTTGGAAACCTTCCTACATACTACATGTCGATTTACAAGATGCCTTCTCATGTTCAAAATAAGCTTGGAAACTAGTAATAATTTCTTTATAGGCGTTGATAATGGAGAGAAAAAGATAACATGGGTGAAATGGAAGAAGTGCTTGGCGAGCAAGAAGTTTGGGGGCCTCGGGATTGTTAGTATCTATGGTCTCAATATAGGCCTCCTTTTCAAATGGATATGGAGATTTTTGTGTAACCTCTCTGATCTTTGGACTCGTGCTAATTTGAGTATTTATGGGACGCATAGAGGTGTTTTCGATGATAAGATTCATAGTTCGGCTTGAGCCCATGGGGATCTATTCGAAGTCTGTATATTGTCCGAAGCGGGCATCGGTCTCCTTTCTTTTGCTCTCATTCTATTGGGAATGGTGAGTCTACTAAGTTTGGGCTGATCTTTGTACGGAGATAAGCTATTAAAAGCTCAATTTCGGCGTATTTTTATGCTTGATCGATAGAGATTGTTCTATTGCAAATCGGATTTCTATTCCTAGTTGGCAAGCGGTTCTTGAGACGGATGTCAGAGGGTGGTGTTGAATTATCTCGGTTTGAAGCCTTGCAAGCCATTCTCAAAGATGTTGTGCTTTCAGTCGGTGACTCTTGGAAATGGTTGTTAGATGTTTCAACAGAGCTTTTCTTTATACGTGAGACATTTGGTTGATTCTCGTTTTCTTGCGGTTGATCAAATTGCTACTCGTTGGAATAGGTGTGTTCCTATAAAATTAACGTTTTCTTGTGGAGATTGTCGCTTAATAAACTTCCTTCAATAGTCAATCTTGATAGAAAAGGCATTGACGTTGGTTCGGTCTTATGCCCCATCTGTCAAGACGATGTTGAATCGGTTAACCACATTTTCTTTTCTTGTGAGATGGCTAAAGATTTGTGGGATTTATTGGCTAAATGGTGGGAGTTAGACATTCCGGTTTGCGCAAATATTTTGGAGTAGTACTCTTGGTTGGATTCTCTTCATGTTTCTTCCAATGTTCGCTTGTTTCTTGAAGGGTTGGAGGTACGTTCTTATGGTCTATTTGGAGCTTTCGCAATAATTTGGTCTTTTCAAGCTCTCCTCCTAAAAAGGCGTTGCTTTGGGATTCAATTGTTTAAAATCTTTCTTATGGATTTCATCAAGAAATCCTAAGCTTAAGTTTAGTTGGTTAGATTGGTTGCAAATCTCGTTATGTATATTTCTTTCATGTAATTTCCTCTCTAGCTTTGTAGTTTTTAATAAATCGCGCCGTTCTAAAAAAAAATATTATTAGTTTCAAACGTTAAATATATGAAACGTTTGATAATTTGAAACATTAGACAAAGTTTGGAAATGGATACTTAGAAATTAGTTTATATTAAACGTTAGATAATTTCAAACGATAAAAATAAAAAAAGCTCTGTTAAAAAAGTTTTCAAGAGTTCCAATACACACAAGTCAAGTATGATCACATCCAACAGTAAACGCACAGCAAAATTTCTTATTTTCAAGACATTCATTACTTTCACTATAGCCACAGTGATTTTTTATTTGACAAGACTACTCTTTCCAACTTTAAACTTTTGTTGAGTAGTTCATTTTTGTTTCAACTTTGCTTTACGAAATCGGTAATACCGGATGTTTCAATTTTTTAAAATTAGTCTCTTTACTTTTAAGTTTATCATAACAAAAAAGTATGATCTGTTTACATTTTACATCTCTCCCATACTCCACCCTGACAAGTTAGGGTATGTTGTTATTGTAATACACGATGTTACAAATAAACGATTAATGGTAAAAGTTATAATATCATATGTACTATCATAAAAAACTCATTTTGCTCAACTTCAAAAAAAAAAAAAAACTCGTAATACATGACAAAGTATTGCTTTTTTCGTCTCAAAATTATAATTTATATATTTTTTTAAGATATTTTAAAATACTCTTTAGTTGTTTATTTTTCATTTTAAGTAATTGAATTTAGTAAGGAAATATTTTATTTGAATTTTTAAAAATTATGGTGATCATATTTTATTAAAAGCGTGTGATTTTTGGTCATAATAATAATTTTTAAATAAGGGTGTTATTACGGTTGATCAAGATTAGGTTCGGGTCAATTAGGGGCAGTCAATTAGTCAGGCTAAAAATAAAATACCGAACCGACCTTGTTTAAAACTCGGGTCACTCGAGTTAGGTCAATTCGGGTTCGAGTCTAAGTCGTTTAAAAATAATACAATTTTATGAAAGTATTTTATTACCCTTTGTCATTTTACCATCCATCACCACCACCACCTTCAACCACCAATGCCACCATAACTTCTTGCTAAGCCCCCTCTTGTATTTGTGTTTCAATATTCGTTACAAGAACATGTTTTGGGTTATTTAATTCAATAACTTATAACCAAGATCATCATTTACTAAAATAGTGAAAGCATAATGAGTAACGAGTTAACCACATGGTTGATTAAATAAACTTACTAAAATGACTACCATTGCTTTGGGCGATCATTTAATTAAGTTATTTTTCCGTGAGTGATGATTAGTTTGTCGTATGATTAGTTTGTCCCTTTATCACAGGTACATCATCAAGCCTTATGCGTTATTTTGTGGAGTGATGTTTAATTATTTTTGTTGAACGGAAACTGTACATCAGCATGGCGACAATTCAATAAAAGAAAGAAGAAATATCATAGTAGAAACCCATAGGGTAATTTCAAGGCATAACCCTCCAATCATGCCTATAAAAAAAGCATCTACAATGCTACTAACTTTGTCCGTAATAAGTGTCGACATAGCAGACGTTTGTGCTACCCTTATTTAATTGGGCTCTACAATACACTATATACACGACATTAAAGTGTATGGCCAAGAATGACTTTGGCAATTAAATCCTAGACAATGTTGGGTAGAAAAGTACATGACACACACGACATGGTTTTTTTATTATTACTCACGCCTCCCAAAGCAATATAGTGTATATTCACTATATATACACGAATGACAAAAAGTAAAAGGTGTTGTCGAATGAAAATGTTGGTGGCAAATTAGGTGAGCCAAATAAATTGGCAAGATAGATAGGTCCATTTCTATATTTTCAATTACATATTTTACAGAAAAAGTTATAAATTAAATACTTGAGTTAATTACGGTTTATCCACTTTTATAGATTTAGTCTGAACTTTTTTTTCATAAGATTCACTGAGGTTTCAATTGATTACGGATTCAGTCTAATTTTGACAAAACCTTAGTGACCATTTATCTAATTTTGGCAAAACCATAATGAACATTTATGTTAACAAAATGGAACGGATCCGTAACTATTTGAAACCTCAATAACTAGACTTGGTGAAAAAAGTTTGTGGTAAATGCAAAAACCTTCAAACAATAATGACTATTTATGTAATTCACTCTAAATCTTTACATATAGAATGAAGGGGCATTTACATCTGTCCATCCGGCCAATATTTACATATTTTCATGGCCTGGCTTTAAAGCGTTATGCGTGTCATTAAAACTTGTGTTTGGAGATATATGTAAATATTGATTGAGATATTGGGATGTATGAAAATATCCCTAGAATGAATAAAGCTAAGAAAAATCTAAATTTACCTCAGTTTTTTATTCAACAAAAAACATGCTTGTTCACAGAAAATAAAATAAAATAGATCAGTTCAACCATAATCTTAATATCATATTACAAGGATGATTGTGTATGTGGTTGGTTTGAAACTTCTGTGCCTATGTAAAGATTTATATGTCAGCTATAAGATTATATTTTCAAGACAAGGATTTATAGTGATGTCAAGTTGACCTTTTGTATTTTTTTCACTTGTTATTATCCAATTTAGAGTTGTGAAAAGGTATTTGAACTTTCTGTCATAATAAAACGATACCTTTTACTTTTTGTTGTATATATAGTCAATGTCGTGTAAATATATACTCTACATCCAACACCTTTTACTTTTTGTCATATGTCGTGTATATATAGTGAATATGTATACACTATATTGCTTTAGAGCGTGGTAATAATAAAAAACATAATAGGTATGTGTCTATGCTTTTTACTTGACATTATCTAGGATTTAATTCTTAAAGTCATTAACATTGGCGTCGATATGCGTGTATATAATGTATAAATCTAAGCGGTGATGGGTATTTTTGAGATTAATGCAAAGCCCAGGTGCAATACAGACACCTAATTGAATAAAAGGGTAGACGATGAATTTTGGTTGATGTTTTAAAATAAATGCTCATTTTGTAAATTTTGTACTTTAACTAGTGAGAAGAGCCTTTAATAAGTGAATATTATATTTGATTTATTAATAATGTGCGTTTAAAAATTTGAGCAAAATGGTGCTTCATAAAATCAAGAGTAAACTGCAAAAATCATCCCTGTGGTTTGTGTGTATTTTTCGCCGAATCATCCCTATCTCAAACCTTGACATTAACCATCCCAAGTCCACAAGCGTTTGCTTTATCATCCCCGACCACTACGCGTAGTTAGTTTTACCAGTTAAGTGTTAAATAATATTTTCCCGTTAGTCCCTCCGTTAATATTTTTGTACCGTTAGTCCTCATTTTACGTTTTCGTCACTTTTTTACGTTTTTATCCGTTTTTACTTTCGTTTTAAATCGCTTTTTATCCGTTTTGTCCGTTTTTGTATGTTTAGTCCGACATTTTACGTTTTTGAGTAAGGTTTTTCGTTTTCGTCCCAGTCATTTTCGTTTTCGTCAGTTTTATTTTTAAAATTAGTTTTACGCTTTCGTTCGTTTTTGCGTTTTTCGTCCGTTTAAATCGTTTTCGTCCATTTTATATGTTTCATCGCTTTTTATCCGTTTTTATGTTTTAGATCCGTTTAAGTTTTTTTATCGATTTGCCAGTTTTTAATGTTTTGTCCATTTCTTGGTCTCATCCATTTTTCACGTTTTGTCCATATTTTACGTTTTTGTCGAGTCATTTTTACGTTTTATCGATTTATTTTTAAATGTTTTTCTGCGCTTTCGTCCGTTTTTCACGTTTTGTCGTTTTAAATGCGTTTTCGTCATTTTATATGTTTCATCACTTTTATCCGTTTTTTTTATGTTTTGTCCGTTTTTAGTTTTTCGTTTTATATAATTTAGTCCATTTTTAATGTTTTGTCCATTTTTATGGTCTCGTCCGTTTTTATGTTTATGTTCGTTTTACTCGTTTTCTTTAGTTTTTATATGTTTATCGCTTTCTATTCATTTTATATTTTAGCCGATATTTTTTTAAAAAATGAATGAGAACATAAAAGCGTAAAAAAGCGGATGAATACACAAAAGCGGATAAAAGCCGAGCGAAAAGTAAATGAACAAAAACATTAAAAAAAGCGGACAAAATATTAAAGCGGAAAAAACTCAAAAATGGAAAACACTATAAAAAACGGATAAAGCGAATGAAACATATAAAATGGGCGAAAGCGATTTTCGGACAAAAGCGTAAAAAGCAGACAGCAATAAATAACGGGTGTAAAATGGACAAGCGTAAAGGATGAGACCGTAAAATGGACAAAAACATTAAAATGGGCAATCGTATAAAACGAAAAAAACTCAAAATACGGGCGAAAACATAACGGATTGAATGAAATATATAAAATGGGCCAGCGATTTAAAGCGGACAAAAGAATAAAAAGCGTCTTGCTGAAGAAGCTTATAAAAAGCGGTGGCAATACTGAATAACGGGCAACGTAAAATATGGTCAGCATGAAAATGGATGAGACCGTAAAAATGGACAAAAACATTAAAAAGCGGGCCGAAATGGTATAAAAACTAAAGCGGACGAAACATAAAAAAGCGGATAGCGAGATGAAACATATAAAATGGACGAAAGCGATTTAAACGGACAAAAACGTAAAAAGCGGATAGCGTAAAAAGCGGACCGAAAGCGTAAAAAACGGTGAAAAATAAAAAGCGGACGGCGTACAAAATGTGAGACGAAAGCGTTAAAATGGCGGGCCGAACATACAAAAGCGGGCGAAAACGGTAAAAGCGGACAAAGCGTAAAAAGTAGCGTAAATGAGGATAACGGTGCAAAAATATTAACGGAGGACTAGCGGGAAAATATTATCTAACACTTAAGCTGGTAAAACTAACGACGTTAGTGCTCGGGGATGATTATTGCTAAACGTTTGTGGACTTGGGGATGGTTAATGCTGAAGGTTTGAGATAGGGATGATTTTTGCAAAAATACACAAACCACAGGGATGATTTTTGCAGTTTACTCTTTTTCTTATATAATAAAGTTACGACAACTTTTTGTAAACATGTATTTAATCGTTACAAATCCGTTTTCTACGTTTTATAGGTCCTTAGCTTTGTATCAAAGTATACTAATATATTTTGATAAGTCGACATAATTTATAACGCCTAAGTTTCATTTTTGACTTGTACAAAATAAACATAACATCTGAAATTTCGAAAATTATAGTTTTAATGCGCCAACTGAAAAATTCATAACTTCTTCGTTATAGTTCGTTTTAATCCGTTCAAGCGTACGTTTTTCGTTTTAAAGTTTATTTTCTAAATATCTAGGACAAAAATTTTTACTTACTGTCGAATTTTCCAGATTTCAAAAATAAGGACAGACCCTTTTGCAAACTTGTCGAAATGAGTTTTTCTCGCCCAAACCTATTCTAACCCATTCAAAACAACTCCGAATCTATTCTAATCCTACTATACACCTTCTTAGGGTGTCATGGGTTCCTAGACATCATATGACTTGCATGTTTTCTCAAGTAAAATGAAATGACCATAAAAATAAATATGAAATATGATGATGAATATGGATGCTTACTAGTAACTTGATGAAGTTTATGGACAATGGATTTTTCCTAATCACCCTAGGTTTTTATTGCAAAACCTTAATAAAGAGTGAGACTAGAGTGTTAAATTCTTGTCTAGAAATTTTTTATGATGATTCTTCCTTGGTCCTTGTGGTTGCCGGTTTTGTGAGGAAGAGAGGAAGAGAGTATGTTTTCACCTTGAGATATGTTTGAGTATGTGATAATAAGTGTATAATACAATATACATAGTAAAGATATTTGTAAACTCAATGACTCACCCCTAATGGGCAAAGGGGTGTTAGTCATGTCTTTAACATTTTTTTTAATTATGTTTAAGTGTAGTTATATGTAAGTTACTTGAAGATATGTGGTAAGTTGAATACACATTTGAGTATTTAGGGTAGCGTTAGATAAAAATAACTTTTAACGGGTCAAGATAAAATATATTGAGGTCATAAAATTATAAAAATACATTTCTTGCAAAATTTGAGTGAAATAATAATTATCGTGTAGTTTTTAAGAAAAACGTCGTAATTATATAAATATAACAATTTAGATACAAAATAAATTTAAAACACTGGGTAAACTAATAATATTATTTTATAAACTTAATATGAGTATAAAAATATATTGGGATAATTTTTGGAATTAATGGATCAATTGTTCAAAATAATTAATTACTGTGATAGTTTATTTAATATGAGAATTATACGTTTAATGAAAAATGCAAAACCATGCATGAACTAATATGATGATAATGATGCTAATGATATGTAGACTAAACTTAGTCTATATAGAATGTCCTTATGATAGTTCATGAATTCACGCTAAACCATTACGGTTACGTGAATTTGATACTGTAAACCTAGTTTCACGATAAATGATAAACGATGAAGCATGAGTAATGTTTTGAAATATGACCTGAAAATACGAGTTGTCACACATCCTTTGGCTTCTCGTCCTCTTTGCTTTTCCGAAAGTCTTTCTTATCATCATACGGTTGTTTGACGTATCTACCCTTTCTTCTAAAGAACTTTTTAAGTCCTTTACGCCATAGCGTACTCTTCGTCGTCACTACTCGAAGATGAGTTCTCCTCATCGCTCGAAGCCTTTTGGCTTTAAGGGCAAGAGATTTGTGTTTCTCTTTCACCTTTGAGGCCTCGGAATCTTTAGCAAGGACAAGCTCGTAGACTTTTAGGTTGCCTATGAGTTCATCGAGGGTGAGGATTGTCAAATCTTTTGACTCTTCGATTGCCTCACCTTGGATCTCCATTTCGATGGAAGTGCCCTTAGATATCTCCTAACATGGTTATGGCTAGAAAAAGATTCATCAAGTGCTTGTAAAGATGTAATAATAGTATTAAAGTTAGCAAATGAATGATCTATAGTTTCTCATCCGATATTGAAAATTGTTCATATTGTTGAACAAATAAATCAATTTTATTATTTTTAACTTGTTGGTTGCCTTGATGAGTTACAACTAAGAATTCCAAATTTCTTTAGAGGTTTTAAGCATAGAAATTTTTCAATTCCTTTTTCGGTAAAAGCATTATATAAAACCATTTTTGCTTCACTATTTTTAGAAAGCTTTTCTTCATTTCATCGTTTAGTTTATCATGAGGTATGTGAACTAAATTTCCTTTATCATCATTTGAGGTAGCCTCAAAATCACCTTCAACAATAATGTACCAAAGATCAATATCTTTAAACTTCACATATGTTTCGAATCTATTTTTCCAATATATAAAACCATTAGTTTCAAGTAGTGGTGGTCGTTGCATAGATTGCCCTTCCTTAATTTTGAACCATAGTGATCGAAAAGTTTTAAAATACAATTTTATTTTAAAACTTTTATAAACCTAGCTCTTGATGCCAATTGTGGAAAACTAGAAAGGGGGTTGAATAGTTTTGCCGATTTTAAGTTGATTTCAAAAACTTTTAGATTCGATATTATGTGAAATCGTATGGATGTTGAGAACGTATAGATCTAATGATAATGCAAGCAAATAGATAAAGTTAAAGGATAGAAATGACACAACCGATTTATAGTGGTTCGGCTACAAGGTCACCTTCCTTGCTCCACTCCAGTCACCTACTCGAGTTTCAAGCACTATGTCAACAAACTCCTTCACTTGGCGGAGAAGCCTTCACAACGTTGCTTACACTTTTAGGTTACAAAGCTAGATACCGAGTCCGTAGCGGTGGACCAAACCAACACAACTATTACACAAAATATGTGAAATATCATTACAAGATCTAGAAATCTTGCGGAATAACAAATCAATCAAGGACCCCTTGCTTGGATGACTTGTAGAATGCTCGTGATCTAGCCTTAGAGAAGGACCTATATGGATCACAAATAGAAAGGAAGAAGAAGAACTCTCTAGATCAAGTGATCTATATGTTAGAAGAGAATGAGAGTGTATGAGAGATTTAGTAAGAGAGGGGTGAGTTAGAATGAAGAAATGACTCTCTATTTATAGGCAAATTTCTCCTCTGTCCCACGGATCCCACGGATCCCTTCCACTTGGGATCCGGCTAGTGTAATCCTAGGGATCCGTGGTACGCTCCTCTTTGCCCATGGGTTTTTTGGTTATGGGTGATGAGTGTCTAAATACTCATCATTTTTGTATTATCTAGACTGCAAAAACATCTGAAAACACTCAGAAACACATCAAAATGATAAAAATATCACAAACAAGTGTTTTATGTGTTTTAAATGCAAAAAAATCAAAATCTGGTGAAAACGTATTAAGTTTGCATAATTGGCGATTTTAGTCCCCAAATTATAAAAGTTGTCAAAATTAGTCCCGTAATTCAAAACCTATAAAATATCATTTCAGGTCCATGTGATTTAAAAGTTTTCAAAATAAACCTTCAAAGTTTAAAAATCACAAATTGACAACTTTAGTCCTTTAACTTTGAAAATTGTCAAAATAGTCCTTGGTTAATTTAAAAAGTCAAAATTATCAAATTTTAACCTTGTACTATTAATAAATGACAAGAATGGTCCTTATGATAAAATTTTGGAAATTTACAACTTTAGTCCCCAATATCAAATTTATAAAAGGTCCTTAAAGTTTAAAAATAAAATAAAATACAACTTTGGTCCTTGTGTAATTGTGTTATGGCAGGTTTGGTCCTCAAAGAAAGTTTGGATGATTGGCAGGTTCAACCTTCAACTTTGGCAGATTTACAATTATGGTCCTTGTGATTATTAAAACTCTAAACCAAAGGACCTATATATTAAACCAAGCCCAATCCAGTCCAAATACATGACCGGCCCAACTTTAAATTCAAAATAAACGCCACTTGTAGCTTGTCTCTCCCACCTTTGTATACACCAATACCAGTGGTTTTTAACCACTTGCTTTCCCCTCTTCCTCCCCTCACCAACTTATCCCCAGTATACCATGTCCCTCCCACCTCCATATCCTCCCAGAATCATTAATGAACAAAACCTGCCTTAAGACTTTTTGGCCAAATTGCAAATCAAAGGCTAGGATGTGTTTGAAATCCAATGGTGGTGGGATCCTTCGAGGCATGTGGGGGAGTTCAAAAGGCTATAAGAAGAAGAAGAAGCAAGAAAAGAGACATGTAGAATAGTTTTAGTTTTCATATAGGTAGGTAGTGTAAATTAGTTTCAGGTGTATTTCAAAGCCTTCAAAGGTCTTGTAATCTTATTTCAGTGTATTTCAAACATTTTTTCAGTTTCAATTTAGTTTTATATGCAATTTAGTATATGCAATTTTTATGTTCAAATCCTCATAATTTGCAAAAAGTTGTTAATGGTTGTTATTATTGCTTTTTAAGCTCATATAAGCTTTTGATAAAGCTTATAAGCTCTTAGAAACATTAAAGACCCAGTTTAGACTTAAAACTCAAAGGTACCAAAAATACCAATAAAATAGCTTGAAAATAAAAAAATCATGGGCATGATGATCAAGACAGGTGCATGGCTGGAATTGGATTGTTATTGGTTTAGAGCTTAATGGTAAGCATATAGGAGTGGTTATTTGATCTTGGTTCTCGGTTTGTGCTTGGACACATTTTGTAAGCAATTTCTTCAATATTTGCATTTCCTAGTTTAAGTGCTTAAAGCGTGTTAATTCGGTTTTATTATCTAAATATAGTTAATATTAGTTAATTATAAGCTTTCTTGGTTTGAAAAGTTGTTTTAGTACTTTAAGCTTTAAATCAGTTCTATTAAAGTTTGTTTGGTTTCTTGTGTAAATTGAGTTAGAGGGTGTTTGTGGAGTTGTTCTTGTTTGATATACATCACAATACAACCTAGTAGCTCAGTCAAGTCATAAAAACTAAACCTTATTTGAGTAAAAGTCAAAATCAGCTTAAGTTCATCCTTATAGTTCCTGTTTAGGAATTTGAGATGCAATTCTCATCACATTAGCTTAAAACTTGAAACTTTAGATTAAAATCATCTTATTGTAGCTTAATATAACTTAATCAGTCATTAAAATCAAATCAAAAGTTCATTTTAGTCAAACTGCATGTTCTTGTAAAAAGTCAAATTTCTCAAATAGCTGTTTTTGAATAAAATCTAGAATTTTATTGTGTGTTTAATATTAGGATTTAGCTTATGCCCTTTTGAAATGTATTTAGCTTCTAAACAAAAATATAAAAATACTAGTTTTCATAAAATTAGCTTATAAATAGCTTATTTTTAGCTTCTTTTGACCTAACTGAAAAGCTCCCCTTCACAGTGTTACTAGTTCATTTCCCAAGCTCCACAAGCTTGATTAGTGAGCTTTAACCAGCACTTTGCTTTTAGGATAGATCACCTAGCCATTTCAATATTACAAGCTTAGTTTCATTTTCCATCTTATTTGATAAGCCTGCTTATGGCTTATAGGTTTGTCCATATTAAACTAGTACATAGTTTAATCAGTGTTTAGTAGCTATTCCATAAGCTCATTAAAAGCTCATCATGAACTCCTTGTGAAGCTTTAGATTTTTGGAGCTCATTTGGTTACTTGTTAGTTGCATTAATTGTTTTCAATTTTAGCTTATTAAAGTGCTAAAAAATTGGTTAGAAAGTAGCTAAAACCATATAGTGTCTGTTAAACAGTTAATCTTGTGCTTATTTGGTACTTAGTGCTTATTTATAAGTCATTATGCTTTCTCAATGGTCATATTAGCTTATTATAATTAGTCTAGCTTAATCTCAATTAGCTTTTGCTTATTAAATAGCTTATTAGCCATTTTTGCTTAAATCCTTGTGCTTATTTTTCTTTCTTTCATAATTGTTAACAAAATATAAGCTAAAAGCATTACTATTAGTAGCTTTTGTAAAAGTTGTAGTTTTGTAAAGTGCTTATTTCATTAATACTTAATAAGTTGCAAAAGAAAGTTCAAAAAATAAAAATGTTTAGCAAAAAGGGGTAGGCAGGGCTCGAACACGAGACCTCCCCCTTTGGAAGTGATAGAGTGTACACGGATACCAAGCGCCCTTGGGTCTTTTCTTGGTTATACTGCCAATCAAATACATTATTTTGTTTCCAAATAGCTTATAACGAGCTTATTCACTTATTTCTAGCTTATTTAGTGTAGCTTTTCAGTTTGTATTTTTATAAAATTGTATTAGTATTAAGTATTTTATAAAAAAGTTTCAGATTTTCCTCATTTGTTTTAGTATTTTTAAACATTTAATTAGTGTTTTTTAGTAATTAATTCATAATAAAAATATAAAAAGTCTAAAAATATAAATCTTTTTCTAAAATTTTCTTTTTTGCCATATAATGCAGTAATAAAATTAGTTTTACATTAAATTTAGGACTTTATTTCAATAATTTTACGTTTTTGCTTGCGCTCCAGCGTTATTTTTACATCTTGGCTTCGTTTTCATTTTAGGTTCACGTTTAAGTTTATTTAGGTTTACGTTTTAATTAAATAGTTTATTTAAGTTATTGTTTTAGGTTTAAACGTTCATCATTTTAAAAATAGTGTTAGCGTTTATTTAATATATTTTAACTTTTTAATTTCTTTTAATTTGCATTTAAGTCGCTGTAATTTGTAAATCTTTTCTTTAGGTATAAATTTCTCAAAAAACTTATTGATCACTATCCTTAGTGATTATTCGACATCTGAAGTTGTTTAACACCAATTCATCCTCCGTGGGACTTAACGACCGGGAATTCCTATATTCCTCTGATCTAAATTGCATTTGTGCTTAAGCATTTTAAGTTTGTTCGTTGGCCATTCACAAGTGGCGGCAGTGATAAAACTTGACGGTTTTCACGCGGATCAAATTTTGGCGCCGTTGCGGGGAGGTGTAAGCGTGTTTAAGCATTTCCAGATCCATACTTGCACATATACCACCTTTTGTAAACAATTTAAAAAAAAAAAAAAAAAAAAAGTTATCAAAAAGATCATTAACACTTTTCCTAAAGTGTTAACAACACCAAAATATTTTCATTCTTTGTTTTTACAAAATGTTTATCCAAAAATCCAAAAATATTCATCTTTACCCTCTTACCCTTTTTGATTCTTTATTCCTTTACCCTTTATCCATTTGATTCTAACTTCTTCTATTCTCATGGAATCTCTCGACTACGACGAATCTGAGGAAGTTGAAAAACTTCAGACTTTATCACAAATGTCAAGAATTCGTGTTGTTCGTGATGATCCATTAATTCTGCGTAGGAAATGGAACGAGAAACCGGGGTGACAAAGGACCAGGTACTTCCTTCTGATAATGGAGGTGCTAAATACGTCCAACCTACGGTTATCCAAAGATCTAACCCTCAATTGCTCCTAAGCCGTCTAAAATTGATCCTACACTTTCACGATTTACGGTTAAAAGCAAACATGCAGAATTTAGACCGATGACTAGCAAGAATGACTTGCCTAATCTTCACGTTTCTCAAGACGAACGAGACCATAACGGAAGTGGTGGAAATTGCTAGCTCTCGAGCACCACTTGTCCCACCTCTGGATTTTTCAAAATGTTCTTTGAGTCTTATTAGTCATTCAGATCACCATGTTGGTTTTGTTGATTCTTTGAATGAACGTATTCCTTCTCATAACTCTCAAATAGAATCGTTTATTCCTTGTGTCGGTTGTGGTGAGCCTCTTTTTTGTTCACCATGTCAGCTGGTGTACGCGTGTACATTGTGGTAATGATATTGAACGGGTTGTTTGTTTTGTGATTCGAGGAATTCATTTGATTATGATCCTAATCCGAACTCATTTAACGACCACTCAAATTTTTCCAACTACCACCACTGCCCGACTTATCTTCACATAATCAACAATACTGCTGTGAATTTTGTGGAGGTCCTCACCAAGGATTTGAATGTCAATCCGGAAACACGATTGTCTATGAACAGTTTTTCGGTGATGCTCAGAACTTTGGTTATGACCAATATCCATATGATTTCACCAACCAGCTCAACAGTTTTCTTGTTGTGAGAACTGTGGATGTTCCCATTTCAGCTCTGATTGTCAAACAGGGAATCCATTTCCTTGTAACAATTACGACTATCCATATCGACCAATCTCCACATTGCCAAATGACTCAAACTCCTCAGCAAACCCAACAAGACACTTATCTAGAGCTTCTGGAGCGGTGAAAAGAACTGAGGAGTTGAGTAAGACGGATTTCATAATGTTCCCGTTTTTCTTGTATATAGTGTGGGGCCTCATGATGATTATCAATGTCAACCTTCCGGTTTTGACAAATCTCCACTCCCACAATGTCCTCGTCATTCAAAAATTCACATGAAATCCATGGAAGAATTGTTAGTCAAGAGCGGTGTCATAAAAATAAATTCCCAAATTGCTTTTGAAAAGTCTATTAGGGAATTAATTGCAAAAGAAAAAGCGATCTAGCTCTCAATTTTGTTTTATTCTTGATGACAGTGATGATGAGGATACATTTGATTCATCAAGTTCATCAGCTTGATATCCAAAGAATTGAGATTCATTCTCAAACAATCTGCTATCACACCCAGGTTCACACTCACTCTCCTGAACATGGGGGACGAGCATCTTGACACTTCCGAAAAGGAATCGGACGAATTCATAAAGTCTAGTGTTGAGGACCTTGTCCCAATCCCAAGAGAGAGTCATAGGGAATTCTCGAGCATTTGTGTGATATCCCTACTCCTCTTGTCTTCCAAAGTAATCATGTTGAGATGTGCTCTGATTCTATTGATGACGATTCGTTATCTTGTGGAGACATCAGTTATATGGAAGAATTACCTTCGGAGCTTGTTAGCTTAGAAGAAGAGAATGATGAAGTTACGACACTCGAAATCAAAGATGAAGCTCTTCGTGCAACATTACTAAATGTCAGTCTTCTCATTTCTAAAATCGAGGCTTTCAATGAAAAACCTATTTCATCTCCTATCCCCATTAATGATAGTGACATTCTTTCCGATGATTCTATTCTAAATGGAAGCCTTCTCCGTTTTGATAACATGGGAGAAGATTAGTGGCGATCCACTTTTCATTCTCATAATTCTCTCCCCGATTATGAATCATTTACATTGGAGGAGTTCACCAAAGGAACCCACGATACCAATTTCAATATGATTCATTCACCTTCCGAGGAGTTCTCCGTGAACTCACTCATATCATATCTCCTCACGGAGTATGATAATTTCCACTTTGATCTAGACATTCCCATAATATGTCTTGATCAAGCGAACTTAACTGAGGAGATTCATGAAACTATGAATTCTCCTATTGAGGATGAAGAGTTAGTCATGATTTTTATCATGATTTTCTTTCTTTTCTTCATATATCCGTGACTTCTCTGTTCTCTTCACTCCTTCGGGAATGAAGACATTATCTTTGATCCGGCATTTTCATTTATCAATTTTTGAGCCGGTTCTATGTATATCTCATCGGTGTGGAACTTTTTCATGCTTCAATGTTTATACAAACATCTTGAATGAAAGTCCAATGGAGATTGTCTCTTCCACTTTGCTTCCCCATGAACCAATTAATTCGGGGTCGAGTCAAGCTAGCGACTCGGTAATAAAAACGATAGCTAAAACATGGGTTTTCACCCGTGTGTACCACCTTAGTGTGGGGGAGTTGCCCCCGCTGTTGTATATAAATTCAAAAAAAAAAATAATAAAAAAAAAATAAAATAAAATAAAATAAATAATTGTTGTGTTTCCACACTTTGAATATTGAGGACAATATTCATTTCTAAGTGTGGGGGGGAAATTCTGGCGAATTTGATCATAAATGTACCCTTTTAGTCCCTTTTTCCCCCAAAATGGCCAAATTTAAAATTTTTTTTTATTTAGTGGAAGTACTATGTACTAAACACAACAAATGGTAATCAGTCCACCATGTCTAACCCACAAAAGGATTGGCTAATCCAGGAGCAAATGGCTCTTGGTAAAGATATCTCAAATCCGTTTATGGCTTGCAATTTGCCCAAAATTGTATGGTGTTCACCTCACCATATCTTTAAACTAGTGAAAAGTTGGCTAGCCCGCAAGTTTATGGCTTGTGGTAAAGGCCGTGGAAAAACCATAATTGGTAATCGACTCACCAAAGATAATATTGATAATTTATCTAAGAGTTGGCTAGTCGAGCAAGCGGCTACGGTAAAGACAAATCAACTCCGTTGAAAGCTTATGATTTGCTCAAAATCATTTGGTTATCATTGTACCAAGGTTCTTACTGAATGAAACAATTGGCTACTCTAGAAGTAATGGCTTTTGGTAAAGAGATAAAATCCATTAAATTTTCATAAATCATTGCTAGGGACTAGCAATATCTTAGTGTAGGGGATTGATGAGTGTCTAAATACTCATCATTTTTGTATTATCTAGACAGGGACAAAAACATCTGAAAACACTCAAAAACACATCAAAATGATAAAAATATCACAAACAAGTGTTTTATGTGTTTTAAATGCAAAAACATCAAAATCTGGTGAAAAACGTATTAAGTTTGCATAATTGGCGCTTTAGTCCCCCAAATTATAAAAGTTGTCAAAACTAGTCCCTGGTAATTCAAAAACCTATAAAATATCATTTCAGGTCCATGTGATTTAAAAGTTGTCAAAATAAACCTTCAAAGTTTAAAAATCACAAATTGACAACTTTAGTCCTTTAACTTTGAAAATTGTCAAAAATAGTCCTTGGTTAATTTAAAAAGTGAAAATTATCAAATTTTAACCTTGTACTATTAATAAATGACAAGAATGGTCCTTATGATAAAATTTTGGAAATTTACAACTTTAGTCCCACAATATCCAAATTTACATAAAAGGTCCTTAAAGTTTAAAAATAAAATAAAATACAACTTTGGTCCTTGGTAATTGTGTTATGGCAGGTTTGGTCCTCAAAGAAAGTTTGGATGATTGGCAGGTTCAACCTTCAACTTTGGCAGATTTACAATATTGGTCCTTGTATTACTACTTAACCAAACGGACCTTATATATTAATCCAAACCCAATCCCAAATACATGACCCTACCAACTTTTAAATTCAAAATAAAACCGCCTATACTTGTAGCTTGTCTCTCCCACCCCCTCAGTATACACCAATACCGGTGGTTTTAACCACTTGCTTTCCACCTCTTCACCTCCACCTCACCAAACCTATCCCCCAAATGTATACCATGTCCCCTCCACCTCCATATCCTCCCAAGAATCATTAATGAACAAAACCTGCCTTAAGACTTTTTTGGCGCCAAATTGCAAATCAAAGGCTAGGATGTGTTTCAGAAATCCAATGGTGTCACACCCCCAATTTACCTGTTTTGCAAATGAATGGAATTCTGGGGCTTGACTGTCATAGCACCACATCACAGTTATATTGAACGACCTAAAGTGTCGCTTTAAAAACACATCGTTGGATATTTCATAAAAACATAATCAGAGTACAACATCGGTCCCAAAAGGTTTGACAAGTTTAAGGAAATACAAATATGTTACAAATCCAAACGATGTTTTGAAATAAAGAGCCATAATGTACATAATGTAAGTCGACGCCGCGACTCAAAATATAGGTCCCTAAACCATGTCATGATGAACGCCTCGCCACTGAAAATACATTGCTTAAAACGGTCAACAATAATGTTGGTGAGAAATCATAGGTTTATGTAAATGTTTTATACGACTACACAAGTATCTAGCATGCATGACAATCAAGTCACGTAAAAATAATGTTACAATTGCCTTAAGCCCATGACCTCAAACTAGACTGATCAATTATGTATGCCTCCACGGAATGTTTGCGACAACTCCGTAATGAAATCAAATGAAATGCATCCGCTGGTTGGGATTCACCAACCCGGATGGAGGCATCACCCTCGATAGATCTATCCACTCATCCTCGCTTCAATGATTAACGGTTCATGTTCGTGAAATGGGGACTTTCAATAGTGGCAAATGAGGTAACTTAAGCAATGTAATGAATTTAACATACTTGGTATCGTACAAAGAAAAATGTAGTGCAATGTATTCTCCCCGTGGGTTTGAAAATAATCGAAAGCATGTAAAACGGGGCTATGAAAACTCACTTGGATAAACCGGAATAACGGCAAAAGTGAGTACACTGAGGTTTAATGTAATGCGTCAACCGAGACCTATTATCAATGATATGATATGTCATGAATTGCAATGTAATGTTATGCATGCACTACGTATGTAATTTATACCATTTACGACCCTTTTGAAAATATACTCGCGTCGAAAAATACATTTTTGACGCCTCGACCAATCAAAAATGACTTTACATGTTTTTACGCCAAAATGTCATCCTACAATGGTTTTATAATGATTTTTAGAGAAATTACCACTTTTCGTCGCAAAACAATGTCGTCGGAAAAATCATGAAATTGCCAAAATGGCTCGGAAAAACAATCGTCAAACAGTACACGTTGATCGTTAGAGAACGAAATCGACGGTTTTGGAAAGTTTGTATCCATATCTAAAAGTTTCAGTTCAGAAGTTTTCGTCCAAAAGGTCTCGAACATAAAGATATTAAGGGTTAAAGTTGGTGATTTTTGGCTAATTGTGTGCAGAAAATTAGTTACGGCGAGTTTATGAAAAAGTGTATATCTTTGTCGTTTCAAATCCGTTTTCTACGTTTTATATGTCCTTAGCTTCGTATTGAAGTAAACTAATATATTTTTGAGAAGTCGAAATAATTTGTGAAGCTTAAGGCTCGTTTTTGACCCGAAAATACTAAAAACATGTTGCTGAAAATTCTGAAAATTATATATTTCGTCGTCAAACTTCAAAAATCCATAACTTCTTCGTTATAAGTCCGTTTTATTCCGTTCAAGCGGCCACGGATTCGTTTTAAAGTATATTTTCTAAAAATCAAGGCCAAAAAGTCGTGCCTACTGTCGGATTTTCCAGAAATTCAAAACAAGGACAGAACACAAAAATATACTTATCGAAAATAGTTTTACTCGGACAAAACCTATTCTAATCCCTTCAAATCAACTCCAAAACTAATCTAATCCTACCATACACCTTCTTAGGGTGTCATGGGTTCCTAATCACCATCAAGACCAACCAATACCATGGGAATAATTATAGGATGACCAATAGGTATATATAACTTAAAAATCATGACATAAATGGTATAAATCACAATACTTGCATAAAAGCTCCAAAAATGATAAGAAGCATATGAAATGAAAGAGGAAACATAAAAATGATGAAAACATGCTTACAAGAGAAATGAAGAGGTGTAAGTAACAAGGATTAACTTAAATATCCTTGGTTTTATTTCAAAACCATAAAAAGGATATAATCTAGGTTGAAATAACACTTGAATCTTGAAAATCTTTAGATGATGATCCCTTGGAGAACCCTTATGTGGCCGGTTTTATGGAGAACCAAAGAGAGGAAAAACAAACTTTCTAACACTTGAGGAAAAATTTTGTGAAGTGAATGAGTGACAAAATAATGTAATAAGACTTATAAGGAAGTGTGAAAACATGTATAATCAAGAACCTTACCACATTTATGAGACTCCCTCCCCTTGGCCGGTTTTTGGGGGAGGGTTGTCTCTCAATTTATTTTTTTTTTTTTTAAATTGTTACTTGTATGTATATATTTGTAAGACTTGTATCAATTGTAATGAAAAGGTAAGTGAATTGTAGGTAATTGGGACTTTTTGGTAAAAGTAAGTTTTTATTAGATCAAAATACAATGTAATGAGTTGATAAAAATTGTAAAAATACTTTCCTTGTGAAATTTGAGTGATAAAAATAATTATTGTACAATTTTAAGAAAAACGACGTAATAATTAAACTTTAACGATTAATATACCAAATAAATTTGAAACACTAGGAAAACTAAAAATATAGTTTTTATAAACTAAATGTAAGTTTAAAATACATCGGGATCATTTTTGAAAGTAACGGATTAAATGTAAAATAAAACTCACGCGATAAAGATTATTAAACATAAAAATTACACGTATAAAGTGAAATGAAATGTCGTGAATGTACTAATGAGATGCACATGATGTCAATGAAATGTAGACTAATCATAGTCCTTATGAAATGTACGTGATGTCATGATCATGAATTCGCCGCTAAACCTCCAAGGTTACGCGAATTTGAAACAAGTAAACCAAGTTTACTATAAATGTTGAAATAATGAAACATGAATTGTGTCGAGAAATGACCTGAAAGTACGGATTGTCACATTCGCCCATCCAAAAAGGAATTCAGTCCCTGAATTCAATCGTTGTTAGGTCTAACGGTGTCGACGAAAAGATGAGGATACTTGCGTCGCGATCCGGTCTTCCGCTCCCAAGTAAACTCGGACCTCGTCCGAGAATTCCAACGAACTTTCACAATAGGAATACGACTCTGTTTCAACCGCTTGACCTCGCGGTCCATGATTTCTACTGTGTTCTTCCACAAAATCGAGTTTGTCATCAAGCTGAATTTCGTCCAATGGAATAACGAGCGATTCGTCCGAAAGACACTTCTTCAAGTTTGAAACGTGAAACGTGTTGTGCACATGACTAAGTGTCGATGGAAGATCAAGACGATATGCTACCGGACCAACTCTGCTCAAAATCTTGAATGGTCCAATGTATCTCGGGTTTAACTTCCCACGCTTTCCAAAACGTACCACGCCCTTCCAAGGCGATACTTTCAACATAACTTTGTCACCTACTTGAAATTCCAAATCCTTGCGTCCTAACATCCGCATAACTTTTCTCGTCGACTCCTTGCGCTTCGAAGTCTATCACGAATTTGAACAATCTTTTCCGTGGTTTCCCGTACCATTTCGGACCAAGAAGTTGTGCGTCTCCAACCTCGGCCCAACAAACAGGTGATCGGCACTTACGACCATACAGTGCCTCAAATGGTGCCATCTTGATACCGGTGTGATAACTATTGTTGTACGAGAATTCAATCAATGGCAAATGGTTAGCCCAACCATTGCCAAAATCAATAACACATGCCCTCAGCATGTCTTCTAACGTTTGAATGGTCCTTTCACTTTGACCGTCGGTTTGTGGGTGATATGTTGTGCTCATCTCTAATCTGGTTCCAAATGAATCTTGCAATGAATTCCAAAAGTTTGAAGTGAATCGACTATCTCTGTCGGAAATGATAGAAATTGGTGCTCCGTGCCTCGAGACTATTTCTTTGACATAAAGTCTAGTGAGTTGCTCCATGGAATAAGTCTCTTCAATCGGTATGAAATGGGCTGACTTGGTAAGACGATCAACAATTACCCAAATAGCATCGTAACCTCCCGATGTCTTAGGAAGTTTCATAACAAAGTCCATTGTAATGCGTTCCCATTTCCATTGAGGAATTTCCGGTTGTTGGAGTAAACCTGAAGGCTTCGATATTCAACTTTTACCTTAGCGAGTAAGGCATTTGCTAACGTACGTGGCAATCTCCGCCTTCATGTTCGGCCACCAATAAAGCTTCTTAAGATCTTGATACATCTTATCCGATCCGGGATGAATAGAATACTTTGACTTATGCGACTCATGCATAATCAATTCTCGTATTCCGCCATGCAATGGAACCCACATTCTATCCTTGAAACATAGTACTCCATCTGCTCTCTTTACAAAACCATTTGCGCTTTCGGGCATACCATAAAGCTTTTCACTTGGTCGATTTTCCTCTTTAAGTGCTTCAACTTGTGCTTCATGGATTTTCGACGGTAAAGGAGAAATAATCGTCATTCCCAATGAACGAACTCTTAAAGGTTTAGGCCTCTCTTTCCGACTAAGAGCATCAGCCACAACATTGGCTTTTCCCGGGTGATACTTGATTTCACAATCATAGTCGCTGAGTAACTCCAACCAACGACGTTGCCTCATATTAAGCTCCTTCGGATCAAGAATATATTGCAAACTCTTGTGGTCGGTAAACACTGTGCACTTTGTACCATAGAGGTAGTGTCTCCAAATCTTGAGCGCAAAAACTACGGCTCCTAACTCGAGATCATGAGTTGTGTAGTTCTTCTCATGAACCTTAAGTTGTCGAGAAGCATACGCTATCACCTTCTCATTTTGCATTAAAACAGCCCCAAGTCCTTTATGCGAAGCGTCGCAATATACAACAAAGTTCTCAATGCCTTCGGGTAGTGCCAAAATTGGCGACCGCAAAGCTTTTGCTTCAACAACTTAAAAGCAACTTCTTGTTTCTTTCCCCACTCGTACTTCTTGTTTTTCTGTGTCAACTTGGTCAAAGGTCTCGCTATCTTCAAAAAACCTTCGATGAACCTTCGGTAATATCCTGCTAGTCCTAGAAATTGTCGAATTTCTGTAGGATTCGTTGGAGTAGCCCAATCTTTTACGGCTTCAATCTTTGCGGGATCAACTTGTAGTCCATGACTATCAATGACATGACCAAGAAATTGCACTTTGTGGTTCCAAAAATCACACTTCGAAAACTTGGCATACAACTTCTCATTCTTGAGTAGCCTTAAAATCATCCTTAAATGCTCTTCGTGCTCTTCCTTGCTCTTGGAGTAGATCAAGATGTCGTCGATGAACACTATAACAAACTTGTCCAAATACGGCTTACAAACTCTATTCATGAGATCCATGAATACCGCCGGTGCATTAGTCAATCCAAACGGCATCACTTGAAACTCGTAATGACCGTAACGTGTTCTAAACGCTGTTTTCGGAATATCCTCTTCCGAACTCGGCTGATGATAACCCGAACGAAGATCAATCTTGGAGTAAATACTAGAACCTTGCAACTGATCGAACAAGTCATCAATTCTGGGGAGTGGGTAACGATTCTTCACCGTTAACTTGTTCAATTCTCTATAATCTATGCACATTCGGAAGGATCCATCCTTCTTCTTCACAAACAAGACCGGTGCTCCCCAAGGCGAGGAACTCGGCCTAATGAATCCTTTGTCTAGAAGCTCTTGTAATTGATTAGACAATTCTTGCATTTCGGATGGTGCTAGACGGTACGGTGCTCGCGCAATCGGTGCAGCTCCGGGCACTAAGTCAATTTGAAATTCTACTTGTCGTGCCGGTGGAAGTCCGGTAAATCCTCGGAAATACCTCGTAAAATTCACGAACAATAGGAACATCTTCAAGTCGCTTCTCCTCCGACTTTCTCTCGGTTACATGAGCTAAGAAAGCAAGACAACCTTTCTTAATGTACTTCTCCGCTTTGATGCACGATATGATACTAAGTCCGGTTCCACTTCGTTCCCCACGAATAATCAAAGTTTCGCCGTTGTAGGGAAGATGAACCACTTTCTCATCACAAATGATCTTCGCACGATGCTTAGATAACCAGTCCATGCCGATGACGACGTCAAAACTACCAAGCTCTACGGGCATGAGGTCTATGTTGAAGGGATGATTAAGAAAATTGAATGTGCAACCGCGAACAATGGTGTTGGTGCTAACTAAATTACCATTAGCTAATTCGACAATGTATGATGTATCTAAGGTGGTTGGCTTAATGTTGAGCAAAGGTGCAAATGCATTGGACACAAAACTTTTATCGGCACCCGAATCAAATAAAACTGAAGCGTAACGATTATTGAGAAGAAACGTACCCGTTATGACATTCGGGTCCTCCCTATCTTCTCCGCCTCCGATGACGTAAACCCTTCCTCGTGCCAAACCTTCTTGATTCGGATTTGCTTGATTCTTTCCTTTCTTACAATCCTCTTGTAGTGTCAGTTTCCCCGCAACCAAAACATGTAACTTGTGGTGCCTTGCAATCCCTAGTACGGTGACCAACTTTCTTGCAATTTTCACACGGATCGGACATCGACCGGATTGTGGTGACTCAAACATCTGTTACATTTCGCAAAACTCCGTATATCCTTTTCCTTCTTTCTGTCCCGCAGCATAAACCTTAGCAACCTCTTGCCTCTTGGGCGGTTGTTGAGTAGCATTCCTACCCCTGTTGTCCCACTTGCGTTTGTTATTGTTGTTGTAGTTGCCTCGGTTATTGTTGAAACGGTTGTTGGGGTTGTTGTTGTTGCTTCGGTTGGTGGTGGTGTACTTACCTCGCTTCACCACTTGTGCCATCAACTTCTGAGTCACACGAATAGCTTCCTCAATTGTTTGTGGATCAAACGAAGTCACATCTCCTTGAACAACTTCGGGAAGTCCTCCAATAAAAGCCTCTAGCAACTTTTCATTATCCGATACCATCGACGGGCATAACGTGGCTAATTCCTGGAACCTCCGAATGTAAGTGTCGATATCATACCCAATGGTTACCAATTCATAGAACTCCGTCTCCAACTTTTTGATTTCTGTTCGAGGACAAAACTTCTTAGTCACCAAGCCCTTGAATTCCTCCCAAGTAAGCTTAAAAGCATTCTCCATTCCAATCGGTTGAGCGTATGAATTCCACCATGACAACGCTCCATCAAGTAAAGTGCTTGTGGCAAACTTGACCTTACTGTCATCCGGACATTACAAAGCAAAACACCGATTCCAACTTTTCAAACCATCTAACCATTGCTGTTGCTCCCTCGGTACCTCGAAACTTAGTGGGTTCACCACTCTTGAAATCCTTGTACGAACATTTCTTAACCCCAGATCCTCGGCATTACCAGAGCAGTAGCTAGCCTTGCGGCTTCAGCAGCAGCCACTGTTTCCCTTTCGACTCTTAGAGCATTAGCAATGCTATCATTCACCAACTTTTGAATTTCTGCTTGGGTCATTTCCTGTGTAACTTTCTTAGGCGCCATAATTCTTCAAAATCACAAGATGAAACAATCATGAGAACTCGTAAGTAGAAACAACCATCATACAAATATATCCACAACCACATCATGCATAAAGATAAATGGAATCACAACGGAACAATAACGAAATATCACAAATATAATCACAACACACGTGGATAATATACATGAAAATTTCGCCTACATGGACCGATATCATAGATAATAATAACCATTCCTACATAGTAGAGTCAATACTTGATACATTTGTTTGTACAACAACCAAAATACAACAAGTTCTTTAAACTACGCCACACACCTTGTGACTAGGATAATAATGGTCAAAACTATACAATGACAAAGTCTACATAAGGCACCTCATGGTGCTCCGCCGGCCCTGTCCATCAAGATCGCGAACCCGAGTAACCAAACTATCCACCAACCTCCTCAACTCATCAACCTGAACCTGCAAAGCAACAATACTCTCCTATCCTCTATCCGCTCTATGTCTGAATACTCTGATGAGACAAATCAATCAAACCCTCGCCTAATATCAAACCCTCGACCTCCTCAGCGATGGGCTCAATCCTATCTACCGACAACTCCTCCAACTGTCGTGTCAAGCTATCAATCTGGATCTGCTGACTATCAATACGGGCTCCTAACGCCTCGGTAGAAGGCTGTCGAACAACTGCTGCCCTAGAACTCTCGCCTAACTCAAATCTAGCGGGTGGCTCGGGCTCAGAAGATGCTGGTGTAGGGATATCAAAACGAGCACGCTTTTTGGGCGGCAAGTCCGTCGTAGGCAAAGGATCTCTAATGAAATATGATGGAGATGGTGATGATGGTGGTGATGGTGCTAGTAGTGGTGCCGGTGGATCGTGAGCTGGGCTAACGTGAGGAGTGGGTGCAACCTCGCCCTCCTCGAAGGGTTCGGTCCTCGTGTCGATCATGATAGGTGGAAAGACCGGAGTGGATCCAATAGAAGATACAATCTCAGTGGAATGTGATGCAACATCATCCATGATGGGGTTAACTGGAACATCATCCGAGCTAGAGTCCGATGATATGGTGATGGGATGTGAATCAAGACATGTCTGTGACAACCGATGTGAAATAAAAGTAAATAATCTCAATAAAGTGTAAGTGAATCCGCATGAAAAGTGAATATGTACTATGATGAAATGATGAGATGCTATGATAATGTAGCTATAGTCTAGGGTCAATGATGCAACCTAGTTCTCTATAATCGTAGCTCGGTACCAATCTGTCACACCCCCAATTTACCTGTTTTGCAGCGGAATGGAATTCCTGGGGCTTGACTGTCATAGCACCACATCACAGTTATATTGAACGACCTAAAGTGCCGCTTTAAAAACACATCGTTGGATATTTCATAAAAACATAATCAGAGTACAACATCGGTCCCAAAAGGTTTGACAAGTTTAAGGAAATACAAATATGTTACAAATCCAAACGATGTTTTGAAATAAAGAGCCATAATGTACATAATGTAAGTCGACGCCGCGACTCAAAATATAGGTCCCTAAACCATGTCATGATGAACGTGCCTCAGTTACCTGAAAATACATTGCTAAAAACGGTCAACAATAATGTTGGTGAGAAATCATAGGTTTATGTAAATGTTTTATACGACTACACAAGTATCTAGCATGCATGACAATCCAATCACGTAAAAATAATGTTACAATTGCCTTAAGCCCATGACCCCGAAACTAGACTGATCAATTATGTATGCCCCTCCACGGAATGTTTGCCAGACAACTCCGTAATGAAATCAAATGAAATGCATCCGCTTTTCCTGGTTGGGATTCACCAACCCGGATGGAGGCGCCACCCTCGATAGATCTATCCACTCATCCTCGCTTCAATGATTAACGGTTCATGTTCAGGAAATGGGGACTTTCAATATTGGCAAATGAGGTAACTTAAGCAATGTAATGAATTTAACATACTTGGTATCGTACAAAGAAAAATGTAGTGCAATGTATTCTCCCCGTGGGTTTGAAAATAATCGAAAGCATGTAAAACGGGGCTATGAAAACTCACTTGGATAAACCTGGAATAACGGCAACAGTGAGTACACTGAGGTTTAATGTAATGCGTCAACCGGGACCTATTATCAATGAAATGATATGTCATGAATTGCAATGTAATGTTATGCATGCACTACGTATGTAATTTATACCATTTACGACCTTTGAAAAGATACTGTCGTCGAAAAATACATTTTTGACGCCTCGACCAATCAAAAATGACTTTACATGTTTTTACGTCAAAATGTCATCCTACAATGGTTTTATAATGATTTTTAGAGAAATTACCACTTTTCGTCGCAAAACAATGTCGTCGGAAAAATCATGAAATTGCCAAAAATGGCTCCGGAAAAACAATCGTAAAACAGTACACGTTGATCGTTAGAGAACGAAATCGACGGTTTTGGAAAGTTTGTATCCATATCTAAAAGTTTCAGTTCAGGAGTTTTCGTCCAAAAGGTCTCGAACATAAAGATATTAAGGGTTAAAGTTGGTGATTTTTGGCTAATTGTGTGCAGAAAATTAGTTACGGCGAGTTTATGAAAAAGTGTATATCTTTGTCGTTTCAAATCCGTTTTCTACGTTTAATATGTCCTTAGCTTCGTATTGAAGTAAACTAATATATTTTTGAGAAGTCGAAATAATTTGTGAAGCTTAAGGCTCGTTTTGACCAAAATACTAAAACATGTTGCTGAAAATTCTGAAAATTATATATTTCGTCGTCAAACTTCAAAAATCCATAACTTCTTCGTTATAAGTCCGTTTTTATCCGTTCAAGCGGCCACGGATTCGTTTTAAAGTATATTTTCTAAAAATCAAGGCCAAAAAGTCGTGCCTACTGTCGGATTTTCCAGAAATTCAAAACAAGGACAGAACACAAAAATATACTTATCGAAAATAGTTTTACTCGGACAAAACCTATTCTAATCCCTTCAAATCAACTCCAAAACTAATCTAATCCTACCATACACCTTCTTAGGGTGTCATGGGTTCCTAATCACCATCAAGACCAACCAAAACCAAGGGGAATAATTATAGGATGACCAATAGGTATATATAACTTAAAAATCATGACATAAATGGTATAAATCACAATACTTGCATAAAAGCTCCAAAAATGATAAGAAGCATATGAAATGAAAGAGGAAACATAAAAATGATGAAAACATGCTTACAAGAGAAATGAAGAGGTGTAAGTAACAAGGATTAACTTAAATATCCTTGGTTTTTATTTCAAAACCATAAAAAGGATATAATCTAGGTTGAAATAACACTTGAATCTTGAAAATCTTTAGATGATGATCCCTTGGAGAACCCTTATGTGGCCGGTTTTATGGAGAACCAAAGAGAGGAAAAACAAACTTTCTAACACTTGAGGAAAAATTTTGTGAAGTGAATGAGTGACAAAATAATGTAATAAGACTTATAAGGAAGTGTGAAAACATGTATAATCAAGAACCTTACCACATTTATGAGACTCCCTCCCCTTGGCCGGTTTTTGGGGGAGGGTTGTCTCTCAATTTATTTTTTTTTTTTTAAATTGTTACTTGTATGTATATATTTGTAAGACTTGTATCAATTGTAATGAAAAGGTAAGTGAATTGTAGGTAATTGGGACTTTTTGGTAAAAGTAAGTTTTTATTAGATCAAAATACAATGTAATGAGTTGATAAAAATTGTAAAAATACTTTCCTTGTGAAATTTGAGTGATAAAAATAATTATTGTACAATTTTAAGAAAAACGACGTAATAATTAAACTTTAACGACTAATATACCAAATAAATTTGAAACACTAGGAAAACTAAAAATATAGTTTTTATAAACTAAATGTGAGTTTAAAAATACATCGGGATCATTTTTGAAAGTAACGGATTAAATGTAAAAATAAAAACTCACGCGATAAAGATTATTAAACATAAAAATTACACGTATAAAGTGAAATGAAATGTCGTGAATGTACTAATGAGATGCACATGATGTCAATGAAATGTAGACTAATCATAGTCCTTATGAAATGTACGTGATGTCATGATCATGAATTCGCCGCTAAACCTCCAAGGTTACGCGAATTTGAAACAAGTAAACCAAGTTTACTATAAATGTTGAAATAATGAAACATGAATTGTGTCGAGAAATGACCTGAAAGTACGGATTGTCACAAATGGTGGTGGGATCAACTCAGAGGCATGTGGGGAGTTCAAAAAGGCTATAAAGAAGAAGAAAGAAGCAAGAAAAGAGAGACATGTAGAATAGTTTTAGTTTTTCATATCGTAGGTAGTGTAAATTAGTTTCCAAAGGTATTTCAAAGCCTTCAAAGGTCTTGTAATCTTATTTCAAAGGTATTTCAAACATTTTTCCGGTTTCAATTTTTTTATGTACAATTTAGTATATGCAATTTTTATGTTCAAATCCTCATAATTTGCAAAAAGTTGTTAATGGTTGTTATTATTGCTTTTTAAGCTCATATAAGCTTTTGATAAAGCTTATAAGCTCTTAGAAACATTAAAGACCCAGTTTAGACTTAAAACTCAAAGGTACCAAAAATACCAATAAAATAGCTTGAAAATAAAAAATCATGGGCATGATGATCAAGACAGGTAGCAGAAATGGAATTGGATTGTTATTGGTTTAGAGCTTAATGGTAAGCATATAGGAGTGGTTATTTGATCTTGGTTCTCAGTTTTGTGCTTGGACACATTTTGTAAGCAATTTCTTCAATATTTGCATTTCCTAGTTTAAGTGCTTAAAGCGTGTTAATTCTGGTTTTATTCTGTCTAAATATAGTTAATATTAGTTAATTATAAGCTTTCTTGGTTTGAAAAGTTGTTTTAGTACTTTAAGCTTTAAATCAGTTCTATTAAAGTTTGTTTGGTTTTACTGTATAAATTGAGTTAGAGGGTGTTTGTGGAGTTGTTCTTGTTTGATATATATCACAATACAACCTAGTAGCTCATCAAGTCATAAAACTAAACCTTATTTGAGTAAAAGTCAAAATCACTTAAGTTCATCCTTGTCACTCAAGTTAGGAATTTGAGATGCAATTCTCATCACATTAGCTTAAAACTTGAAACTTTAGATTAAAATCATCTTATTGTAGCTTAATATAACTTAATCAGTCATTAAAATCAAATCAAAAGTTCATTTTAGTCAAACTGCATGTTCTTGTAAAAAGTCAAATTTCTCAAATAGCTGTTTTTGAATAAAATCTAGAATTTTATTGTGTGTTTAATATTAGGATTTAGCTTATGCCCTTTTGGGAAATTAATATTTAGCTGCTAAACAAAAATATAAAAATACTAGTTTTCATAAAATTAGCTTATAAATAGCTTATTTTTTAGCTTCTTTTGACCCCCTTAACTGAAAAGCTCCCCTGTTCACAGTGTTACTAGTTCATTTCCCAAGCTCCCACAGAGCTGATTAGTGAGCTTTAACCTGAGCACTTTAGCTTTTAGGATAGATCACCTAGCCATTTCAATATTACAAAGCTTAGTTTTCATTTTCCATCTTATTTGATAAGCCTGCTTATGGCTTATAGGTTTGTCCATATTAAACTAGTACATAGTTTAATCAGTGTTTAGTAGCTATTCCATAAGCTCATTAAAAGATCATCAGTGAACTCCACTGTGAAAGCTTTAGTTTTTTGGAAAGCTCATTTGGTCTACTTGTTAGTTGCAGTAATTGTTTTCAATTTTTAGCTTATTAAAGTGCTTAAAAATTAGTTAGAAAGTAGCTAGAAAACCATATAGTGTCCTGTTAAACAGTTAATCTTGTGCTTATTTGGACTGCTTAGTGCTTATTTATAAGTCATTATGCTTTCTCAATGGTCATATTAGCTTATTATAATTAGTCTAGCTTAATCTCAATTAGCTTTTGCTTATTAAATAGCTTATTAGCCATTTTTGCTTAAATCCTTGTGCTTATTTTTCTTTCTTTCATAATCAAGTAACAAAAATAAGCTAAAACAGTGCTTATTAGTAGCTTTTGTAAAAAGTTGTAGTTTTGTAAAGTGCTTATTTCAGTGTACTTAATAAGTTGCAAAAAGTAAGTTCAAAAATAAAAATGTTTAGCAAAAAGGGGGTAGGCAGGCTCGAACCTGAGACCTCCCCCTTTGGAGAGTGATAAGAGTGTACCTGGATACCAAGCGCCCTTGGGTCTTTCTTGGTTATACTTTGCAAAATCAAATACATAACCCTTTTGTTTCCAAATAAGCTTATACGAGCTTATTCACTTATTTCTAGCTTATTTAGTGTAGCTTTTTCAGTTTTTGTATTTTTTATAAAATTGTATTAGTATTAAGTATTTTATAAAAAAGTTTCAGATTTTTCTCATTTGTTTTAGTATTTTTAAACATTTAATTAGTTTTTTTAGTAATTAATTCATAATAAAAAATATAAAAGTCAAAAAATATAAATCTTTTTTCTAAAATTTTCTTTTGCCATATAGTACGTAATAAAATTAGTTTTACATTCGTAGGACTTTTATTTCAATAATTTTACGCTTTTTGCTTGCGCCAGTTATTTTTACACGTAACGCTCATTTTCATTTTAGGTTACGTTTTAAGTTTATTTAGGTTTACGTTTTAATTAAAATAGTTTATTTAAGTTATTTTGTTTTAGGTTTTAAACGTTCATCATTTTAAAAATAGTGATAGCGTTTATTTAATATATTTTAACTTTTTAATTTCTTTTAATTTGCATTTAAGTCGCTGTAATTTGTAAATCTTTTCTTTAGGTATAAATTTCTCAAAAACCTTATTGATCACTATCCTTAGTGATTATTCAACATCTGAAGTTGTTTAACACCAA
>OU343221.1:37703001-37808387 GCA_910596185.1 Chrysanthemum makinoi | reverse complement strand
ATGAAACTTAATTATTGAATATTGATTTGGTCTCTCTTATCTTAATTGTTAATGATCTAGTGCGATAGTCATAGTTGTGTAGTTAATGCTTGATTAATCTTTGTTGAACCTTAGCTTATAGTACCTAGAGTCATTGTAGGCTAAACCATCCGAAGAGTACCTTAGTGTTAAGTTTATAAATCCTAGAGATGTTGGGTCTATTATAGATTTGATGATACAAAACAAGAAGAATGAAACATGAAGGACTAAAAGTGACAAGAAGGGAAACTACAAAAAGATGGAGGATTTGGAAGATTTTTCTTATGATGCTCTATGCACACATTGGCTATCACTTAAAGGAGTTACATTGTAGTGCTCAGTGTCTCATACTAGTTGAGGATTCTGTCAAGGGATTGCGGTCTACTTATATTTGGTGATTCGTATAAGTATGGAGTTCGTGGATAGTACAAGATTTAAGACACAAGTTTGGGAAATTTTACTTCTTTATCAAATTCGTTATACTCGGTTTTCTTCACAAGTAATCATTACATAAAGCCTACAGATTTTGAAGAATCATTTGATCTACATGCATCACTCAAGAAGTGTTTGATTTTTACTCGTTTGATCATTATTACTCTTGCTAGTTGCGGTTTCTATTGTTTTAAATCCATTTTTCCTATGGTGCGTAATGGTGGGCGATTTGAAGCATTGGAAGTCTTAGATTGGAAGTATGATATTGGTTCGTGGTGGTCAAGATCATTATTTGCATACGTTCCCTATTTGGATAATAACAAAAAGGGGAAGAGATGTTTGAGTGACATGTTCAAGTCAAGGGGAAGCATGGAAGATAAGAGTGTTTCATTCATGGTGAGATTTAATGATCTCAACTTCTGCTGCTTTGTCTAGGGAAGTTCGTACAAGAACTGTGTTTGTTTTGTCATCATCAAATAGGGGAAGATTTTGGGTCTATTATAGATTTGATGATACAAAACAAGAAGAATGAAACATGAAGGACAAAAAGTGACAAGAAGGGAAACTACAAAAGATGGAGGATTTGGAAGATTCTAGAAGATATGCTTTAAAGAATATTTAGTTTCCTAATTGTATTATGATTCCTCTTGTAAACCCTAGATGACTCTAGTATATAAAGAGAACTAGGGTCATTATTTTATGAATGCATTACAAGATGTAGGCGTCAAAAGGTGTGTGTGTGGGAACCTAGAAGTAGGGAAGCATAGGGTTTAGTTAGTTAGTGCTAGATCAAGTCTTTGATCTTTATTATAGTTAGTTAGTTAGTTTATGATAATGAAAAACCTTGTTCATAATAATGTTGATTCTATGTTTGAATATTCCGCTTTCATTATTATGTATTCCTAGATATATTATTAGACCTAGTCTAAGAGCTTACAACGATCTAACAAGAGATTTTGTAGGCGATAACCTTCGGTAGTTTCAAAGAGTTAGGGATAAACGCATACCCTACGACCTTAGACACACAACGTGATTAAGAATAAGGACGTGACAATTCAACCATCAATAGGAGATAATTAAGGAGTAATAAAACCTAAGTAAACACATCTTTAAATCATCATACGAGCACACAATAATTAGACATAGACTACATACACCATTAGATTAGATAATTAGAAAAGTAGAGTAATCGGTAGAAATACCAACCCTCCAAATCTAAACCCCGAGATTCGTACCTTTCCATTTCCTAAAAAACATAAAAAGATAAAAAATAATCTTCCTCAACCCCAACCTTAGCGTAGTAACTCCTCACTAGCATTCCGATTCCCCTAGAGAACGATATCAATTCCTAAATGGCTTACCTTAATACTACACTACAACGATTAGGTTCCTTTGCGGGGTGTTGAAAAACTTGCTCGACGAAAGGAAGTTCCTTTGACCACGAACAGCGGCGTGTAGCGTTATCAAGTTTTAGCCATGCTTAGGAATAGAATAGCTAGTTAGAGTCCACCTGCTTTAGGTTTCTTTTGCTGATTCCTATTAAGTAAACTTTCCCAATTTTAGCTTCCTCGTAGTCTATCCCCCTTCCGTGACCTTTGCCATTAATCCCATCACTTTTCATCATGGAAGGTGATAACCAACCACCATTCATCAACCTACCACCAAATGACCCGCCAATAGGCCGTACTCTTGGTGAATACTCAAGACCAAGCCACCTAGGCTATAGAAACACCGTTGAGCTTCCCGACCAGAAGCCAACTACGACCTGCGATCCGACACCATCCGGTTGGTGCAAAGCGGATGTCCATTCCATGGACTTACGTTCGAAGATCCCTAATCAACATCTTAAGGATTTCCTTAAAATTGTCGATTCCATCGACCTCGATGCTACTTTCGGGGAGACCACGCGTCTGCGTCTTCCTAATTCTCTCTCACGGGACCAAGCTAGTAATTGGCGGCGACTTCCCGCAGGCTCCATCTCAAGTAGGGATGATTTCTTGCTTAATTTTTCCCACCCGGGAGAACCACTAAGCTTAGGAATGATATCTTGATGTTCCAACAACGTCAAGGTGAATCGTCTCTGAAAGCATGGACTCGATTCAAGGACTTACTCCGTAAAGTCCCTCATCACGAAATTGATATCGGCTTCAAGTCCAACTCTTCTATGATCATGTTAACTTCCCCTGGCGATCCATTGACCAAGTGGCGGTGGAAAACTTAGTGATCTCAAGCGCGGAGGAATCATGGGGGTATAATAGAGGACCTTGCTCTCTATGACAACGAAGTTGGAATGACCAGTGAGTTGCCAAAACCTTAAGGCAATCTCCTTGCCTCCCATTGACTCACAATCTTAGGCAGTAGGATGCTAGAGCTTGAAGACCAAGTTAAATTCCTAATGAGTTCTACGAAAATCCTAAGTCTTCACATCAAGTGAATAAAATCACTCTTCCTTGTGAGTTATGTAGTGGTACCCATTGACACTTCGTGATTGCACAAGACTCCCCGAACAAGCTTTGCGGACTACGCCTCCATGCGTACCGGCCGAATGGGGAGAGAAGTGGTACACTTTCAAGCCCGAACAAAACAACTTAGGAAACTCTTGCAACCCCTCATGGAGAAATCACCCTAACCTTAAGTGGAACCAAAATTCAAGCACACCCCAAAGCTCATCTAGTCCATCTAATAGGTTCAATCCTCCAAACAAGGGAACCCCACTAGTAAAGCAATTGCATCTAGATCATGTCATCTCAAGAAACTTCGATTAACTAAGCTTGGGCAGATTTCAAAACACGACAAAGCGAGATAACAAACAAGCGATGCCCTCTTGAAAGCCTTTAATGACGGAGAATTGGAGCACTCCCAAGTGATACTATAAAGAACCTAAAAGTGATTCGATTCCCGACTTCATGTTCTTGTTACGTGGAGTCGCATCCATGCCCTACACCAAATGGTTCAACTCGTTAAGCGCTATCAACAAGGGTTCCAAGCAATCCAAAACGAGATACCAAGGCCCCGCACCATTGGTAGAACCTACTCTTGAGAAACCCGTCAACCAAGAATCCAAACCTAATCTAGAGGAGGAGTACAAGGAACTCCATCAAGAAAAACCGGTTCTTGAAGTCTTAGCTCATGCACCTTATTATAATGCTTTAAAAGAAAAATATGAGTTACAACTTAAACTTGGGAAACATGGGTCCGCTTTTGTGCGAAATAATCTACCAAAGAAGTTAGACGATCCGGGCTATTACTCTTACGTGTAGGCTTGGAACTTCAAACCTGCCGTGCTCTAGCCGACTTAGGATCATGCATCAAATCTTGTTAGTTGTCCCTCATGGAAGCCTTAAATTAGGTAAGATAGAACCAACGAAAACCATCTTAGGTCTAGCGGACGATAGTATTGCATATCAGGTAGGGATAATAAAAGACATGGTAGTACACGTAGGAGAATTGACTCTTTTGGTGATTTCATGTGCTAGACATGAATAAGGACATTGTGCCATTGCTAGTAGGAAGAGGATTCTAGCTACCGCTAGTTGCCATCATGTGTAAGATGTCAAAATAGTGGTAGGAGAGTGCTAGGTCAATTTCTGATGTCAAAACATCATTACTACAAAGAAGAGGAAATCCCACATGAGATTAGGTTGGACCTTGGTTAGATAAGAACTTCATAGGTCCCCAACGACCTTTCTACTTAGATGAAGCCTTTGCTAGTAAAGCAACTTTCCATGAAAAAGAAATGGCTAGGGACATGGAAGTGAACCCGTTCGAGGATGCCTTAGTATTTAGGAAGATGACCGAGTTCCTAGGAAGCTTGCCCGTCAACCTTGTCATGAATAAGTGGAAAGTTGAGAGCGATAAGCCTAAACATAAGTGGGATTGGGATAGACCACCTAGTGATGGTAATGGAGAGTGGCACATTAGGATAATGATCTGTGATCCCGATGGAGAGAAATTCGAAAAGGCATATCGAACCAAACGTACTACTAGGAACTTAAATGATAAGTTTGATCCTTATGACATTCTTGTTGGGAATTATACGTTTGAGTTGATAAGACAAAAATAATGAAACAAGAGGGACTTAATATGACAAGAAGGAAACCTACAAAAAGATGGAAGGACTTGCTTGCAAAAGAAGTTTTATTTATTAGTCCTTAGTAGAGATTTGTAAACTCTAATCCTCTAGTATATAAAGGGACATGGGGTGTAGGTTTTAATTAAGTCTTCATAATGTAGGCGATCTTAGTAAAGGTGTGTGTGTGTGTCCTAGTAATGTCTTGTAGCGCCTAGGTTATTAGTTAGTTAGTAGACGTGTTCTATATAAGCGTCTAAGATTAGTTAATTGAGTGAATGAAAACCTTGTTCAATAACAAAGTATTGTTTTGATTATTCATTTTGCTTATTATCTTTGTTATTGATCCTAAAGAACGACATAAGCGATCTTATCAATTCTAGAGGATAGGCTTACTTATATCGGTACGTAGGGGCACGACTTCGAGTCTAGCTACAAGACTCATAAATAAAGAAAAGCGCTTCATGGGAAGCAACTCATGCTTAATTGTTTGCTTGTTTATGTCGTGTATTTTTTATTTGATTGTTTATTCTCATGTTTAAATTTGTAAAAATGCTTTATTTTGTTTTAACCTCGTCTTAATTACATATAAAGGTATTTTACATAAGGGATAAGTGTAGGGATTACACCGCGTTTTCAAAAGAAAGCGTAAACATGAGAATTTCAATTAATTAAAAAATATACATGTGTGTTTGTTCGAGTCAAATGCTTGTATCGAGTCAAAATGGATGTTTTGAAAATTTTTTGATTCTAAAGATGTAAATTTTCGATTTTTCAGAAAATCGTAGACAGGTTTTGTCGGGATAACCTGGCCGGGATCGCAACTGACGGCGTCAGGAAGGAGCAAAAACAACTGATTACTTTTCTCGTTTTCGAGCTACTTATAAATTTTGGAATTTTTCAGGTCTTAATTTTCCAGAAATTCTATAAACATCCATTCCACAAGCATTATATCCTAGTTTAGTAGAGTCCTATATATATTATTACCGCCGATTTTACGCGAAGGTTTCAGTTGTTTTCTTCAAGTGTAGGGTTTAATTTACCAGAAAAAGATACATAAGATGAGAAGGAGCTTTTCGCATAAACGTTCTTCTTGAAGAAGATTTAACCACCACTACACGGATACCGAGCTAATGGGGAGTATTAGTTTCTTTTCGTTTTAATTACCTTCCATTATCATAACTTTGATACTTTAGGGAACATTGGGGACAATGTTCAGTTTAAGTGTAGGGAGGGAAAATAAAACGGGAACTTTGAAACTATGCTTATCCTTGACTATTTGCTTTGTCCAATTGCATTTGTGTAATAAACCATGAGAAAATGTCAGTTACGGTAATTTTGGCACCAAATTTAAATTTTTTCATGACATATAGGAGTGGGCCATTAGTCTTAATAAAGCGTCTCATGGATAGGAAGTTATATGACTAGCACAAAAACCCTTTACCACTTAAATTCCACCAAAAATGTGAGGATCGACCTTAGATTAGTAGGAATTAAAGCATTCATCTTTAATGCTTAGTGTGTGAACCGGTAGTATAACAGATTCTAGAACTTGTTTTGTGATGCATCCCGAGATCGCTAGTAATACTACACTTGTGTAGTTAGGAATAACTAAATGACAAGAGGCATTAGGATAACCCTTGTTTGATACCCGTAATATAATTACTTCTTCCACATCGGTTGAGTAGTTCCCCCACACCTTTGCGTTGTACTCATCTTTAGTACACGATACCCTAGTTAACCCCTTAGAGCCTATCCTTTTTGCGGTTCTCGTGATGTTTCGGTTTTCGGAATATCAATGAAGAGCATTGTTTACACCCCACCCTCAAATGTACACCCAAATCGCCTTAGCCTACCTTGTATGCACTCACTTTTAGTGCATTATTGTTATCAAACTAAACCCTTAGTTTGCTAAGTCGAGTCATATCCTTTGCACACAGTTTTGAGACGATTGAGACTCATGGGAAAAGTTAAAGTTTATGAAATGACGAGAAGGGAACGTTAAATTCAAATTCCCTCTATTTGCATAATAATGTACTCCAAGTGTTTTGATCTTTTCAATTCGGGTCATATTAGTGTTAGAATAATAAAAACTCAAGTGTAGGGATGTGCCTATAAATCCCTATCATTTTGATGTTATCGTAGAGGATGGTAGAGTAAAAGTGTATGAGTAAAAGTGTATGGAAAAAAAATTCGAAATAAAAAGAGAAAAAGAGAAAAAGAAAAAAATAGAGTGTTGAAAAAAAAATGAAAAACATCGGCTACCATCCTACATCTATCTTTAAATTTATGTTTGTTTGTTTCAGTTATCTAGAGTCTAGAGTATCGAGTCTTGGCTTATAACGATATTCTTCGCATGCTTGTAACATAAAGATTTTTGACTTGCCACCACTAAATAGCCTATCCCACCAAACCCTTTGTTTCCCTACAGTAAGCCTAACATTACAACCCTTTAAAGACCTCTTTGATAGTCTTTCCTAGGTGCTACGCCAAAGCGATGGAGGTTTGATCTAGTCTCAAGCCTATGGTAATCTATATACTAGGACGGTTAATGAGTGTTTATCTTCCATTTCCAACTTGTTATATTTCATATACACCCGAGAGAGATGTGAGTATCCAAACACCCCATGTGAGGTGCTAGTATGTAATTTCCGTGCTTGTTATGACTTTTCGGGGCTTATATGTGTTGTGGATTGTTCTAAACCAATGCTTCATGACCCCTAACTTATAAATTAATTAGCTAAAAGCACATTTTCTTGAGGACAAGCAAATACCAAGTGTAGGGATATTTGATAAGGTTTAAAAATGTACCTTTTTGAGGGGTCGTATAAGCCCTTATTTGATCACTCTTGTATCCGTTATTACTTAATATCGTTCCTTTTCACTTTTTAGGTATCTTGAAGGCAAAATGCTGGAATGACACTTATTCGGACGAAAGGTGCGAATATACGAAGAAAATGGCCAAAGTCAAGAATCGAGACACTCGGTGCGCTAGAGGGGGGGCGGCGTAGGGTGTTATCATTGGCCGTCGGTCAACTTTTGTGACGGCTCAGTAGCCAAATTGCTCATTTACAAGTGGCGGCTTCAGGTTTTAAAAGAGTAGGGCGTCGCAACTCGGGCGGCCTAGATTTGATCCAACGACGTCGAGACTGAAGGGGCGGCGTCCACGGCATAAGGTGACGCCGTCGCAAGACTAATGTGGCCAAGACAAAACCTAATGGCGACCCGGCGTCACAAATCAAGGTGACGCCTCGCATTTGTAATTTATATATAGAATCCGATTTTTTTAGTTTTCAGTTTGTAGACTTTTGGAGTAAAAACCTAAACCGAACCAAGGCTGTCTTGTACAGTATTTTAGGGTTCCATACCCTATCTTACATCAAGATAAGTGTTTTACTTCATTGATTCAATTATGTCTTCAATTAATTGTGTGTATGCTTGCATGTTTCCATGTCCGGCTAATTTACTTGTGTGTTTGCTTAGGAATATGAAACTTAATTATTGAATATTGATTGGTTGTCTCTTATCTTAATTGTTAATGATCTAGTATTGCGATAGGTCATCCGTTGTGTAGTTAATGCTTGATTAATCTTTGTTGAACCTTAGCTTATAGTACCTAGAGTCATTGTAGGCTAAACCATCCGAAGAGTACCTTAGTGTTAAGTTTATAAATCCTAGAGATTTTGTAGGCGATAACCTTTGGTAGTTTCAAAGAGTTAGGGATAAACGCATACCCTACGACCTTAGACACACAACGCGATTAAGAATAAGGACGTGACAATTCAACCATCAATAAGAGATAATTAAGGAGTAATAAAACCTAAGTAAACACATCTTTAAATCATCATACGAGCACACAATAATTAGACATAAAATACATACACCATTAGATTAGATAATTAGAAAATCAGAGTAATCGGTAGAAATACCAACCCCCCAAATCCAAACCTCGAGATTCATACCTTTCCATTTCCTAAAAAACATAAAAAGATAAAAAATAATCTTCCTCAACCCCAACCCTAGCGTAGTAACTTCTCACTAGCATTCCTATTCCCCTAGAGAACGATATCAATTCCCGTGGCTTACCCTAATACTACACTAAAACGATTAGGTTCACTGCCTAGGGTGTTGAAAAACTTGCTCGACGAAAAGGAAGTTCCTTTGACCCCGAACGACGCGTGTAGCGTTATCAATTACCAAGAGCACCATGCTTATTTGATAGTTGAGGTTCTAGCCATAATGAATTATCTAAGTCCTTATATGTGGGAAAGGATGGTTGAGTTTGTTCAAACGTGCATTTGATTCAGTACAAGTGTTGGACACAAGGGCATTTTGAGTAATACAATCAACGAATTCAAATGATGGTAAGGATGGTGGATTGGTTGATCTAGGTAGGTCTTCTAGTGTGTCTAAATAAGGATGTGGTGATGTAGGGGTTTGTTGTGCTATGGGAGTACTAAGGTTGATTATTTGTCCATAGATGTTGAACACAAAAAGTACGGATACTAATTCTTATGGTTAATTGGTTGCTACAACTAGTGGGTGAAGTGCTTGAAGTTTTGGTCATGTTTATGAAGCTTAGGGGCTGAGTTATAGTTTCACCTTGAAAGGGCACGTTTGGTTTAAAGGATGCTCTTGGAAGTTCATGAGCAACACGCTTAATGGTGCCAACAGATGGAAGAGGGATAGTAGGTGTTAAAGAGGGATAAGTGGCACAGTGGGTCGTTTGTTTTTTATAAGTGTTTGATTCATTTTAGGATTAGTGTTTCAACATGTGTTTTTAAAATACTTGGGTGTTAATTTTCAGATATGACTTTTAATGACTACAATCGTAAGTCGCATATACTTGAATATTTCGGATGAAATACTCAAGTTGTTAATCCTAATTTGTTGAGATTATAAAGCTTAGATTGAACTCAAGGATAACAAGACTTGATAATATTTCTTTAACATACGTGTGAGTTATGACTCGATGTAAATACTTATCATCTTCAAGGATGACACATTATTTTCATGTTAACCAAGTGAGGCAATACATGTAGATACAAAATAATATCTATAGTCATATGTTAGACTTGTGTATGATATCTTTGCAAATAATGATTCCAGATTTGTTAGTCTCGGTAAGTCATCTAAGTCATCCGCAAACGGGTGAGGAGATGTTGGTGGTGTTGCACAAAGTACAAGTTTTGGAGACTTTGGTAGTGAAGGTACTTTGGATGGTTGTGAAGTAGTCATAATGGTGAGTGATTTTGGGGGTGGAGTTGGAGTACTTAAGTTTAGAAAGTTCACATCTTGAATGGGTGATAACGAGTCAGAGTATGAAGAGTTCAAGTTAATGAAGCAACAAGATCGAATGCTAATCCTAGTGGTTTTCTTAAGTGGCTTATTTGAGGTTAATCCATACAAAGATGGTAGTTTCTAATGAGATGAAAGTGTCTAAGATCATGTCAAACATCCTAAGTTAATCCATTGAGGATGTGTTTAATGAGATAAGAAAGATATGCATTAACAACTATCCTAGAAGCGAAATTTGGTAAATTAGATTGCGGGATTTAGTAAAATTAAACAACTTACCTGTAGAATCCACGGCACCAATTTTTTACACAGGCGGAACCAAAATAATGGTGCCGTCTGGTCCGCCTGTATAGGTTTGGCGGCACCAAAACTTACAATAGACGGAACCAACAATTTGGTGCCGTCTAATCCGTGGTGACCAGAAACAGACCCATTGTTTAACATCCGGGGACTTTTCCGAAACCTGAAATTTTTCTTAAAACATATGGCATTAACTATTTCTAATTAGGAACAGTCAATAACGCATACACAAACATAGTCGAGCATTGATTTTGAACAAGGGCTAATGATTTTCACATATAAGTGAAAATGGGTAAAATTTGATAACACCCGTGTGCTATCCCCCTGCATGAACCAGTTAGCATACAACAATGTTTTAAGTTAGTTTATCATCCTACGAAATTAAAACAACCAAATAGTATCATACATCATTGTTTTCGTCTTGTACCATACACTCCTTAAAACCTTCATTTTTCAAAGTACTTGACTAATTTACTTAGTACTCATTGCTAGGTGAGTTATGACAATTCATAAGTTATGCGAGATGTTAGTATAACCTATGCAAAGGAAGTGATCTAAGTCTATAAGTGATGGTAAAACAATTTTCTAACTTAGTGCACAAAATCTAGCAAATGTCCTATTGTGCATAAACAAAAAATCGTCATGCAAGCGAATAAATAACATTTCAAGATTGACACTTATATTATGCAAACAAACAAGTGAAAACAAAAATTTGAAAATAAGCAAGCAACATATATGCAAACAACATAAACAAGTGGTCATTTAGCATAGTATTACAAGAAAAACACTTTTCGTCATTTAGCGTTTAAATATGACGATGTATACCTAGCTTGATTAGTTTACTTTAAACATATTACCAAATTATTTAGTTTCAAAAGAAATTGTATCAAAGTTCTAAGAATACCAACTTAAATTGTTTGATTAAAAATTTTGAGTTTTTATGTTAAAGCGAAACTTAATATCTTAGACATATTGTAGTATTTGGTCTATTTAACTAATTTAAAATTAGACACAGGTCATGAGAGTATTTTTAAATGAAAGTAGACTCAATTCCTTTTAAAATGATAGGTGGCTCGACTTGTTCAGACTTACGGTTAATTAGTTATGATTATTTGAAGTTGGCCAAAAAAAACTGCATACTGTGTAGACGGATTCCAAGGAACCAAATTTAGGGTTCCGCCCTTTATAAAATTTGGTTACGTGGTCCTCTGAGACAGATTCACCAAAACTTGTATTTGACATAGAGAAAACGTGTGTGACTTACTAGATTTGATTGTAAACATATAATACACATATTTAACAACATATCTACTTATGTAACTTATCTTAAACATTTACGGAGGTGATTTTCCAACTAAATTTATAGTTATCCCAAACACTCCTTTAAAATCATATTTCTTTGTAAATTTTCTGTTGGAATCACTCCTAAACTAGAATTCAAGTGTTAGTAATTAATATGTAATAGTTAGCTTAATTATGGCTTTTATGTTAGTTATCATGCCAAGGCTTATGTAGAAAGCCCATGAGCCTTGGCCCAAGCCCATAAGAAGGGAAGGTTGCTAGTAGTGTTGCCCTAACTCCTTGCCGTATAAATAATCCTTGTAAACCCTCACTTGAGGGTTGGTTGTTCACTCTTACTCATTTCCTACGCATAACCTTTCTTCATTATATTCGTGTTTTGTGTTTGGGTGTTCAACCGATCATCTTATCTTTCTTTCTTACATATTGAGGCTTGTGTTACAAATATGGGAACCTAACAGTGGTATCATTCGCCAAATAGTTGGGTGAAAAGGTTTTGTTTGAAGTTGTTTTGGTTTTACGCGTAACATACGGTTTTCAAACTTTTTCACGCATAAAAACTCATTTTTTACACTTTTCAATCCAAGATTCTTGTACTTTCAAAGTTTTTAGGTGTTAAAATTTCAGTTTTTGGCAAAAAGTTTCAAACTTTACTTGTAATTCATTGTTTTTAAGATTGGTTTTATACGTGTGTTCATTTCTACGCGTAAGGTGTCTACAAGTTTTGGATCATCAAGTTTCACACTTTTGTGTTATTTTGGTGATATTGAAGCTGTTTCATCACAAAAATCTGGTTTAGAAACACTTTGGGCTAAAAATCCGTTTTGTTCAAGTTTTACGCATAACTAAACCCTAAAGTTACGCATAAGCTTTCCTTGGTTTGATCTTCAGTGAAATTGGTTTACTCAGTGTTTTCTTGCTTGGATAAGCCTGAAAACACTTCGACTTTGGATATCTTTTACATTGAAATTAGTGTAAAGGATTTTTGGGCAAAACCCTAATTTTACGCATAAGCTTAAACTTACGCGTAGAACTCTTTACGCCTAAGCATTTTCTTACGCCTAAGCCTTGTCTTACGCATAAGCTAATCTTACGCATAAGTTTTCTACGTCTAACTTTCAGTTTACGCCAAATTTTTAGTGTTTCTCAACTCTTACGCGTAAGCTAATCCTACGCGTAAATATTACTTTTACGCGTAAGGTTGGTGTTTCTACGCCTAAGCATCACTTTGCCTACACTTGGTTTCTACGCCTAGGGATACTTCATCAACAACGTTTCATTCGACTACAAAGATCTATTTTACAACACAAGTTTTTCAACATGTCTCAACCACCATACTCTAACTTCTTTCCTTACACTTATAATCAACATCAACAACAACAACTCGGTCCACAACTCAACAATTCAATCAACAACAACAAGTTTATCAACAACAATTTAACCAACAACATTATCCACAACAAGGAGCAATTCCACCTCAAATGGTTCAACCACCACCTAGTCTTCAAGTACAACCTTACACAAACTTTTACAATCAACATCCATCAAGGAATACTATGAAGGAACCGTCTTGGTTTGCAAAGATGTGTGAAGCTTTAAGTAGCCAACAATCCATTCATGAGGCAGGATCACTTGATAGACCTCCAATGCTCACTCCCGGAAACTATGATCAATGGGTAATTAGGTTCTTTAGGTTTTGTGATCTAAAGAAGCCACATGGAAAGTTCTTAAAGAAAGTCATCTTGGAAGGTCCATTTCAGATGCCTATTGTCGTTACACCCGGAGATCCAAATGCTATTCCACCAAGAGATGATCACACAAACATTGCAACTTTTGTGACCTTTCGGTGATGAACTTCTACATTTCAAGTGATGAGCTAGCAATGCAATATATCCTTTTAGGATTACCTAATCCAATCCTTCGAAGTGTTGATGCTCAAAAGACTGCAAAAGCAATGTGGGAACATATTCATCTTCTCATGGAAGGCACTGAACTCAATCAAGAAGACATGGAATCAAAAATCTACTTGGCTTATGAACACTTCATGATTGAACCAGGAGAGACATTAGAGTCATGTCGTCATCGATTCTCTGACATCATCAATGACTTGGACATACATAACATCATTATGCCAAGAATTGCAGTCAACACTAAGTTCCTAAGTAGTCTTGTTCCAGATTGTAAAAAGTATGTCATTTTCATCCGTCAAGCTAAAAATCTCCATCATGCTACATACGGATTGTTGTACGACTATTTGAAGCCCCACCAAAAAGAAGTTGACAAAGAAAGGGCTCTCCGTGGACTCCCGGTCACACCGTCACTTCCGGATAATCAACAACTTGTTTTGTGGGCTCAACTTGTTATCCTCCTCAACCCGCAGCTCAACCAACTGCAACAATTACACCATATGATCCGTCACAACAACAATCTCAACAAACTCAATTGGTTCCATACAACAACAACAATGATCAAGCACTTTACAGTGAAGCTAATGATGACTCCGATGCTTTTGATGCATTGCAACAAGGATTTGTTATGATTGCTAAAGCCTTCGGTCGTTATACAAACAAATCCAACAATCGCATTCGTTCCTCATCAAACATAAGGAATCAGGTCATTTGTGAACAATGGACGTGTGGAAGTTCAGAATCGTGGTAATGTTCGTTAGATGGGCGGTGGTCAAGGGTTTAATGCTATGGGAAGGAATAACGTGGGTGCTCCACAACAACAGAGAGCTCAAGTGATTGAACAGGGAATGCTCGAATGGGATGAATGGTCTTCGTTGCTTCAACTATAATGAGAAGGGTCACCTGGCTAATGCATGCCCAAAGCCGAGGACTAGAGGCAGTGCTTATCACAAGGAGGCTTTACTTTTGGCTCTTAAGGATGAAGTTGGTGGAACTCTCACAAACAAAGAACGAGCTTTATGGCGGATGCACTCGGATGATGATATAAAGGATTTCTTGAGGCTAATGCAGCAGTTATGTTGATGGCTAATATGCACGAACTCCACATGAGTGACACAGCCCGTGTATGACACGATGGCTTGTCTCGGTACCGAACAAACCATATTCATCACGATCTAATATCTCAGCCAACATCGAATCCGACGAGGCTGAATGTTCAACATGAGCCATCCACATCTCATTCTCGACGATTCTCAACTCGACCCGTAGTTACATTTGATGATCAAGATGACCTTATGGTTACCTTTGATACTCAAATTGACTATGTGGTCATACTTGAGGATCTGAATAGTGATCATGTTGTGACTCACGTTGAACAAGTTGAACCTTTGCCTAATCCAGATGTTGATCTCTTACTTAAAGACCAACAATCCCGAATGGAAGAATGTTGTGCACCGAATCATCAATTACACAGTAAAAATGCACTGTTAACCAGGGATATTGAATGCTTAAAACGGCAAATCAATTTTTTTAAAACTCAAGAAAAACGTGAAAAAGGTTTTGAAGTCACTTTTGCTAAATCACACCAAAACGAAAAAGCATTAGAACGTTAGATACGTGATCTAGCCGCATCCAAGAATGCTTTGTTGTCTCAAATAGAACAACTGAAACATGAACATAAAAAAGAACTTAACGCTCTTACTTTGAAAACTCAAAAAACCAAGGTTGAGTTGTCAACTTGTCAAAAACAGTTCTCTGCATACAAAAAGCATTCAACGAAACGAATAGATGACTATCTTGAAGAAATTGTCGGCTTACAAAACAAACTCAAAGAGTTTCGAAATGTTGTTTATAAACATGGTGAGTCAATCACAATTATTCAAAAGTTTACTTTAAAACCCAATCCAAATGGATATTGACCGAATCTTGCTGATTACAAACCAAAGATTTCAAACAAAGCATTCAAACCAAATCCTGAAGTTTCCAGTGCAGAATACAAAATTGATGACTCTGTTATGAGTGTTGTTGAATATCTGAGTCTTCTAATGTTGCTCCCCAACCAAATTATGCACAAATTTTTGGTCCTTTACCTTCACTCAGTGAAGTAAATTCAATACCCGAAAATCGTCAAATTCTTAGACATTTTGACATTTTCACTTCTGACATCAAACTTTTAGAACGTGAGATTGAATTTCATTCTGAAATAAAAGTTGAACATTTTCAATCGCCTCAGGTGCGAGAACAAAGAGACATTTTTCAGAAAAGAATTTTACCCCATGTTAAAATTTTGAAAAATTGTGAATTGTATTGGGAAAGGGAATTTTATAAGGAACTTGGACTGATGAAAATCGTTTTCGAGAAAACAGAAACATCGATTTCAAATACAAAACGCAAAAAGAAAATGTTACGAAAAGATGTTGATCGACTCTTAGAAGATGTTATCTGTGCTGATATCCATAATGTTGTGTTATTGCATTCTTTTTCATATGCATTTGATTATATATCTGCTAATTCTGTTGATTCTGTTGAAATTGTTGAGAATACTGATAATGTGCCTAAGATCGAGTCTTTAAAAGTTGAAAATGAACGATTGTTAAACGAGCTTTCAAATGCAAAACGTCGTCTTCAATGGTGTCAAAAAGATTGTCAAAATCGTGAACTTGCTTTGCAAAAAAAAAATCAACCAGTTGCATTCCAAAACTTTTAATCCAAAAAAAAGATTGTCAAAATCGTGATCAAAACGCGTCTTTGAAATTTCAAATCTCAATTTATGAACAAGAACTTGCAAAAGTTAAAAAGGAATATGGTGTAATATTTGATTTACTCAAACAGACTCGTGATGAAGCATCAAGCTAACTTGATCATTATCTTGCACACACTAAAGAAGTCATGAATTTTTCTGGAAATCTTCGTTCTGAAAATCAAGATTTGTTGCACACTATCATTGAGTTAAAAGAGAAGTTAGGAAAGTATGAACAAGTTCAGCTTAGCAACATTAAGAAACTTGCACCTGTAACACTTAGAAAAAGTGACACTAGAATGCCTACTGACAAATCACAAGATAGTAATGTGCTTCCCTCTACTGAAACAAGAATAGTTGCCTCTTTTCCCAACGTCCGCACTTCACAGCCTAAGAGCAATACAAGGAAGAATAGGAAGTTGCGACCTAAGAAAAGAACAATAAAGAATGCTGAAGTAAAAGAACACCCTAGGACTTTGAATAAGACCCAAGTTGCACCCAATTTAGATATTGCGTCTTACAAATGTAATGGAAAAAGTGATGTAACGAATGCTGAACCTGTAAGTACTTTTGATATTAAGTCTGAAGCTTCTTGTGTTATATGTCGTAAAAGTATGCTTTCTGATTGTCATGATAAATGTGTTGCTAAAACTATCTTGTCTCGTTTACGGAATCCTAAGAAATAGAATACCTCTAGGCCCACTACTGCTTCTAAGTCTGTTCTTGGTAAACCGCCCTCCTTAGATTCTAAGAGAAACATTGATGTACCTATAGCTCCATTATCACCTCCAAGGAACTTAGTACCACCCAGTTCATTCACTAAGACTAAAGCTAAGACTAGTTGGAGATGGCAGAAATGGTTACATAATACACTAGGATTTAAATGGATACCCAAAATCATTGATATGTGTGTTTCTACTATAACTGCTTCGGAACCCTCTAACTCTAACTCCTCGGGTTCCACATCTACTTCTATTCCATCTGTGTCGTCTGTGTGTAATGCAGGTGATACAGATCATCCTTTGGATTGTTGATAGCGGATGTTCCCGACACATGACAGGAAATCTCAAACTGTTATCAAACTTTGTTGCAAAGTTTATTGGCACAATCAGATTCGGGAATGATCACTTCGCAGCTATCATGGGCTACGGAGATTACATCAATGGAAACATCAAAATTAGCAGGGTTTATTATGTGGAATGCCTCGGTCACAATCTCTTCTCAGTAGGTCAATTCAGTGATGGAGATTTGGAAGTTGCTTTTCGGGAAAAAACTTGTTTCATTCGTGATCTACAAGGAAACGATCTTATGTCTGGCACTCGCAATTCAAGTCTCTACACTATTTCCATGCAAGACATGATTGCTTCATCTCCCATCTGTCTACTTTCAAAGGCAACATCAACAAAATCATGGCTATGGGACCGTCGTCTCTCACATTTAAACTTTCAAACCATAACCAACCTTGCTCGATACAAACTAGTTGAAGGTCTCCCGAGATTCCAATATTCTAAAGATCACCTATGCTCAGTGTGTGAACAAGGGAAAAGAACTCGTGCTCACTTTCCTTCAAAGATGGAACACAGCTCTCAGCATGTGCTTCATCTTCTTCACATGGATTTGTGTGGCCCGATGCGCGTGAAAACGATTAATGGCAAACGCTACATCTTGGTAATTGTCGATGACTACTCAAGATGGACTTGGGTCTACTTTCTTCGAAGTAAAGATCAAGCTCCACAGATGATCATCACCTTTCTCACGAAAATTCAAGTTCAGCTCCGGAACATAGTACGACAAATCGAAGCAGACAAAACTGAATTTGTGAATCAAACTCTTCGAGAATTTTATGAGAAATTAGGAATTGAGCATCAAACATCTATTGCACGTACACCAGAACAAAACGGAGTTGTTTAAAGACGAAACCGTACGTTAGTGGAAGCTGCAAGAACAATGTTAATCAATGCTAAACTTCCAGTTACTTGTGGGCGTAAAGCTGTATCAACGCATGCTATACTCAAAATCTATCAATGATTACAAAAAGCCACAACAAAACACCTTTTGAGCTTATCCACAACAGAAAACTGAATCTCAAACACTTTCATGTATTTGGATCCCTTTGCTACCCAAATAATGATTGTGATGACTTTAGAAAGCTCAAAGCCAAAGCTGACATTGGAGTCTTTATTGGATACTGTAAGAATTCTAAAGGTTACCGGATCTGGAATCGTCGTACAAAGCATGTTATGGAAATGATTCATGCAAATTTCGGTGAGCTTACAGAAATGGCTTCTGAGCATAACATCTTGGAACCCGGTCACAACCGTTTAAACTTTGCTCAAACCCCATCATCGGTGAACCAAGCCCCAGCTTACTCGTCAACAAATGGAAAAGCTATTTTCTCCTCTGTTTAGTGATGATATTGATGAACGTGCTCCAGGTGTATCCAATGTTTCCGCTGCTCAAATTGATCATATTCCAATACCGATACACGCTACAACAACTCTTGTTGAAGAAGCACCACCAATTGACTCTACAACAACAGTTGAACAAACTGCTTCCAACGACGCTGAACCAGCTGATGATGTTCTGTACAATGAAGTACCCCCACCTGCAGATTTTGATCCAAATGCGTTCTTCAACCCGTTTACGAATGAAACTGCCACATATGATGTCGCGGAATCATCTAAAAGCCATTTTAATCCTCCAAATATGCACAATGTATACCAACATCAACCCTCTACACATCATTGGACAAAAGACCATCCTCTTGAGAATATTATTGGAAACCCAAATCAACCAGTCGTAACTAGACAACGTCTTCACACAGATGGTGAACATTGCATTTATGCACTAACTGTCTTCTAATCTGAACCTAAAAACATTAAAGATGCAATGCCCAAAGACAACTGGATTGAATCCATGCAGGAAGAACTTAATCAGTTTAAACATCATGAAGTATGGGAACTCGTTGAAGACCAACAGGGGTCTACGTCATTGGTCTCAAATGGATTTGGAAAAACAAATTGGATGCTGAAGGGATCGTAATCAGAAATAAGTCACGTCTGGTGGCTAAGGATTATAGACAAGAAGAGGGTTTTGACTTTGAAGAATCATTCGCTCCGGTTGCTCGTCTTGAGGCTGTTAGGATATTTCTAGCGTTCGCGGCACACATGAACATCACGGTCTTTCAGATAGACGTCAAAACTGCTTTTCTGAACGGGAAACTGAAAGAAACGGTTTATGTCAGCCAACCAGAAGGATTCGTTGATCTCGAGTTCTCGAACCATGTCTACAAACTGAACAAAGCACTGTACGGACTCAAACAAGCACCTCGGGCGTGGTACGATAAGTTATCATCCTTCCTCATTGCCAATAATTTCACCAAAGGTTCGGTCGACCCAACTCTTTTCATACAATATCAGGGGGACCCATTTTAATCGTTCAAATTTACGTGGATGACATCATTTTTGGGTCAACACATAAAAAGTACTCAATCACTTTTGCAAAACTGATGAAACAACATTTTGAAATGTCCATGATGGGTGAACTTACGTTCTTTCTAGGACTGCAAGTTCATCAATCACCCCGTGGTATTTTCTTGAGTCAGTCCAAATATGCCCTTGAACTTTTAAACAAATTTGGAATGCAAAACTGTGACACCTATGCCACACCAATGGCACATACCAAGAAACTAGACGCTGATTTACATGGGAAATTGGTGGACCCTACCAAATACCGCAGTATCATTGGGTATCTCATGTATCTAACAGCTAGCAGGCACGATACTGTTTTTGCCGTATATCTTTGCTCCCGTTATCAGTCGAGACCAACTGAAACCCACCTCTCCGAGGCTAAAAGAATCCTCCGATACATCAAAGGAACCATTAACTTAGGGATCTGGTATCCGAAGGATTCTAGTTTTGAACTAATAGCTTTTTCAAACGCTGATCACGCAGGATGCTTAGATTCACGGAAAAGTACTTCATGAGCATTACAATTTCTTGGTGATAAACTGGTGTCATGGCAATCGAAGAAGCAAGATTGTACATCGTTGTCCTCAACCGAAGCAGAATATGTAGCCATGTCGTCGTGTTGTGCTCAAGTCATTTGGATGAGAACACAACTCAAAGACTATGGTTACGTATTTGACAGAATCCCTATGTACTGCGACAACCGGAGTGCTATTGCGATCTCGTGCAACTCTGTTCAACATTCGAAATCAAAGCACATCGATCTTCAATAACATTTCATCAAGGAGCGTGGAGCAGTCTTGTTGAATTATACTTTGTGGGTACTGAATACCAACTAGTAGATCTCCTCACCAAAGCCTTAGCTCCTGCTAGGTTTAATGAGTTGGTCCACCGGATTGGTATGCGGTGTTTGACTCCAGAGGAACTGGATGAACTTTTAAAATATTCTTAAAACCAGTCAAACACCAAAACCTCTTTTGTAAATATTTATCAAAAACAAAATACAAAAATATAAAATTCATAAAATTCAAAAATATTCTTCTATCTAAATTTCTTTCAAACATTGCAAGTACAAATCTTCCGTCAACACTTTGCTCCATCAAAACTTTCATTATTTTCCCGAACAAGTGTTGAGGGGGAGAAAGTAAATATTTTTCAGTTTCATAAAACCTTGTACTTGCATCTTACCTCATCCTGGTTGTTTCTTTGTTAATGGTGGTCACATCTCTGGTTTTCTGACTCTTCCCGGACTCAAATTTATAAAATTTCATTATTTCTTAAGTCGAGGGGGAGTGTCGTCAAGTTTCTTTCGATAAATCATTCTTTTGGTAACCAAATTGGAAGTTATGGGTGTTGGATGTAAATGGTTAAGGTGGAATGACTGAAAGTGTCAAATGTTCAAAGTATTTTTTAATAAAACTTTTCAAAATACATTAACTCCACCACATTTATTTCTCAACTACCCAAAATCTACGCGTATCATTCAACCTGCAAATCCGTGTTTTTTATCATCATTTTGTAAGTGTTTTTACGTTTTTAACATGATTATAAACAAAGGTTTTTGATATCATAAACATCCAACGGTTAAATCTCGTGTATTAGTGAGATTTGTGTTCTACGCGTAAGATATGTACACAAATTCTTCATTTGAGTGTTATTGGTTAAAATGGTTGTGTCAAAACGGTTATTTAATCACATTGAAACCATTTCTATCTTTAAAACTCACCCAGAAACACGAATTGAATGTTTTTGATAATTAGGGTTTTATGCGTAATTTTGGGTGTTTTCAAATGTGAGTTTTTATGGTCAAAAAGATAGTTTTGTGATGTTGTTTACATGTTGAATTGATCAAATCCAGGCTTAGAACTTACCCAGAAACACCAATTGTGTTAAAATTGAAAATTAGGGTTTATGTTCATAGCATTTGGGTATTTTTTGATCCGCTTAGGTTTTGATGTTAAAACTTGGATAAAACAACTCATTAGGCCTCTTAGACATCCCAGAAAAAGTTTGGTGTCAATCCTATGGTTAGAATCCTTACTCGTAAGAATTGAATTTTAGGGTTTTTGAGTTTACGCATAAGACATTTTACGCATAACTGCTTAAACGTGTATTCATGTTTAGAACTGAAAAGGAATGAATGTATGTGTTAATATTGGTAATATGATGAATTTATTTCAGGTTTCTACGCGTGAAAAACTCAGAATCAAGGTTACTTGAACATCTACGCATAAGGATCACCTTACGCGTAGAATGTTATGCGTAAGAGAAATCTTACGCGTAACCTTTCCGCGTAAGGTTCTACAATGGGGACTACGCGTATCCTGTGAAGGATATGCGTAAACAGTAACCTCTACGCATAAGGTTCACTCTTACGAGTAAACCTTACGCGTAAGGCTCTATATACGCTTACGCGTAAGCTTTACGCCTAAGGCCCTCTTTTCCTACGCGTAATATTTCTTACGCGTAAGTCAAGATCCTACGCATAAGCTTATGCTTACGCGTATAACCACTCCTGTTTACCCATAAGCTTGCAAAACCTACGCCTAAGCCTAGTTTTAACTAAAATTATGAATTGTTACGCGTGCAAACTTGTAAATAAATAAATCATAATGCCACGAAACCAAAAATGTCACTAATAAGCTTAAATGTTTAATAAGTTGTGAAAAATAAGTGAAAACTTGGACTTTAAAACTCAAAGTTAATCAACTCACGAAACTTATCACGACGTCTTTGGACTATTGGACTAACAAGTGACATTGGACTCGTAACAATAATCGACACATCACATTCAATAAATAGACAATAAAATCAACTGTTGACTAACGTAATGTCTTTCGATATGTTGGTTCTTTTGGCTAAATATCTTTGAGATCACGACATGGACGCTCAAATGCAAAATGTGGAAGCACCAAATGTTCTCATTGTTGAAGATATCTTCCCTCATGGTTACCCAATGAAGATCGGAAAGAACAACCTCAGAGTTGATTTTGAGAACTTCTCATGTTCAGAATCTTCATGTGAGATTGCATTGGATATTCGAAGACTCACCCCTATCGAACATGCTCACTAACTCGCTCTATGCATCAGGAGATCTACATTCACCAATTCGGCATACAATGCAAAGGTCAAAGGTCAAAATGTTGTGACGGTGACGCTTAACAACAAACAAGTCATCATCACACCAGCAGATTTGAAGGCTATTCTTCTCATTCATGTCATCGAACCTACTGAATACAATGCCACTCCAACTAAAGAGGTCGTTCTCCAGTTCATGGTCGACATCGGCTATGATGAAGCTACCGGGGTGATCACAAAGCACTCATCTGTGGATCTCAAGAACATTCCCCAGCCATGGAGAACCCTCTACATTATGATTGCAAAATCCGTTTCTGGACGTGATAGTGGTCATGAGCATCCCAAGCTCATGGAACTACCAATATTTTGGGCTTTGGTCAACAAGAAAGACATTGAAGTTGAAGCTCTGATATGGGACGATATGATGACTTTCCTTAAAAAGCTTGGCACTAAAATCCCGTATATCAGATATACCAAAATGTTGATCCAAAGAGCTCTAGGGTATAATCCTGATATTCCTTTGAGACTCAATGACCCCAAACAACACTCCGTGTTGTATGAGCCCACACTCACTGTCATATTTAAGGACTCTACAACGAAGAAACAAGGTGCAGTGCTGCCAGATCGTCTTATTACTGATGATATCAAACAACTATATTCGTACAAACGATATTTGGTAGTAGTTGAAGAAGGAAAAGTAGGTTTCCTTGATGAAAAGTCTTCTGGTACACCTACTAGGAGAACCAGGAGAGGCAGTCTGAGGAAGCATTATGAGCACTGAGAGTTAGAGAAAGTTTCCTAAGAGAACACATGCTCTCAAAAGGAAAATTCCCTCTAAAGAAGCCATTCCTATTCCCAAGCCTGAACCTCAACAAAAGCTAATGGATGAAAGCTCTGAGGATACTGAATCAGACGAAGATGTCATCTACTCTGAAACTCCAATCGATGACACTCAAACAGTAGCAAAACCTCCTAGTCCAAAAGCTGATAAAGGTAAAGGAAAAACTCCAGTGCTTGAGCATGAAGAGGAAAGCTCGGAAGAAGAGCCACTGGATGAAGACAAAGATTACAGGAAAAAGGTCAAGAATCTAAGAATCCTTCACGTTGCCCAAGAATTCGTACAACAACAAACTCGTGGCCCCGGAGGGTCAAGTGGTGGTGCACTATCTACACCAGGGTCAACTGGTACCACCACCTACGAACAACAGCAACGGCAACTTGAGGATTCTATCAATTATGACTTTGAGGAACCAGAAAGAGAGAAGTCTTAGAAAATTTCTGATGAAGATGTTGCTGCTAAAGAAGCTCAAGCTAAAGCAGATGAAGAAGCCAGGATTAAGGCTGAAGAAAAGGCAAAATCTGGACAAGTTGACGAAGTTGATTATGGTGATTTTCTTCTAGATAGTCCAGACGCTCAAGGAAGAAACTTCGAACCTCCTAAGGACCACGAGCCTCCTCATGTATCCTCATCATCAGACTCGTCCTCTCACTCTTCACCTCCACCATCCAAAGGAACAACCAGATCCACATCCAAGTCAGTGAAGAAACCAACCGACTCTTGGATATCCCGGGCTAAAACAAAGATTGTAAAAGCTGTCAAGCAAGTCAGGAAGAAAGACGTGCTCAACAAAAAGCGAAATCAACTCGCTGACAGTATCAATCTTCTACATGACGAGATAGACAAGATGTCAAGTGAAAGGGAGTATATCCAAAAGTTTATTCAATGTGATGTTCAAGGGGAAATGAACGAGATGATTAAGGGATATACTCACAAATTCCTTCTCGACAATGTTCCTGGCGTGACAAGAGAGATGTTCAACAGACAACTCTATCCGAATCTCATGCAATTGGCCAAGCAAACTATAAGATCAACACCTCTAACCGTAACAATCAACACAACTGATCCTATAGTGTTCTCTGATGCTGAATTGGTTTCCAGGCTGGTAACGCAAATGTCAAAACGATCTACAACATTTACTTCTGACGAAGGTAAACTGTTTGAAGCATTGCTAGAATACCAACTCAAAACAGCATGCAAAGTAGAAGTTGAAAGGCCTAAGCGTCCAAGAGACGATGACGATAAGGATAAGGATAAGGAGCCTAAACGTCCAAAGAAGTCTGTTGAACCCTCCTCTATGCCACCACCTCCCTAAACGACTCCAACATAAAGATGATCCCCTCCACGCTCTTCTGCTGATAAACCTCAGGAATCTGAGTTACCACCCTCCACAGAGAAAACCGGTGATCATTTTGAATACACTGGTGGTGACGATGAAGAGTTCCATGAGCCCCAACAATAACCCACCTCTCCCGCCACAACAAAGAAACCAGGATCATCATCAAAGCTAAAGAAGAAGAAGAAGACAAAGACCAATGTTGTCTCATGGCTAGACGAAGATGACACCGCTGAATATGACTGGTTTTCTACACTTGTTGATGTTACTCCCTCACTACCTGAAGGTCAAGAAATGGTAGATGGTCGAACATTGGAGCATGCTAAATTACTTAAAGAAAAGTTTCGGGTGAAGAAGATGACAAAAGCAGAGTTGAGACGCATCAGGAATGAAGCTTTTCAACTGCTCAAAGACAGCTCTGAAAGTGCTATTGAAGTTGAATACCATCTTGAAAACATAGCACGAGCCATGTCTAACAACATCAATTGGCTCAACCCTGAAGATAACATTGACTTCACATGAAAAGACAAAGCTCCATACTACACAGACTGGACAAGACCTCTACCTACAATTGGCCAACCAGATCAACCAAAGATTTCATTCCGTTATTTCTACAACAACGACCTAGAATTTCTTCTACACGGTAGCTATGTGTCAAAGAAATACGCTACATCACTTACACTTCCATTCCCGGCAGCCATATACTCCAACTGCATAGCCATCGAGGAAAAGGCTACTCACATGTTTGCCAACAGCGTGGAAAAGTATGACATTGATGCAATGTATGGGATTCCCCATTGGCCAGAACGCCGAAGAATCTACTACAAAAGCTGCCAGGTTCTAAAGTCAAAACACGATGTGTATAGTGATAAACAGATCATTGCTATTAGGCATGTATCTCTTTCGTCAAAATGGGACTACACATTTCTCAAAAACATTATGGTAAAAAGACAAGACGAAGAGGACTATGAATTCTGTGAAGCGGATTTTTTGAGACTGTCGCTGAATGACATTGAAGATATGTATCTCACTAAGGTGCAAGGACGAATGCGACACTTCTCCCCAGTTATCCAACGCGAATACATCAAGTCCTTACTCATCTACATCAGAAGCATAGTCATCCAAGAACGTGTAGAAGACATTCAGATTGCCGTGGAATCGTATCAGACACGTGTTAACCTCACAAAACCACAGCTTGACCTTCCCGATATAAACCACCTTCCTCAGTACACCCTAATCAGCAGACCATTTGGAGTAGTCTACCGTAGTGAACTACACCGAAATTGCTTAATGGCGTGTAACGAGCTTCATAAGTTTGGGGATCATACACTGAAGAAAGTCAAAGATGGGTTAGCTTATCGGTTAAAGGCGATACAACAAGGCATTGGGTCACCAAAGAGATGGAATTCTAAGGAGAGACGGGATGTGAAGAAGATCATCACACGGATCGATGAAAGGTTGTTCAGAAGGGATCAATTCAGAACTTTGGAGAGTTTCGTAGGTGGTCATCCCAGTATATCTCTCACAGGCTATCAACGTCCCGAACGCACTCCTAGAGTTATTGCTGGCCTTCCGGATTCTCCTGGTAACCCTTGATTTGGTTCATTCTCTTAACATTTGGATCTGTGATTTTTTAATGACAATGGCTTGTGCACAAATAACAGTGTACAACCCGTTCTTGTAATGAAAGGACCCTGTGGTACGCTTCAGTGCCACAATCCTTATAAAAGGAGCGAAAGCTTCTTATTTTTTAGTAAAACTAATCAAAACTTTCATTTTCAAAGTTTTGCTCAAAAGAACAAGTACTTCCCCTTATGATTTTCAAAACCTCAAAAGTTAATATCACTTGTTGAGGGGGGGTATTTGAATTAAAACTTTGTTCACAAATTGTTCTTCGTGGTAATCTTCCCACAAAACTCGAAATGGACATATTCGATATCAAAGTTTTGTCAAAAATAACATTTATATGCCATTTTTGAGGGGGAGAAAAATTATGTGATAAGAAATATGTTGTGAAATTGCAAATGAATCATTGTGCTACAGACTTAACCAATTAATTGTGAGATCTTAAATGTTAGTAACTCAAAAAGACTTGTCCGGGACGGGTAATAATTTCAAGCTAGTTTGCTAGTGATGTAAACGTGTCTCGCAAAGGACTTGTCCGAGTATAATGTACCATTCGAGAAACTCTTGGTAGACATGAACTTTGACGGGTTTGACAACCTTTCGAGGCTTGTCCACACCTTCAAGGTAGTTATTAGAGCTAGTTGTCACCTAAAAGCTGACAATGTAACTCTTTAACTATGCAACGTAACCGTGTCTCGCGGGAGATTGTCTATCTTGAGTTGATCAATTCAAAAGTGCGCGCTCTTCTCTCACCGTGCAGATTTCTGTCAAATTACTTAAGCACGTGTGGAGGGGGAGTATTTATGCAAAGACTTAAACTCCCAATAGTGGCATTAAATGTTTTTAGTCACAACCACTTTGAGAGATTTTCATGAAAATGGTTTTATGGCAACATAGGTTAGTCATGGAGTTATAAGGTGACTAAGGTTAGGAATAACCATCCTATGATCCGCCAGAGCCGGAGGGATCTACCCAAGGACACCACCAATAGTTGGAATTAGAAGTCCTTAGGCATGATTATAAAAAGGAGAAAATGAGAATCGGAGAAAGAAGGAGTTGAAGAATTAAAAAAAGAAAAGTAAAGAAAAGGGTGAAAATAAATAGCCCTCCAGATTATTCAACTTAGGGCAGACATCGGTATTGAAGATCAAAGTCGTCATGGACCCAGTGACGCATGCACTAAACCTTCTTAGCCACTCAAGTTTCTCTCAACAGAAGCTTGTTTCATTCTCACAGGGAACCCTACGTAAACTATCGGCTTTCTCTTAGAGATTGCTGGTATTGAAAAAGGAGACCCTCTCTCTAGTCTCCGCTCAGGAAAACCAAAGTGCACTATTGAGTCTAGAGCCACGAGATTCATCAAAAGATCTCTTAGGTACACTTGACATTTCATCACTTGTCGTTCAACAATAAGGACGCAAATTATACATTGTTGACTCCTTCACAGATCTTAGCAATCTGTCGAGAACATTTATGAGAGGTTCACATATGTGATTCTCAGTGATTAAATGGAAACTCCTGCCAGGGTCAACATCAAACAGCCCTGACCAGTCACGGTAACTCCCCATGGATTACGCTTAGTGTGTCTCAAACGGTCTACAGTCGTGGGGTGATGCTTTGGTGTACCTCAACGACTCATCTGAACTGTAGATGTACTTCGGTACATCGTGTTATCTCACTTGTGGGACTCCAGTTCAGGAACAGCCTTTGTGAGAATTAGAGTTGTGTTTTCACACTATGTTGTTTACAATCTCGAAGTTCAAACTTGTAAGTGCTGGATTATTTCTAACCCATGTTTTATGTTTTCTTCTTATGGATGCATGCGGGTGGAAAAGATCGTGCAGATTCTCCACATGCTCATACTAACAACATCACTAATGGAAGTTCTCTCAAAAGGCAACACAAAGTCAGAATGATTCTCCATCTAAGTCAAAGAATCTACAAAGTTTAAAGACTAAGAGAACTACATCAGTACTGAAATCCAACGTTAAAGAGCTTGTGAGCATGCTGGAGAAAGACGTGGAGACACTGGAGCAACGAAGCGGACCTGATGCAGACAATCACAACATACTATCACTACCATCACAAAGAACAAATATCAAAGAACAAAGTAATCTAAGACGTCAAAGCAGAATACTTCAAAGGAAACAATTTCTCTACACTGGGGAGATTGTTCGAATCAAGGCACTTCTTCTCACAAGAAAGAAGAATGTCAGAAGACGTCAAAGCTACTATTACATCAGCACTTTCAACGTTTATATCATCAATCACTAACACTTAGGGGGAGATTGTTGGAATCACTCCTAAACTAGAATTCAAGTGTTAGTAATTAATATGTAATAGTTAGGTTAATTATGGCTTTTATGTTAGTTATCATGCCAAGGCTTATGTAGAAAGCCCATGAGCCTTGGCCCAAGCCCATAAGAAGGGAAGGTTGCTAGTAGTGTTGCCCTAGCTCATTGCCCTATAAATAATCCTTGTAAACCCTCACTTGAGGGTTGGTTGTTCACTCTTACTCATTTCCTACGCATAACCTTTCTTCATTATATTCGTGTTTTGTGTTTGGGTGTTCAACCGATCATCTTATCTTTCTTTCTTACATATTGAGGCTTGTGTTACAAATATGGGAACCTAACATTTTCTATAAGCATACAATACAATACTTACAAGTTCTTTCAAGAAACTTTTGTTTTATTTTTCAAGAAAATCTTCAAGCTTGTATACAAAGTTACATTTAACAATAAAATTTCTAAGTATAATTAGCAAAGCATTTTTCATATTATTTTTCGCTTCAATGGTAATTTGATACATGGATCTTACTCTATTTTAAAAACCATTTGTTTTGAAAATAAGAGCTACGAAGCTCTGATGCCAATTGTGAAAGCGTAGAGGGGGGGGGGGGGGTGAATACGTTACCGTTTAAAATCGTTAGATCTTTTGTATCAAATCACTTATGAAGCTTGTTATTATATGAAAGTATCAATTATTCTTTATGACTAATATAAAGCCTAGTAAAGAAAGTTGTCACAAAGCATCAACATTAAACCACATCATAAGCAATTATAAAAGTAAAGAGATAAAGAAAGGAAAATGCAAACCGAACACGAGGATTTATAGTGGTTCGGTCACGGATCTCCTCTCCGCCCTACTCCACTCCCCGAGTACCCAACTCGAGAGTTACGTCACTAAATCAACAAGCTCCTTTCTTGGCGGAGAAAACCTTACAATCGTCGCTTACACTTTTTCCGGTACAAAGCTAAATACCAGGTTCTAGTTCGAGGTAGAACCAACCTAACGTCGCCTATACAATATTTCCGACACTAAGCTAGATGTCGAGTTCTTTCCGGGTACAACCACTCCCGTTATGTTTTATGGCCCAACATAACAAACCTTGTATTTTATGGTACAAACACATAACCCATCTAATCTAGTTTGGTGAAAGTGTTGTGATGATGCAATAATGTTTACAATGATGATCCATGACATAAATGTCTAATGGATATGAATGACTAATCTAAATGATCTTCTTAAGTAAGAAGTCTTCAATCAATGAGGATATCAAGAGATCTTGAATCTTCAAATGTTGATATGCTTTGGTGAATGAGGATGGCTAGATCTCCAAGCTTTCCTTGGTTGATCAAAATGTAAAGTATGTTTACAACAAAGATGAATGTTAGAAGCATTATGATCATGTGATGATGAGGGTGATTAATGTATGTTACTACATTGTTATCTATAGATCTAAAAGATGAAAGAAAGATAGAGAGAATGTGTGTTGGAAGGGATGAGGAAAATGAGAAGACAATGAGCTCTATTTATAGCCAAAAATGTAATCTAAAAAATAATACTTTATTAGATTTGATATCGTAGAATATCTTTCAAAATCTTGCAAATCTAACCAAATATTGATCAAATCTTCTAAAGATATGATGATGCATGAAGTGATGTAAAATTGCATTTTCATTTAGATTAAAATGTTCATGAAAATAAACTTGTAAAATGTATTTTGTAACTAGTTGATAAAAAGTCTAGTTGCCTTTTATAAAATAAAATATCTAGTTAAGTGCTTGTCAAAATAAAATATATTTTGTCAAGTGTAAGTAAACATTAGTACTTGTATGAATGTTATAGTTAGTTTACTTGTACAAATAAAAGTACATATTTGTTAGACATTTTACAAAATATGTATTTGTATAAAATACTTGTGAATGCAAAATGTAAAATGAGAAATAGAATGGTTAACCTATTAAAATACTTAGTGACTCTAAACGTATTTTAGACATTCTAAATGATTTGTTAATGGGTTTGATCATAATGCCACATAACAAACATGTACGAACCTGTGTTGTAACATACCAGGACTTGAGACATCGAGAGATGTTGAATGTATGTTGAGACAAAATGTGATTACAAGTAACTTGTACATTTTACGTTATGTATTACAAGTTACATGTTTGTCATCAATCAAAACAAACAAGACTGTATAGATTAAATATTGTAATATTTGCACTAACATTTACATTAATAATTTACAAACAAATGGTATTACCATACGATGTTCCATAACATTCGAGCGTATTTCTGATGAGCTAAAACCGGTAATGCTAACATCATCGTCCCTCGCATACTCATCATCAGCCTCAACAAACTTTCTTAGATCAAATGGTGGAATATCAGCGTACTTCTTTGTTCTCCTAGCCTTGCCACCTCGTTTAATTTTCTTAAAAACAAAGGTAGTCGGTGGTGTTGACGTATGTACCGGACGGTCCAACGTCTGGCCAGACACATGCTCCGGATGTCAAGACACATAAGCCGGACGACCATCCTGACGTCCGGTCAAAAAGTAATAATCCCGACCGGTCACAGGTTTTAGGGGATTTCCTACCACGTAGCCTACTAAGTAAGGTAGCCCTAGGGCTGCGGAGCGTGAACATGAGGGAATAGTAGTGTGAATAGGAAGTTGGGGTAGTATAAATACCCCAACACATTTATTACTTTACACATAGTTTTTCACCTACACTCTTACTACATTTATCACAATATAACCCTTTACTTATCTTTACACCAGAGCTTGGTCTCGGGACAAACCCCGAGGCGAGGCTAACGTGTCCGTACATTGTGCGGGAGGCGATCATCCTCCAACCGGACACTGGGATTGGGACGGAAGCAAGATTTTGCTTCAACAAATTGGCGCCATCCGTGGGACACTGATTCATTCTACCAGCGCATCGAATGACAAAGGGACCACCACCCCCGAACCCACATCCCTCCGGAACATATAGGGGGAAGTGGGGTCTTCAATGCTCAAGCGTTCGGATTACCGGAGCAAATACAAGCCCAAATGGCGTCTTTGGAGGCTCTCTTTAGAAAATACAATGCAACGGGGACCGGTGTTGTCAAACCGACTCGACTCACTTTCACGGACGATGATGAGCGGAGGAAAACACAGCGCCAAGACCTAAAGATGATCTCAGCAAACCTTATAAGGAATTGGCCCGGTCACCCTTTACAAGAAGGGTAGTAGAGTTTGCCGGTCCCAAGTGCACAATGCCTACTAACTTAAAAGCATGCGACGGCTCGGCCGATCCGGATGATCACGTCAACCGCTTTGTTGGAGCAGCGAACCAAGGAGAATGGCCAATGCCGGTATGGTGCGAGAATGTTCCAACGGACCATGGGCAGGGGCAGAGGGGTGGTTCAAAGCAATTTGGAACCGTGAAGCATCGGCAATTTGGGTCGACTGAGAGAACAATTCACCACGAGGTTTGCCCTACGACGAAGAACACGAAGGATCCCACGAAAATCACTCGGATTGTCCCAGGCAAACGAGACACTTCCGTATTCAAAGAGCGATGGAGCGGACGAGGCTAGCCGGATTCCGGAGTTCCGGAGCTCATGAAAATATCGGCATTCATGGGTGCCCATCGATGCCCGACTTATCTAAAAATTTCGACCGGTCCGAGATCCGTGAAGGAAATGATGACTAGAGTGGATGATTATATTCGGGCGGAAGAGGCGTATAAGAACACCGAGATGCCGAGGGAGAAGCAGTGAGTCTGTTCGAGAGGAAACCTCCAGGCGGCAAGGGAAAGGAACCTCGGGGGACCCGGCAGGAGAAGAAATGATAGGAGGCGGGGGACGAAGTGACTCTAGGCACGGGAGGCATTCTCTCCATATGTGGCCCCGAAAGCGACTTCGCCCGAAATGATTACGGCGAACGATCTTAGCAAGCCCGATAATCACCGGTCATGCTCGGTCATGTCCAAAAGACCTAAGGAAATCCGGCCACGAACATCATCCGAACCTGCCTCCACCACCACCATTGCAAGGAAAACCGAGCAAAGAAAATGAGGGCAGTTACGTGAATATCATGGGGAGAAGGGTCATCTCACCAACGATTGCTATCACCGAAGAAAGCAGTTGGAAAGCTTGACTCGAATGGGAAAATTGGATCATTTGGTAAAGAACGTTCAACAAAGGGGATGAGAAAGACCGAGAGGTAATGGTGGAAAAGGAAAGGTCATAAACATGGTAAATCATTATCTTTGAAGACCACAAAAGAAAGGCTCGGTATTAAGAGGAGTGGTGAGCGTCCCCATATCCTTCCACGCATAGCCACGGAAGATATGTCGGAGGAACCACTAATTTTAGAGGCCGAAATCGAAGGTTATTTCGTCCGGAGGGTATTTGTGGACGAAGGTGCTTGATTCAAGTGATGTATGAGCACCGCTTTAGCAACTTCATTCGTCTATTCAATCCAGATTACATAAGAAAGCTGACTCACCACTAGTGGGATTCTCCGGGGAAGTCATCCGGCCTCTAGGGAAGATTGAGCTGGAGGTTCGCATTGTGGATCATGGTTTGTATCTGAATGTCATGATGAAGTTCACAGTTGTGAGATCTCCATCACCTTACAAGCGTGATTCTAGGGCGTCGGGTCTAAGAGAGTTAAAGGCCATACCCTCAACCATCCACGCTATGATGAAATTTCCCACTTCCGGAGGCATTGCCACTTTGGTCACAAAGAGGGCAGTTGTCATGGAGTGCAGAAGATTCGAGGAAAGCTGGGATCCGGGGATAATTTCTCTCGGAAGGAGAGGTAGAGACAAAGAAACCGGGAGGCTCAAGGGTCAAAACAACGGAAGACATATTGGTTAATGCCGCATACCCGAGCGGCGTGACAATAGGAACCGGGTTCTCCCGGGAGTGTAGGAAACAACTCATCGAGTTCTTTGAGAAAAATAGAGAAGTGTTTGCTTGGGAACCAATGGATATGACCGGGGTTCCCAGACACTTCATCCAACACTTTCTTAATGTGAACGCTTCAGACACACCGAGAGAAAAACCAGGTTATCGCGGGAGAAGTTGAAGAATGGGTTAAAGCTGGAATAGTGCGTCCGGTCAGATACCCTACATGGATTTCCAATCCTGTGCTGGTAAAGAAATGCGACGGAGGCTGGCGGATGTGCATTGATTTCAAAAATCGAATGCCTCCTGCGAAAGACTACTATCCTTTACCAGAAATCGACTGGAAGATTGAATCCGTTATGGGATATAAGTATAAGTGTTTCCTGGATGCCTACAAAGGATACCACCAAGTTCAGATGGACATAGATGACGAGGAGAAAACAAGATTCTACGGAACAAGGGACATCTCTGTTACACCAAAATGCCCTTGGTTGAAAAATGCAGGAGCAACATACCAACGCTTGGTAGACTCGGCTTTCCAAACGCAGATTGGGAGGAACTTAGAGGCATACGTCGATGATATGGTCATAAAAAGCCGAACGGAAAGAGATATGATAGCAGACATAGCGGAAACATTTCACAACCTTAAAAGGATTAATATGAAGCTGAACCCGCGGAAATGTTCCTTTGGAGTGGAAGAAGGGAAATTCCTCGGATATATGGTAACATCCGAAGGTATAAGGGCGAATCCCCGAAAGACGAAGGCCATCATGGAGATGAAATCTCCAGGAACATTGAAAGAAATGCAAAGCCAGAGTGGGAAACTAGCGGCTTTGAAGCAGATTCTGTCAAAATCAGCGAGAGGTCCTTGCCTTTCTTGAAACTTTAAAGAATATCACAAAGGAGAATAAGGATGAATATCATTTGGGCGAAGGAAGCCGAGGCTGACTTTCCAAGAGATGAAGAACCTGATATTAGAACTACCTTCGTTAACCACCCCAAGGCCGAAAGAACAGTTATCCATATACTTAGCAGCATCAAAAGGGGCCGTTAGTGCCGTTCTAGTGGTAGAAAGGGATGGGAGGCAGTCGCCGGTGCATTACGTTAGCCGAACCTTGCACGAAGCGGAAAGAAATTATGCTCCGATGGAAAAATTAGCTTTATGTCCGCTACATGCATCCACGAAGACTGCGAAGATATTTCGAAGCTCATCCCATTCGGGTCATCACCGAACAACCCGTTAAACAAATATTGTACAAGCGGAAGTTTCGAAAGCTTGCGAAGCACGTAGAGCTAGGGGCTTACAACATCACATATGCCCCTAGAAATGCTGTCAAGGGTCAAGTGCTAGCAGACTTTCTCACGGAAGTTCAAGTCGAATCCGGACGCCCGGGACGCCATGGAAAGGGTAAGAGTGTAATGGAGGTAGGAATGGAAGGAGAATGGCTGGTACCACGACGGCATCCAATAGCAAAGGATGGAGGCGGGTTTGGTGCTCATCGGCCGGATAAGGAAGAGCTTACTTACGCTCTGCGGCTCAATTTTCCCAGCACCAATAATGAGGCCGAATATGAGGCTCTTCTCGCCGGACTCGGATCGCAGAAGCTAAAAATGAAGCTTGAGCGTGCAGTCGATTCTAAATTGGTTGCTAGTCGATCAAGCGGAGAATTTGTGGCTACTAAAGAAAGCATGCGAAGTACTTGGCTCGGTGAAAAGAACACATAGCGGGGTTTCAAGGCTTCAAAATCCGCAACATCCCAAGGGCTCGGAATCAAAAGGCGGATATCTTGAGCAAGTTAGCATCGGTAGCTTTTGACCATCTCACTAAGAAGGTATTAGTAGAAGTCTTGGAAAAACCCTCGGGGGAGGAACGGAGAATTGAAAGCTGTGGTGGAAGAAGGCGGATAACGGATGGCGCCGATCATCGGATGCTTGGAAGAAGGGGTTTGGCCGGGTGATACCAATGAGGCCAGGAACCTACGAATGAAAATTCCGCAGTATACTATGGAAGGAGGAGTTATGTTTAAAAAGGGGTACCTAGTACCAATGGTGAGATGTGTGGGTCCGTTGCAAGCAAATTACTTAATACGAGAGGTGCACGAGGGATGCCTTTGTGGTATGCATTCGGACCGAGAACCGTAGTTGGCGAAGCTGATGAGGCAAGGATATTCGGCCCACTATGCACAAAGACGCATACGAAAGAAGTCGGAAGTGTGACTCTGTCGGATACATGCTCCGGTACCTAAGCTCCCCAAAACATTGCTAACCTCGATCATGGCCCCATGGCCTTTCTACCGATGGGGAATGGACGTGTTAGGCCCCTTCCTAGAAGCACCAGGCCGCCTCAAATATGTGATCGTAGCAATAGACTATTTTACAAAATGGATAGAAGCAAAGCGGTTGGTAAAAGCGACGGAAAGGGCGTTATAAAATTTGTCTACGAAAATATCGTATACAGTGTACGGCCTACCGGGATCATAGTCACCGATAATGGAACTAATTTTGTCAATGACCCGTTCAAAAAATGGTGCGAAGGCCTAAAAATTAAGCAGATAAATACGGCCGTTGCACATCCGCAAGCCAATGGATTAGTAGAACGGGCCAACAAAAGTCGATGGAGGGATAAAGACAAGATTAGGACGGGAGAGAACCGGATGGGTGGATGAGCTACCCAATGTCTTATGGGCACACCGAACAACACTTAAAACAAGCAACGGTGAGACCCCATTCAGTTTAACATACGGAAGTGAGGCCGTGATACCGTGAGAAATGGGATGCCTACATACCGAGCGATGATGTTCGGGAAGATCTTAACGAAGAGGAGTAAGCGTTTGAACTTGGATCTCCTACAAGAAAGAAGGAAAGTGCTGCCACGAGAAGCCAAGTACAAAACGCAGGTTGAGCAATATTACAACCGGAGGGTCAAGCCGATGAACTTCAAAGTAGGCGACTTCGTATACCGGAAGAACGAAGCTAGCCGGGTGGAAAACCAAGGGAAGTGGGACCCAATTGGGAAGGCCCCTACGGGTGATAGGGCGAATCGAGAATGGCTCTTATAAGTTACTGACGATGGAAGAAAAGAGGTCCCTCGCACTGGCATGCCATAAACTTAAGAAACTGTTTCTTATAATTGTTATTGTGATAAGAATCACAGGATTATCGTGTAACCGGACCTATCTATGTATATTAGTCTAATGATGAAAGTTTTCCTAAGGTATGGAAAACAATTTTCTGGAAAAAACAAAGTAATGCATGGCTATTCCGACGGTGGCCCCGTCGAGCATGGTTGCTAGAAATACACCGGATAACATACGGATGCCCGAAAACACGACTCGGATGCCCAAATAATGGGCGCCAAAAGTAGTAAATAATACTATGGGCCTGGGGGAATACCGGATGCCGCGCATTCTTGCGGATGCCCTAATAAAGGAAGCCCTAAAAGTGCATTAGGTTGCGGGTATGCGGATGCACGCCAATGCGCGGATGCCCTTAAAAAAAAAAAAAAAACTTAAAGGAAGTTTATCAATGCGAAATATGACAAAAAGACGAATATACAACACATAAAGATTTATCTAAGTTAAATATGTGGTTACGTCTCAAAAGTGACGAACATGAGCCATAAACGGTGGAGTATTAATTATTACAATTATAATTGTTCAAATCATCGTTTACAAACATAAGTCAAGGGAACTTCAAATATTGGCCGCGGGATCTTTGAGCAGTAGGAGTGTCAAGTGGACCCGATGCTAATTGGAGGTTTGAGAGGAAACACCGGCCAGGTCCTTACAAGGAGGGGCGGCGGGTTCCATGTTCAGCAAGTCGCCCAAGGGTAGCCGATAAGAATCCGCTAGCTTCCGGATATAGGGATACTCGGCCTCAAAGAGTTTGTTGAACTCGGCTTTCCATAATTCGAGCACATCCCTATTGGCGTTGGCAATGCCCTTCGAGCTTCAGCGATCTCCTCCTCCTTCCTACCTATACTTGCCCGGTTACAAACCCGGCTGGAAGGTCGTACGTAAACTTTAGCCATACTCTTCTTGTATTAGCGTGCGAATAGTGGCGAACGCACCGGGAAGAAGAATACGGACGGCATTTTGCTTTATTACCTCCGACTGGGCCACCTCGGCTGCCAAGCTCCCATTATCCCCCTTCAATGACTCCAAGGATTGATCTTTGGCACTTAGCTCACTTTCAAGCTTCCTGATTCTCTCGGCTTGTGCAACGGAAGTTCCTCTCCACTCTTCCCTTTCTGGGTGACCTGTCCACCTCATCCTCGATTTTTCCCTTGTCTAGGATATCTTGATACTCGGCCTACCGTTTCTTCCGCTCTCCGGCTAACCTCTCAATCTCCCCTTCGGCGACCACCAATCTCTCCGCCAACCCCGACAACCACGATGAGTGCGAAAGTGAGATACCACAAAGTAGACGACATACCAGTGAACCTCTTCAACAATTCACCTTGGGCTATCACACTTTTGCGAATTCTTCAGTAGGCCCGACGAGTGAGCTCAATGTTGTTCATTTGTTCTAAAGCCTCTTGCTCGACCGGTGTGGGAAGATTATCGAGGAGCTCTTTGCAGGACCGGTAAGAATTTATCCGAAGCGTCATCGAAGGGCCATGGTGGGGACGAAGATGTTCGTGGCTTCATCTATATAACGAATAAAGGGGGTTAAGAAAACAATCGGTATACACAAAAAAAGAAATGATAAGCGGAAGGCCAAAACGCACCGGAATCCAGGTTGATTTTATCAATCCGCTTAAGGCCGCGAGAGTAATGAGCCGAGAAACCTGAAAGACACAACATAGCAAGGTGGGGAAAATCACAAGTATGGACAGCCGAACAATCTATACGTGCACCGAAACATGATGAGCCGAGTCCACTGGGGGTGTTTGGCCGCCTTCCTCGGCCGGAGGGGTCTGCATTTGTCGCAATTGCTCACCGCCGCCAGCAACATTTTCTCCCATCCTTTCGCGGGCCGCCGCCACCTCCACCCTCCGGCAATATTTGGGGCTCCTTGCTCGGCATCAACATTCATATCTTCGGACGGATCGATTGAGAGGATCCGGGTTATCGATTAGCTCTCCGAAGGTAAATGCTCCGCGAATTGGACGACGCCTTTTATTCTTGCCTTGCGCTTTGGAGGTCCCTTCTCCGCCCTCTTCTTTGCTAGCCGAGCTGAGCCTCCTTCTCTTTCTTCTCCTCGTGCAACAACGTCGGCATCGCTTCTTCTCGGCTCTCGTCCAAAGCATCTTTAGGGGAGGGATGCTCCCACGGCCGAGAGGGTCGAGGTTCTCTTTGGAATCTCCTGTTGGATCGGCGACCGGACCCTTGCTCACCACCGTTCCCTCCCAATCCGGAAGCTCAAGATACTCGACATATTAACAATCGAAAACAAGGAAGTAACAACAAAAACAAATTGATTAGAGACTTAAAAGGGCAGAGCCGGGAAACAAGCATCAAATCCGGGGTGACAAGACTAAACGCAGTAATTACCATGACCCGGGCATCTTTTAGAACAGGCTCGAACCCGGGATTCTTGAAAACCGAGGAGAGATGGCACATCCATAAAAGACTCATCGTCAGACTGCGTAACTTAATAAGATTCTGGCTAAGTCTTTGGCGTCCGCTGAGAAAAGCCGGTGGGAAAAGTGTCCGTGATTTTTGAGTCCTTGTGTCTTCACGCCATAGCCATAGGGATGGCTCGCCTGTCGATCAAGAAAAACTTTTCTTTCCAGTGTTTGGAGCACCGACGAACTTCCTTGAAACACTTGTGCGAACCCCTACCCGTCTGGTTTTCAAAGGAAAACCAATGCCCTTGCTTGCACAACCGGTAGAACGCCCGGAAGAGCGAGACCCTGGCTGTATGTTGAGGCTATAACACCTAATCTCGAAAAGCATCACCCGATTCAATCAATAGCGGGACTAGCTGAGAAATGTGCACCCTAAAATGTTTAATCACGTTAAGAAAAGTTGAGAAGGGAATCCTAACCCCTCCTATCTCTAACTGCTTAGGATAAATACCTATCTTGTCCTCCCAAGAACTGATCCATAGTCATATTATCGGGGTAAACCGGACGCCAGATCAGCGGGAATGCCATACTCGGCTACTATATTGTCTAACTCAGATTGTGTTAACCTAGAAGTATGTGCGTGCATATCAAACTTAGGAACGACCGGCTGAACGGTCTCCTCATTAGTCTCTTCGGTTGGACGGGCGGAGGTATTTTCTCTATCGGAATGTCCCCTCGGTTCCAATATCGGCCATTTCTAAAAAGATGTCGGGATAATTTACAGATATTAACAGAGAAAGGACGGAGACAAACCTTAAAAAGAAGTGAAGAAGACGTCCAGGAGATACTAAAAGCAGTTTGTATGTGTGTGAAAAGTAAAACCCAAATGAGGAGGAAAGGGATATATATATCTTGAGGAAACCCTAGTCGACGACAAGGCCCAATCATCGAGAGGTGCCGTGGCGATGGACTTACATGGGCCATACACGAAGAAAGGCGACAACAAGCGTGGGAAAAGCCCAAAAGATCACGCCCAATTAACCGCCCATTCTCACGAAGTTAGCCGGTTTGACCGGCATGGTGCAGACGCATTTTTTCTACTACGGCGGAACTATGATAAGTGTTACATCATCGGCTTACCACCAAGAATATAACATGGGGACATGTTGGCGTATGTACGGACGGTCCAACGTCCGGCCAGACACATGCTCCGGATGTCAAGACACATAAGCCGGACGACCATCGGCGTCCGGTCAAAAGTAATAATCCCGACGTGTCGGCAGGTTTTAGGGGATTTCCTACCACGTAGCCTACTAAGTAAGGTAGCCCTAGGCACAGGACGATGGTGAACGATAGGGGAATAGTAGTGTGAATAGGAAGTTGGGGTAGTATAAATACCCCAACACATTTATTACTTTACACATAGTTTTTCACCTACACTCTTACTACATTTATCACAATATAACCCTTTACTTATCTTTACACCGGAGCTTGGTCTCGGGACAAACCCCGAGGCGAGGCTAACGTGTCCGTACATTTTGCAGGAGGCGATCATCCTCCAACCGGACAGCTGGGATTGGACGGAAGCAAGATTTTGCTTCAACAGGTGGCAAAGTGGTATACGGAGTCAACAAAGGAGCAGTTGGCCGACAATCTCGCTTTTGTCATTCCATCACATCTTTATTAGACGCGTAAATAAAACATTTTTACTTTAATAAGATTACTAGTAAACAAGCAAACAAGGTAAACATTTATTTATTTAATATGTTACCAGAATGACACCACCAACGTCAAGAATATGTGATGGAGCAGTATGTGGTAAGGGGTACATGCGGACATGCCGCCCCAAAAAAAGGAACCGAGAAAAAGATGTACTCTGCTGCTCATAAGTAGGTGTAGGTAGAATCGGGACATACGAGTCACCAAATCACTGGGGTGCATAATAGGATCCCATAGGTACAATACAGGATGGCTCACACATTTGCTTCTGTGTGCATAATGCGCAGCCAAACAAATCTCCACCATTAACTCTTTATGCTTCACATGGTGTCAAATTTTGTCCGAAGAAACCCGTAGTTGGGTGTGACGTTGACTGGTCGCGCGGTTTGCAACCCTACAGACATATAACATAAATTAATATTGGGTAAACATCATAAAATAACAACCTAATTTCTCCAATTTGCCGAGTTGAAACACTTTTTTTTTGTTACCTTACTTCACTAACGTAATTTCAAATTTTGATTTGTCTTCACCCATATGACTAAAATAAACTTACATCGTTAGTCCTTTATACTAACGGCCATTAGCAAATAACTTGAAATTTGGTTTTCTTACGTTTCGTCGGTTTTTGCACGTTTTCGTCCGTTTTTTACACGTTTTCGTCTGTTTTTTGCACGTATAAAATCCGTTTTACACGTTTCCGTCCGTTTTTGAACATTTTTTTTTCTGTTTTACACGTTTAGTCCGTTTTTGTACTTTTCATCTATTTTTACATTTTTTCATCCGGTTTTGTCAATTTTTACACGTTTTCATCTATTTTTGCACTTATCGAAACCGTTTTTACACACTTTCATTTGTTTTTACACGTATAAAAACATTTTTACACGTATAAAAATGGACGAAAACGTGTAAAACAGTTTTTATGCGTGTAAAAACGGTTTTTATGCGTGCAAAAACAAAGAAAACGTGTAAAAATAGACGAAAACGTTTAAAAATGGACGAAAACTTGCAAAAACGAATGAAAATGTGCAAAAACGGATGAAAACGTGTAAAAAATGACGAAAATGTGTAAAAACGGAGGAAAATATGTAAAAACAGGTGAAAACGTGCAAAAACGGACGAAAAGGTTGAGTGTAATTACTTACAATGATATTTAAGAATGAGATGCTTGAGAATATGAAGCCCTATGGAGATGAAAGCAGAAGTTAGGTCATTTTTTTGTTTGTGGGGAGAGGGAAAATGGATTATTTTGGTTTTGAAAAGCGTATAGTTGATTTCTGTGACATTGTTCCCCCGGATCCCTTGTTCTAAGATCCGACTAGTACAACTTGTGGGATCCGGCTACTATAGACAGAAAAAATATTTGGATTTATTCTTTTTACTTGTGATAAGTTATACAATAACTTATTTTGAAAAGGAACTTTTAGAATGAGGTTCCTATTTGAATAGATGTTTGACCAAGGTGTTTTGATGGTTAATTGATTTTTTATAAGTTAACCATCAAAGATCTATTTACTTGAGGGGGTAGATTTGATGATCTTTAGTATAATTTAGATTATCAAAGAGGAATACTATTCCCGATGATGAGTAAGTAAGGAAAGTGGTGAAGAGATACTTTTTGGAGACTCTCGACTATTGAAGTTAACGTCCTAATTCATGTGTTCATATAGTTTTATAAGACAATATTTAAAAGCAAGGTTTTCATCATAGGAGAAAGACACATATCATCACCATATTCATATAAGCATACTATAGATAAAGATTAGCTAGTTTGTGGGCAAGTGAACATACCTCTAACCTCTTGATATGGTTTTTAGAGACCATATACCCGAAATACTTCATGAGCTTCTAAAGTGATCCATTGTACTTAGTAGAAGTAGGTTGTGATTACTTTTGGGTTCTTCCTTGAGTGTTGACTTCATTTTTCTTTAGATAGAAATGAAGACTTTGGAAGAGTCCTAGTAAGAAGATTTCTTAAAGAGGAATTGTTAGAATAATCTATCACTATCCAACATAAAATAAAAAAATTCGTTTTAAAATATTTCCTTCTTTGTAGTTTTCAATCATACACGGATCGTATCAAGTTTTTAAAGTACAACATACTCTAAGAAACTTGGTAAAGAATCTCTGGTACCAATTGTGGAAAACTAGAAGGGGGTTGAATAGTTTTACCAATTAAAACTTCGTTTTAAACTATTTAGATCGACTTATGTCAATCTATTAAATGTGTGTGTTAAATGTTGATAGATAAGCATATAAATAAGCAATGCAAAGATAAAGAGTAAGAAGCACAAAACCACGACGCGAGTATTTATAGTGGTTCGGCTACAAGGACACCTTCCTTGCTCTACTCCACTCCCCGAGTCACCTACTCGAGAGTTCGTAATCACTACACAACACAAGCTCCTTGTGGCGGAGAAACCTTCACAACATCGCCTACTCTTTATCCGGTACAAGGCTAGCCACCGGGTTCTTCCACGAGGTAGAAGCAAACCTATCACAACGTCGCCTACACTTTATCCGGTACAAGGCTAGATACCGAGTTCCATTGCAAAGGAGGAACAATTACCCAACACCTACACAACACCTATCCCAAATGAGACACACTCCTTGTTACAACATCATCAAGGATATCAATATCCTTTACCCAAACTAATCTATCTTGTACATCGATGCACCATATCGAATGTACATCCTTGGCACCTTTCACTAATGCCTTTGACAAGATCCTTCAGAACCTTTCACTAATGCCTTCGACACGGACCTTCGGCACCTTTCACTAATGCCTTCGACACGGACTTTCGGCACCTTTCACTAATAACTTCAGTAGTCTTGATGATGACGAAGCTTGGCATCTCATGGACTTGAGCTTGCTCGACTTCAAGAGGTGGTGATCTCGCCTTTAAGAGGAACCTAGAGAATCACACAAACACAAAACTACATAAAAAGATCCTTTCGATCTGAGGTTAGAGTGTTTACAATACTAAGAGAAAGTATGTATAAAAGGGATGAGTTACAATGAAGAAATGGCTCACTATTTATAGGCAAAAACATCTACTGTTCCCCGGATCCCACAGATCCCTTACTTGAGGGATCCGTCCAATGTAATCCCGGGGATCCGCCAGACGCTCCTCCTATTTGGATTATGGGTCATGGATCATGGGTCATGGGTTATGGACTTTGGGTCTTGGGTACCAAAATAGATACAATGTACTTAGACATTGGATCATGGGTATGGTTTAGATCCATGGGTCATGGATAATACCCAATATGACTTCATGCATGATGTCATGAAGTGGGTCATGGGATATGGATCAAGCTCCATGGGTATGGGTCATGGACTTTGGGTTTTACCCAACTACATTCAATGTATCTAGTCAATGGGCCAAGTACTTAGATTTTTACCCATTACATTACCCATTACAATATATACTAAGTATATATAAGTACATATCAATATTATGTAAACACTAGTTGTTATACATATGCATTTCTATAAGTTGTAAACAATATTACTTGTTTAGTGTTTTATATGAAAATGTAAGTGTGTTAGTAAACTATTGGCTCAAACTATTTACGTATTTTATTTGTTTCGTTAAAATGATTTTACGTTTGTTATCGACAAAACATTAGAAGATCGTAAGATATAAGTAAACGTTTTTACGGCTTATTTGTATTAACAGTTAGGATATGTTTGAGTTCTAGGGCACGTATGAATATCATTCATCTTTGTAATTTGAAAAACATATGAATTTGGCCAACGTCTGGCATTAATAAACCATGCACATTGTTCATAAAGGACGCATTTTATGTTATAAGCTATCATATTAGTTTTTTTCGAAATAAATTCATAACCATCTTCTAAAGCTTTCAACCTATACGCCAAGTCTAAATCAGCCCTAGTTAAAAAAACATTATTGACTTTTACTTCAGTTCTTTTATTATAATACTTTGTAGGCATAGGTTTTGATGTGTAAAGTGGTGGTTCAGGAACTTCAGGCATATGGTTAAAACAATTGTCCATTTATGGTTAATGAGGTGTAGGTTTTTATTTAAGTCATCAAAACAATCATGTTCATCATCTTCCTGTTCTTTATCTGAACTGAAAGCAAATGATGACCCTGGTTTTGTGAAATTTGCCTCATGTTTATAACCAGAGTCATTGTTTTAAAAATCATTTGTGTCGACATTCAGAGATGTACCATCATTAGATGGGCCGATGTTTTCATCTACTATTGGAGGGAAAAAAATATAAAATTCTGGCAGTTGATGGTTGACCTAAAAGTTGTTGTTTCTTCCATTTTTTTAGACTGAGAAACATACAAGTGTACAAGTTAAGCAGGAGACTCTAAAGCACACTGAACAAAAAAGTTTACCTCATTTTCATCTGTAATATCGAGTCGAAAGTCAGCTGAAGGGACTTTCACCTTTAAATTTACTCGACCATTTTGATTCAATTTAAACGTGTTCACTACCATTTCAACTAACCCCGAATAGGTTATATCATGATTCATACTGACACCACATTTTATTTCACCGTAATGTAACATACATTTGAATTTATTTAAATTCAAGTCCATTTTCTTTTTTTAGTTATTGTGAAGATGTGTATACATTCAATTTTGTGGATGTCTTATATATAGTGTAATATTAACATGTGTGTTTGCAAAAAGTAACTACCCAATGAAACTCCTCTAATGGTCGCATCCATGTCTGTATAAAGTACTTGAATAGTCACACTCAAGTCATATTTCGTGTAAAAAAATATGTGATAAAAAAAGTTTATTTAATAGTCACATCTTTGTCCTTATAAAGTTTATGACTTGTCACATTCATGTCATATTTCGTGTGTAATATTATATGATCAAAAATAATTCCTCCTGACTAGTCACATACATCCATGTTTGTGTAAAGTACTTGAATAGTCACATTTATGTCATATATCGGGTATAAAAATATGTGATCAAGAAAATTAATTTTCTAGTCACATGTTTGTCTTTATAAAGTATCCGACTAGTCACATTAATGTTATATTTCGTGTATAATATTATGTGATAAAAAAATTATTTACTAGTCACATCTTTGTCTTTATAAGGTATCTCAGTAGTCATAATCATGTCATATTTCGTGTAAAAAAGTATGTGATAAACAAAAAATTGTTTACTAGTCACATCTTTGTCTTTATAAAGTTTCTAACTAGTCAAATTAAGGTCATATTTCATGTATAATATTATGTGATAAAAAAAATTATTTATTAGTCACATCTTTGTCTTTATAAGGTACCTGAGTAGTCATATTCATGTCATCTTTCGTGTAAAAAAATATGTGATCAAAAGAAATTTATTTACTAGTCACATCTTTGTCTCTATAAAGTTTCTGACTAGTCAAATTAATGTCATATTTCGTATATAATATTATGTGATCAAAAATAATATTTATTAGTCACATATTTGTCTTTATAAGGTGTCTGGGTAGTCATATTCATGTCATATTTCGTGTAAAAAAATGCGTGATAAAAAAATTATTTACAAGTCACATCTTTGTCTTTATTTTGTGTACAAAAATATGTGATGTATTCATTGTCATTTAATTGTTAAATACATATGTGTATAAAGTCCAAATGCTGTCATATTTCGTGTAAAGAAATATATGATGTATTCATTGTCCATATATTGTTACTGACATGACAAAAAGTTGTCATATAATTATTAAATGTTGTCATATTTCGTGTAAAGATCTATGTGATTTATAGATTGTCATTGAATTGTCAAATACATGTCCCTATATTGTTACTGATATGAATAAAAGTTGTCATATAATTATTAAATGTTGTCATATTTCGTGTAAGGATGTATGTGATTTATAGATTGTCATTGAATTGTCAAATACGTGTCCCTGTGGGAGGTAGAGGTGAAGCAAACTATAGGCGTATCCATGACTTCTTTTAGTTTCTTTTCAAGGCATGACAAAAATTTGTCATATAATTATTAAATGTTGTCATACTTCGTTTGAAGATGTATGTGATTTATAGATTGTCATTAAATTGTCAAATACATGTCCCTATATTGTTACTGACATGACAAAAAGTTGTCATATAATTATTAAATGTTGTCATATTTAGTGTAAAGATCTATGTGATTTATAGATTGTCATTAAATTATAAAATACATGTCCCTATATTGTTACTGATATGAATAAAAGTTGTCATATAATTATTAAATGTTGTCATATTTCGTGTAAAGATGTATGTGATTTATAGATTATAATGCATGTCCTATATTGTTACTGACATGTCTAAAAGCTGTTATATAATTATTAAACATGATAAAAAATTGTCATATTTCGTGTAAAACACTATGTGATCTATACACTGTATATATATATAACATCTACAAGAACTCTAACAAACATAAGCTTTATCAAAAAACTAAATACCAACATAAATTCAGTCTAACAAATATAACAATGGCGGCTAGTTTCCAGAGATTCAAATTTAAATTACTTTTCAATGGCAAAGAGGGTGGTGTCATTATAGTGACATGACATACCCATTCTTAGTTGAAATGTTGGTGAACAAATTCGAGTTGGATGCAAATACGCAACTCAAATTGTCTCATAGGCTAAGTCCATCAGATACTCTGATGGAGATTTAAGACAACAACGATGTTTCTTTATTTGTTACGCGTTCTTGTGGTTCCACTGATGGTATAATACATTTTTACATTGATCAGCCCAGGGAAAATGCAACTACTATAGGACAAACATGGATAATACCCGGTCTAGCGGGTATTCTTCAATTGGTGAAGCTCCGCAAAAATACAGACATTAGGGAAGGTTGCCCTTCGTCTGTAATGCCAACCTAAGAGTATGTCAGGAAAATAATTGAGGATGCATATGAAGATGATCATTTTACGCGTGGCCCATGGCTAAGCGCGATTGGCAATCTAGATGCTTTCGGGATCATGGTAGATGCTTCTTTAGGTGATATGAAAAACTTTTGTAAAAAAGGGAAGCTTGAACTTGTTGTAGCTGTCATCAAGTCTTGTACACCAAATTCGCTTGGTGAGTTAAATGTTACACTCAAAGATCCATCAGGAACAATGTCTGGTACAATTCATCACAAAGTCCTAGAAGAGGATAAGGGTTATGTAAAGTCTATCGGTGTCGGTGCTATTTTGATACTAAAGAACGTCTCAGTGTTCACATCAAACCACATAATCATTACCTTAACATCACTTTGAAAAATATTGTTGAGGTTTACCACAAAGATACCGTTTATTAGTGATGTTTAAATTTGACTTTAGTTTTTAATTTGTATCATTTTTATCTTGTATTCTTTTATGTTTTTATTTAACTCATCTACTTTTTCATTTAACTCATCTACAAAACTTTAGTTATCAAGGCCATAACTTGTTATATATAATATACACAAACATTCATGTAGATAAAAAAAATATATACAAAAGTTCAACTAATCATATCTACATCCGCTAGTATCCTCACGCGTAGATAAAAAATATATATACAAAAGTTCAACTAATCATATCTACATCCGTTAGTATCCTCACGTGTAGATAAAAAAAATATATACAAAAGTTCAACTATTCATATCTACATCCGCTAGTATCCTCACACCGGGTACTATACAAATGACTAGCCATGGTTGCTATAAACTGGCTAAAAAATCTAAAAGATTAGTAATAACTGGTGGTGGGATCCTCTTAAAACAAAATTGTTGTATAAGCCAACATGTTATCACTCCACAATCCCTACCATATGCTTGCTGTGGAGTCGGAAACCAGTTTACGGAATCGTTGTAAGAGAATGAGAAGTTATGTTGTTGGCGTCCGGTAACCAGAAAATAACCTTGCATATCTAAACTTTCATTTAACACTTTTGTCCATGCAACAATATGTTTACGCAACTTATCCAGCCTATCTTCACTTTCCAACGAGTCAAAAACCATAATATGGGAATCCACAAGATTTACGATGGCAGTCACCCAGTGATTGCCTTGGCATGAATCGACATATACACCTACAAAGATAAAATCATTAACTTACATAAAATTAAAGACGTTACTAAATTAAATAGTAAACATATTAAAATTATTAAACACAAATACTTACCATATCTACCTCATCCCAGGAAGGGTACGGACGTGTCATCCCACTCAAAGTTCTCTGTAATGCACTATTAGTCACAAGTAAAAAGACCGAAGTGCCTAGAGCATAAGATGCAACTGCAAATTTAGCTACTGTCCAACGATCACCAGTTTGCCTCTGACAAATTAGCAGCTCCATCCATGCATTGATATGCTAATTCAAATAAAAAAATGGGGTAATTCCTAAATGGGTACAAAAAGGTGGAGAGTGATCACTTTGAGGTACAAAAATAAAGTCTCTTCCCAATTTGGTCATGTGCGAATGTGCGAATGTACGATTCCACTAGAATATTGACATGTGTCCAGACAACAAGTACTCTTTCAATTATTAGTTGGACAACAAACCGGACCATAGATACAATATCCGATGTAGCAGATGTGCGAACGACGGTGTGAGATTTCCAGCTAATGTGCGATTGAAAAAGTGGATCTGCAAAAAGGTATCATTGGGAATAATCAAAATCTTTTTTTCTGATAATCAAATCCTTTTTGTTTTTTTCTTATTTTTAATTTATTTTAATTTAGTAATTCAAATTTATGCATTATTAAATCATATTTACACACACAAATCCACACACACATTATTCAAACCGTAATTCTTTCAATTTTTTGATACAAATGGTATGTTTATCCCTTAATTAGTTCTAATTTATGTTTAATATATGTTTTTGTTTGAATTACAGTAATGTTTTGATAACCCGCTGTTTTGGGTATTTTTGTTTGATAGTATCGTTTTTGTGGGTTTTTGGATGTGATAACCCCTTAATGATAACCCCTGTTTGATAACGCCTGTTGGATTAGGTTAATTTTGTGGGTGTTTGAATTACAGTAATTTTTATAACACCTGTTTTTGTGGGTTTTTTGATTCCCTAATAATGCACATTATCAACATAGATTGTTTAAGTTATTATTGTTGGTTAGACATTATGCGCAAACCCCTACAAAAGTCTTTAGATGAATCAAAGTAAAAACACCCCTTAACTGGTTTAATGTCCCGGTTTAATTGAGTCAAGAAATGCAAGTTGAGAATTTGATAAAGGGCCATCATTTTGGGAATATGAAATGTGCCGAAAGGGATGAGTGTGTATGTGAGGAATTATGTGTATAATTAGGATGAAGAATGAATGGATGACCGTGTTATATAAGCAATTGTCATAAGCTAGCTTATTGTCATAAGTTGTGTTTGAGTCTGAGTCTTTTAATAAAGTCAACTAGGGTCATTTTTCACTCTTCTATTTAGTCATTTTCCCAGTTTTAGCACAGTTATTTTAGTCAACATTAATTTGTCAAAAAAAAATTTAAAAAATAAAAATAGAAATTTAACCAGCTTATTTAACTTTTCACAAAAGGAAAAAATTCAGAAAAATCATTTTGTATGGCTGCTAGAGGTACAAAATATTATGGAGTTGAGGCACGTACATTGTACTAATAGGCGTTTTCTTAAGCTCACCACTATGTCATAAGCTCCTAGTAGCGGAATTAGGGGCAAAAGGAACATGGTTAGGTTAACTATAAGATTTCATAAGCTCAGTTTCGTATTCACACCTTACTTTATTAATAATTTTTGTCCCTCAGGCTATTGTGGTAGCAGCACCACAGTATCACCCATAGTACTTATTTGCTTGGTGTACCTTAGTTGCTTATTTTGCTTTGTTACTCTCATTATTTGTCGGCCTCCATATCACTTCATGTTATCACTTCATGTTCATATGATTTATAAATTGCTTTGTCATTATAGGAATCGCGTCACGAAGCTTCACGTTCGAAACAAGCTGCGTTACTTTCAATTGATTAAAAACAAATTAAATGAAAACCGTCGTAGGCTGTTTGGTCAACATGCTTTGGTCCATGGTTGGATTTGAATTATTTTGAGAACGATGAGAGTCTTATACATTATATGCTTCAAAAGCAAATTAAGTCTGATGATGACCACTTTGATTTGCCACTACTTTATAATGTTAATGGAAATGATCTTCATTTTGGACGCCGTCAATTTCACCTCATTCTTGCTTTTAAATTGGGAATGCCTAGTTTCCGTAAGTTTACAATTGGTGATATCATATTTCGTGACCGTGTATTTTCGCATAAGGTAGGTGAGAACTTAAAAAGCATAGATCTTCTATGTTTGATTGAGGATGAAGTGCTTTTTTACCAAAGTATCGATGAAAGCCTTGATCCGAGTTTGCCTTTAGTTATCTCTTGAGGTCATATTTATGGGGCGTGACTTGTTATCTGTGGTGGATGATACATATCTTAGGATGGTTGAGAAGTTTGAAGACTGGAATAAATTTCCTTGGGGGGGGGACTCATTTGGAGACGGTTATGCGATGACATTGAAATATCAAGTCAACTCGAGAAGATGGAATATTCGTTTATGCGGATTTGTTTTTGTTTCAAGGTTAGAATTGTTTCACCAATTTGTTTTTAACTATAACTATTTGTTTTATGTATTGCTAAAATATGTTTGTTAACTAAAATCGATATTATATATATCTATTTTTGTTTTCAGATATGGATCTTAGAGTCTTCTACACAGAGCTTGCTTTGGTGGAGTAAGGAAATAGGTGTTATCCCTAGAGCACTTTCATGGTCTAAGAATTTTTCATTTCAAAAATTGGAGAATTTTGGGCAGCTTTTTCCTGAGGCAAGTGTTTATACTATATTTGTAAATGTACTAGTTGACTATGATTATGGTTAATGCTTATCTTACTTCATGTTTGTATTGTATTTTTGTTAGGACAAAGAAACAAACAATGATCTATATCCGAGCGAGTTGAGGTGATTGAGTGGTACACGAGGAGGCATTAGGTTTTTAAGCGGTATGCACCTAGACCCCCTTTGTTGTCCATGGAGATCTTTTTGAGGATTATCTGCATAGGCAATGCGGCTTCGCTCGAAAATGCATAGTATGTCGAACAGCGAAGGTTCGTGTTACTCTTCGAGGATAGTGTTAAGACATTGCGGGATATTTGCAATGGTTTGTTGATTTTACTGGAGAGGTCAAAAGTTTGAGAACGGGTTTGGAAACTTGAAACCATTATTGGTATTTTTATAAGCGATAACCATAAACACCACGTACATATTTAAGAGTTTACTAAGCTGATTCATGTTCTTGATCTTTTTGTATATCTGGCGGTGTTTTATAAGAAAAAATATGATGGACATACTCGGCAGTACAAATAAATGGTTAGTATTATTTTTTCTTTACATGTATGTAACAAGAGAGGAGATAGTTATCTGAATTGCTTACATTTTATTTAATATATTTTATTGCATAGTGATGATAAGGTTCTTGATCTTGGTGATGAGTATTGCTCAAATTTAAATGATAATTTCCTAAATTTGTTTGATTCGGCAATCAAATCATCACGGGAGAAAAGTAATGATGATTTCAAGAGGTTTTACAACTTTCGGTTTTAATACATATTACCTTTTCTTTTTCTATTTTTTAATTTTATTTCGACCGCACTTTACTTCATGCAGAATGAGTGTGTCGAAGATGAGAAATATGTCGAAGAGGTTTATGCGGCTGAGCTACATTACATTTAAATGGTCTTTTAAAGTAAATACTAAGTTTGTTTTTATTTCCATACACGGAATGATTGTGCGTTTTTGGCTACCAAGATCGTGTAGCGGTGAAAAGCAAAAGGCTGAGATTTGACGGTTGCAAAGAGTCAAGGAAGAGAGGCTACGGGTCTTGATGGAAGAAGAAAAAAGCGTGAATAGTAGAAGCCATATGTTGAAAGCCCCTCACATGAAGCTTGCTTTGCAAAATTGTGTATCAAAGAAGAGGCATCATCAACTAGTACCTAGGCGGGAATTTATGGAAGTAGATGCTCCTGTGAAAGTCCCTCCTCTGGAGCAACTCAAAAAGAAAAATGATATCCGCATTCCTTATATGATTAAGCTGTGTAGTGATCTCAAACCTTGGCAAGAGTTATGTCATACAATAGCATATGTAGATGTTGTACTCAAGGTCATTTATGTATCAGCATCCGTGTATGTGTCTGTTGTTTCATGTTTATTTACTTATATTTTGTATACCATGTAGGATCTAAAAACGCCATCCAAAAGGATTGATAAAGTTTTTGTCCATCGTGAGTTGGAGGATTTTATACAAAACTCTTGGTGTCCTCGTTGTAAGTTTCCTTGGTCCAATGATATCGTTGTTGATCGTCTTTTACGGGATTTGTTTTGTTGGGCTTGAGCTAATGTCGTGAAGGCTGGTTCCGTGACGAGGTAATTAAAATAATCTTTTTTTAGTATATGGTTTTCTTTTATGCTTTTTAGTCTATATGCGCTTTGTTGCCTTTTAAATATTGTTGATGATTATGATTATGTGTATGCTTTCTTGCCTCCATTATGCACGTGTATGAATGCTTTACCTCTTTTGTTTGTGGTTAACTGTTTGTAGTGGTGCACACAGTCTTTATCGATCTTCAATTAGCCGTTCATTTGTGCACGCATCTGTGGATATAATCTTTTGTATGTTCCTTTTTTATGTATGGTTTTGTAGTGGGTTTTATATTGTTGGTAGTGGCCTATGTATTGTTCCTTTTATTTTGGATAAATGTTAGTTATGTCCTCCGTTCAGTCCTTTGTAGTTTGGTTTGGTTGCACATTTGCTTTGGTAGCTATGTGCATACTGTTTGTCTAGGTGAGCTTGGTTTTGCGTGCGATAGTGATTCCCTTGAGGATCGGATGTGTCTTTTTAAAGGGAAGTCATTGCTTTCGTGAGTGGAAAGTATGGTTAGTGTCTTGTTTTGATATTGCTGCGCGTATTAGGTATTTGGATGACTTAATCCATGAGGTTCTTCGAGGGCGCGATCGGTGTCGGCTAATTGATTCGTTTCGGAGAGGTCGCGGGCACATGAGCATTCTAAGCGGAGTCGCGTTACGAGGGAATGTTACGCAGAGGCACATGCATCTTCGTCTGCAGCGTTATATCAATAGTATTCGTGCGTTGTAATGGTTCACTGTGTGTGATTGAAATGTGATGTATCCGGAGCATAATTTAAAGTTAGAGTCTAGCTGTAGTTAGTTTTTGTGTGATTGGTTCTGATTTAACTCTTTCGCATAGGTGTTGTGGTGTTTGATTTGAGTGGTGTGTCTTTGTGCGTGTTTGAATTATGTTTGTAAAAGTTACATTTAATATAAAGTCGCGGTGTTGCATTTTTTAGATTTGTTGCTTTGTATTTACGTATATAGGCTGATGTTCTTGTGTGGATATGTGCCTTACATATGTTTTTCTTACATGTCTGACATATTGAGCTTTGGGTGATGTATTTGTGGCACTTGAGGACCATCTTTTGCAGATTGGTCCATCGTTAGCGATTATTTCTTGACACTTCTACTTCTAGATTCAGTTCCACTATTTTATGCTAATAAAGAAGTTTACCAGTTGGCATGGGCTGATGTTGATCGGGTATTTATTTCCAACACATCTTATATAACTTTAATTTTTTCATTTGGAATTGATGTTATTTTTATTTATATTGCTTGCAGGTGTTCATTCCGATAAATGAACCTAAGAAGCATTGGTCGCTTGCCCAGTTTCACATACAATCCGGAAATGTTATATTTTATGACAGTTCTTATCGTTGTGAAGATGAAGGTCGTGATTGGTATTGTTGGAATCACTCCTAAACATTAATTCAAGTGTTAGTGATTCATATGTAATAGTTAGCTTATTATGGCCTTTATGTTTGTTATTAAGCTAAGGCTTATGTAGAAGGCCCATAAGCCTTGGCCCAAGCCCATAAGAAGGGAAGGAGTCTAGATGTGTTGCCCTAGCTCCTTGGCCTATAAATACTCTTGTAAACCTTCTATTGAAGGTTGGTTGTTCACTTTTATATTTCACTCTTAGCTTAAACCTTTCTGTAGGATCATTATTTTATTGTGTTGATGATTCGGGTGGTCTTGGATGATCAAAATACATGTTTGCCATAGTTAGAGAGTTAGTAGAGAGAGAGGGTGTTCTTGGTAGAGACTTGGTTCTCAAATGTAAAAGGTTAGATTGAATGAAGCACCACCCCTTCCATGGATGGAAGGGGTATTTATAGTTACAAGAAATACGACCTCCTATCGGCGTGGATCGGGTATCGATGGGTAAAGACCGTCCTTCCTCCGCGGTGTTGCTCTAAACTAAACTACGCTACAAACTAACTAATAAACTACTTAATAGCGTAACAAGCGACGCGTCTACGAGCTAACATATGCTAGACTTATAATTGGGGTGACCGACACTTTAACATGGAATTTTCTAATTCCTAACAATCTCCCCTAAGGGAGGTCACCCCATGAAATACATTTTGCATCCTAGCATTCTATCTTTGTCTTTAGTTCTTGAGCTCGAAGACTTGAATTCTTCAACATCTGCATCTTTGTGCTTTTGTAGCGATTCTTTAAAGTCCGCATAGTTTTGTACTTTGAGTGGAGGTCTTTGGCGATCCACATCTTTGATGATCTTGAGCTTTCATTGAGATCATCGACCACGATAAATCTCTGGATCACCCTTTATTGTGTTGCCATCATGTGAAGTTGTGACTTTTGGACCGACATGCTCACACTTTTGAATCATGACATCTTTCCTTCAGAGTAGCGGAAGCCTTCTTGGTTCATGATATTTGCGGCTGAAGCATAAGCATAGTATGAAATATCGAGCCAGGTTATGAAGATATGCACGGTCATGATTTCTTCAAATTAAGTGTGGATCTTTGTGAGCATGCGGCTTTGGATTAACTCCTCAATTACGATCAGGTACAGCGTCCAAATGTACCGCAAACAACGGTTAGCAATAAAACACGAAAGTGTCTTTGATCACTTTCATTTGAATTGAAGTACCGCGACCCGGTTCCCGTTGATCGATTACAAATCTTGCTTGTGATCGGTAGGATTCCTAAGAATCTCCTTGACGGGGTTTTAGCGGTACTCTGTTCTCAAGCGGAACATCTCAAAGAAGACAACGAATTGAGTGAACGGCCAATTTGAGTCCAGCGATTGATGAAAAGATATTTGAAAAACAATCGAGTATTGCTCAATAGAAATTGTTTTCCAATACAGCAAAGGTTTTAATGAAAATCAATTATCAATCATAAAACACCTTTTGATTTGAAAAATTAGTACACGGTCGACGTGCTAATGAAAAGAGTTTTAAAGCACAAAGACCGGTTTTCAAAGGTATCCGTCAATCCATAACTGAACAGGATTGATTCAAAAGATTGATAAGCCCCATTGTTTACGTTCAGGTTGTCACATGGTTGATCGTATAATAGATCTCACATGCCACCTACGGGATCTTGTTAGATGTTGGCTCCAGAAGGCTTTCCATCTTCATTGTGAGTGTGTAGACACATCACTCAGATGTTCTGGCAATACCACAAGGATAATGCGTAGGACTCAAGATATAATCTCTCTTTCCACATTGTGTGAAACAAAGAGTCTTCATTGAAAGTGTCCTAATGAGATTTATTGATGATCTCTTGGCTCTAGACTCAATTAGTGCACATTTGGTTTCCTATGCCGGAGACTAGGGAGAGGGTCTCCTTCTTCAATATCAACAATCTCTAAGAGAAAGTTGATAGATAATTTCGGTTCCCCGTGAGAATGAAACAAGTCCTTTTAAGAGGAACTTGAGTATTTTGGGAAGTTGTAGTCTGATGCATCACTTGGGTCCATGATGTCTTGTCTTCAATACCGGTGTTACCTAGGTAACAGCCAGTAGCATATGTATTGAACCGGTTCTTGCCCTAAGGTTGAATTGATGGAGGGCTATTTCTTTTCACCCTTTTTCACATTGAGTTCTTTTCATTCTTCAACCCTTGGTGCTTACCAAGACTTCATTACTAGAACCTTATTGGGTTTATTCGATACTAGCTCTATCACGATCCGCACTCTTCCCATATCTCACTTTTCTCCTTTTTTTCAATATACCTAAGGACTCTACACTATCTAGTGGATTGTCCTCTGGGTAGATCCCTCCGCTGGCTGGATGGTGGGAACTAATACCTAACCTCACCATCCTTATAACTCCATACATAAAGTAAGATGGTTGGTCTTTTGGTACAATTCATTCTTCCTTGAAACCAATCGAAAAATCATTTGGAAAAACAATCAAGGTACTTGTGATACGAGATCAAAGCATTTTGTACCTTAATAGTTTTGATCATTTTAGAAATGCTCCCCTCAACATGTGCATATGATTTAAAATTGTTTGGCACATGGAGGCAAGAGTTCTTTGAAATAATTTCTTTGAACTAATTTCTTGATCACAATTTCCTTAGAAAAAGCCATTTGAATTTCTTTGGTAAAATTCTCCCCTCAATATGTGCATAGGATATTTAAAATCATTTTATCACATAGAGGCAAGAGTTCTTTTGAAGCACATCCACGATCACAAAAGCCATTAAGAAAACCATTTGAATACTCAATCAAGGTACTTTATAAATCACTTTAAAAGCTTTCGTACCTCGATAGTTTATTTGCTCCCCCTCAATATGTGCTTCAAGATTCGAAGGCGTTTAGCACATATGAAAGCGGGCGTGCACAATTAAATCAAAACGATCACCTTTTATCAAATTTCATTATTAAATCACAAATTCTCCCCGATCAAAAATATCAAACCCTTTGAGATTTTGGATCCCAAGTGATTTAATTAGGTTTATAAAATATGGGAGAAAATGTGGCCTTGTTTAAATACTCATCACGGTTTTGGATAAATCCTCCTTCTCAACATGTGCATTATGTATATTGAAATCGTTTGGCACATGGAGGCAGAGTGCCTTTAAAGGACTAAAACCAATTCCATTTAAACAAGTAAGAGATTTAAATCACGATCTCTACCCGATCGAGAAATATCAAACCATTTGAGATTTGTGATCCCAATTGATTTAAATCATTTAGAAAAATTGGGGAAAGACGTGGCAAGATTCAATTTTGAAAGATGACAGATAAGGACCATTTTAAGACATTAAAGATTGTTAGTGTCAGGTATGATAGTTTTAAGAGATCTTTTAAGTAAAACAAAACAATTTCACAATCAAACAAGAACAGAAAAATTTCATTTTGAAAGACCTTGATTCTAAAGAAAAATCATACCATGACATAACATTAAATCTTTAGATCACCACTTATATTGTACAATCCGGACTTTTATGAAGCAATATTGATTGAAAATAATTTATTTTAAATCACTCTCCCCCTCAATCGATGACCGAAGTCAATAATTGAGTGACTTAAGTTTTGATAAAATGAAGTCCGGTGATTTTCAAAAATTTGTCCAATATTTTCAAAACAATATTTTTCATTTTCAAAACAATTTAATCAAATTATTCAAAATTGTTCAAAAATGGTATCCTGCACAAAGACACGTTAGGTGGTTGAGAACCTTCCGTTGTTCTTTGTAGGGCTTGGAAGAAAACCGTCTGAAGCGGTGAGACTTCTTCTTACGTTGCATTTTGAATGCCAATTGAGGTCCAATTAAGCTCCGTTTCTTCAATCACTTAGAAGAAAACCATCTGGCGATGCGGTGAGACCTCTTACGTTGCATTTATGCCAACTCTCCATTGAAGTCCAATTAAGCCCCGTTTCTTCATTTGTCAACCCAAGAAATAGTTACCCTTTCCTTTCGGCATCCAATGATCTTCAATTGTGGGATCCGGATCGGGAACATTCTTATATACCAATATACTGCATACGTTAGTGAACACACATCTGAGATATATGGTGGTCGACATCACCCATAACAGCAATCGACTAATAATAGTCAATCCAACATAACAATCAGATCATAAAAGGTATGGGAATAATGTTCATCAATATATAATCATCTAAACCTAACAATCATATCCTAAATTCCTAGTCCTTCGACATAGGCAAATATCATTTTTAATTAAGCACGTAGGATAATTAAGAAAGCCCGTTAGATGATATAGATTTGAAAACATTATCCCCCTCAATCAATGACTCATTTTCTGAAAATTTTATAAGCTGAAGTCATTGATTGAGTTTGCAAATTCATAAAACTTTGAATCGATTGTTTTGAAAGCAACTCATTTACCACCATTTTGAAAATAACAAATATTTTTCTGAAGAATTTTAGACGGAAAAACATTTGTGTAGGAGGAACGATCCTTGACATACTTTCCTCATTTTTTGTTTTAGGAAAAGTGCACGAAATGTTTGAAAATTGGTTTTAGCGCACAGACTTTCCTTTCATGAAGAGCGGGTTGCTATCTGAAATGATAGCAAGCCATAGTTTTAAGCACTTGGGTTACTGTCGAAATAGCGCAAGCCACGGTTTTGAAGCCGGGTTCTGATCGAAATAACTGTAAACCATTTTTTTGAGACATGTTTAGAAAGGAATATTTACACCTCCTGCTCGAACTTCATCTAAAGTCCCGTGCCATTATTGAATGACATTTCTAAGACCGTAGATGTTATCGATACCGGAAGACATGTCATGAGAAAACATATTTTTGGTATTTTTTGAAATTTTTCCGATTTTTATGGGTTTTTGAAGGTTTTATATTTTTCTATTTTCTTTTTGTTGGTTTTTTATTTTTGTATTTGGTTTCTTTGGTTTTATATTTTTGTATTTTGCTTTTCTGAAAAATATATACAAGGATAGAATAGATGATATAGTTAAGAGGATGATGATCAGAGTACCAAGATAAGAATATCGGCGACCCGTTGTAGAAGATAGAAGTCATCATCTCTTAAGCATTCACCACCAAAGCTTCCAAGACTCTTGAATCGAAGAGATAAATTGAGCCACTTGAAATTGAGACTTTGGTAGCTTCCCCCCAAACCGAAAATCCTTATGTTGAGCAGAATCAAAGCTCTATTTCAAGCTTGCTTTAGCCAGTGTGAGAGAAGCACACCATTATCATAAACCCATTTGCTCCTTTTAAGAATAATCACCGTGATTCTTAGATTCGAGGCTATATCATCCAATAGAATACCGACAGCGTTTCATCCCACACTTAAATAATCTTCTCAAATTTCTTTTCCTTTGAAGTCGAAGCAATCCATTCCAAAAGGTGTCAAGAGAACAATTCCCCCAAGTAGTTGAATTGATGCATTCGACTTCTTTGTATAATGCTCAAGAACTCTCCCGAATACACATCATGAGGGTAATGAAGAACACCTTCCCATGTTCACATTTTTCTTCCACGATAAGCGTGTATGAAGCTCAAGTATCCGAAGTATACCAATACCCAAGGAAGGAATAGCCCGATAACATTGAAGAAGCGGCCAAGTCACTAATTATCTCTCGGATGACAATCTCTGGATGTCAACTCGGAATAAGTGATTATATCTCTAAATCAGCGATTAAGCCCTCAAGTGAAACAGTGAGCATCCTCAATGTACAAAATCTCTCTCCACGATCATTGAGACACCATCGAAATCGCCACATACTAGTGTACCTCTGTTATCTTCAGAAACTTTCTCTAACATCACTTTCCCCACGTAGTTGGAATAATAACACAAAAAGCCTTGATGAGTAAAACCTTGAGTTTCTCTGCGGTCATGACAATTGTTTTCCCGGGATATCTTCAATCACTTAGAAGAATTAAGTTCATCAAGTTTACTCGTCATGAGTCAAACCTTGAGTTTCTCTGCGGTAATAACACTTGTCTTCCCGGGGTATCTTCAATTACTTAGAAGTATTAAGTTTATCAAGTTTACTCGCGTTTAGGTGCTTGTCTCCTTACGCCTTCTTTGGTTTTGACACTTGAGAATCGAGCAACTCTTTGAATGCCCAAATACTTGAAATTTGTTGAGAAGATTGCTTGAAGTATTTGTGAGAATCAACATCTTTGAATAATGTGAGCAAGTCTAATTTGGGATTAAATTGACATATCACATTCCCCAATTAGTGCTCTCCCCTAAACCGACAATCTGTTTGATAAATGCCTAGATTAGGAAGAAGTCTTTAGATGAATTAATGCAACACGTCTTTAGTCTTCTAACATGTAGCATAAAATGTAGAAACGGTGAAGACTCGACCTTCTTCAAGATTGTGGGTTGGGGAAAAGATAGTTAACTTTATCTTCACTCACTCACACCAAAAAGCATCCCACCAAAAAGCATCCCAATTAACTTACATCTTGCAAATCCCTTTAACTAAAATCCCTCCCAATCAAACAAGAAGAGAAAGATGTTCATCAAGGAAATCGACAATCGGCCGCAAAGTGCACAGATGGTAACACCAAACCACCAATCACATCAAACAGAGCAGAGATTGTTGGAATCATCATGTTGATGTATCGTGAAGCATTAGGAGCACTTTGTCGATAAACTCATCAATCAAGTGAAGATGTCAACCAGCGGCTCTTAGAAGAAAAACTCCATGAAGATGACCGATAAGAAGAAGCTCGGTTCTTACATGAGTTTTGAGCCGTATGACCATTTATGTTCTCAAATATCAATCAACAATGCAAAAAATTCACACTTCTTCTCCTCCAAAATTGCATCGGAGATGCCATTCTTGACTAAATAAGTGAAATCATCCAAAAGTATCCTATTCACACTTCTCCCCATAAAATTAGCACGTGATGTCGCCATCTTCATTATATTGAGGAAGTGGAATATGAAAACAATCAATGGTAGCGGTTCACTTTATGGTAGCGCATGGAAAAAGCATGAAGGATGTTGATGAGAATGGTCATTAATTAGAAGATTTCTCTTCTTGAGGAAGATAAAGCGCCCGTGCATTACTTTTCTTTTCTTTGGAGTCTGAGGCTTGAGGCGAAGTATTCAAGCGTCATTAGAAGATTTCTCTTCTTAGGAAGATAAAAGCATGTGACGTACACTTTCTTTTTCTTTAGAGTCTGAGGCATGAGCTGTTGTGTTCATCGTCATAAGAAGATTTCTCTTCTTTGGAAGATAATCGCGCTTGAAGCGTACATTTATTTTCTTTAGAGAATGAGGCATGAGCTGTTGTGTCTGACGTCATAAGAAGATTTCTCTTCTTTGGAAGATAAAGCGCCTGGCATACACTTTTCTTTTCTTTAGAGTCTGAGGCTTGGCCATATGTTTCAAGCGTCATAATCTCTCTCTTTTGACTCTCTTAGCAAAACATGTAATCAACCCCATTATCATTAGGTAGGCTCTTTGTACGTGACGGTGATGGAAAACCCAATATGATGAATTTACAGAAGTAAACTAACTTCGTTGGCTTAAACTTGCACATATGTAACAAAGTGAGAATTCATGCTCCATTGAATCTCTTAAGTACTCTATACTCTTCAACCAACCAACCATCAAGTAATAGGCGTACATTACCTCTTGAAAATCCACAATTGAATATGACCTTCTGATGTAACTCCTTAAAGTGATAGTTAAATTGTTGAGGTAAGAGCCCAGTTCCCCCAAGTGGTAAAAGAAAAGGTAAAAGTCACCCAACAATAACTAGATTTCCAAGTCTTTGTTTTTAGTAATAAGCTTGAGCAAGGATCTCGAAGAATCTTCATCCATCCATCCCAGATACCTTGGATACTAAGTACACTTTGCGTGATAATTCACTTCAATCTCAATAAATAATAGTGAATTAACTCCGTTGTCACATCTTACGATTAAGCTCAAATCTAGCCTTCTTTGTGATAAAATGAACTTTGATAATGGTTTCATCCGACCATGGTTAAAAGCACATAACCGGTAAAACCATGTAATAACCAAAGCATGCGATAATCCAAACACACATCAATTTCATGAAATACACCTTTTATCCTTGAGCGAAACCGTAGCACCGACATCGGATAAGATCGAAATACACTTTCCTCTCTCGGGATGGCTCCATCATCACGGTTTTACAATTCTATGGTCTAAACCAGAAATAGTTTCTTCGGGATTTTACAAAACCAGAATAAACCGTAAGATAGGTCGAAATGCACCTTACTATTATGGGGCGTTTCCATTGTTCTGCGGGATTTTACAAGTCTATGATTTAAACCGAGAAATAGGTTCTTTGGCGGGATTTTACAAAATCAAGACAAAACCGTAAACAATGTCGGCTGGCGTGTTATGACAACTTTGGTATCGGTGAATATCTATTTTAGGGGAACATGCAGCAGTTCATCAGTGGTTCATTATCCAAAAACAACAATAACATCAACCATCCAATAAACACTTTGGTAAACACATCATTCCACGCTTATTCATTGCGGTGACCACATGGTGAAGTAAACTTCGATATGCCAAACTTGAACATGGCGTAAAATTCCCAGTTCGTTCCTTAAACTTGTACTAATCCGTGGTGAAAGCGGTGTACCCAATGTACAAAACCTCTTGACATTCTCAAGCTGGTGAGACCGTGATAGCTCGTTGTGGGTTAAGTGAGAAAGAATCACAAACGCAACTAAATAGCCAAGTCTTTATCACATTCAATAAACGCCCAGACAAGTCATCTTCGCGGAAAGGTAGCAAGAAAGAAGACGAAATAAGTAAACGTGCCCGGAAAATCTTACTGCAAATCCAAATCTAGAAATACCGTGTAAACAACCCCATAGTCAACTTTATTCAATTCAAGCCATGCCGTGACATAATAATCATCGTGAAAATATATATACCAAAGTATCAAGCGTCAAGTCATTTCAATCAGATTAGAACCCTCATCCCATGAATATTGAATTATTAGCTCAATTTCCTAGCATCACGTCTGGTCTAACTTTAGACACAAATATCCAGCAGCAAATATTGAATCTCATCACACTATGGCCGCCAGATGGCGGATACACCACTTAATATTAACGATGAAAATGCACGATATAACACACGCATAAGAATGCATTGATAAGCAATTATTGATCAGAGCTTGGCAATATTGAATAAATAGATTGAGCCGTCACTTTAACACCAAATCATCCATTTAATACCAGGTCCATGTACACATTTGTTAATATCACGTCCACGGAATATCACTTAAATCTTCAACTGATGTATATACCCGGTCCAAGTACCAACTTAATAACACACAAAACTTCAAATGACGTTAAATGTGATTTGGTAATTAAACCCAACAAAAATCACGGTCCATATTAAATTTAACATATGAGGCTCGTCCCATTTCAGTGATATATTAACCCGATCCAAGCAACTATAACACACAGGTTATATACACGTGATCTCCTGAACATTAGGTCATTACCATTTACCCTAACATCAAAGCATCAGCCCCCTCTAACTTTCGGTCATCAATAATTGAAAAGCGCATATCTCCTTTTCATCTCAAGCAACTCACCCAAAATCTCTCTTCTCAGATTATAGTACCAAACTTCACACAAACAATTACCACTCCTCCAAAACCGAATATAAACTGAACCATATCAAATGCCTCAAGAGGGTTGTAATCCTTAAGATCCTAGGGTGGGTCTCATATTATACCACTTGTTGACACGGACAAATGATGCCACAGGGATGGCTTAACTGAAACGAAGATGCCACAGGGTTGGTTTGAAGTCATGTGTTATGAAGCGGCTACACGATATACACACGGGTAGGTTTTGAGTATGATAATACCTTTTAGTATTGATATGGTTTTAAAACGAATTAAAGAAAACGAGTCTAACTATATTGTTAAGACTCATTTCTTTCCTATTCGGATATTATCAAGAGGAGTAAAGCTCCTAGATTTGATCTATGAGGCATAAGCTTGTATGTGAATAGATCCTTAGAGATCTATGTGTTTGTATAACCACACACAAAAACGAGCAAGGCTGAGATCGTAGATTGGTTTTTTATTGTCGTTGTGAGATTATCTTGTAGAGTTCTATGACGAGGAAAGGTTCAAGATTAACATCTTTAAGTGTTATGATTATTTTAACCTCAGCTGAGAACTTTGATATATTTTGGTTGCATGAGATCTGTGATGGTATAAGTAGTTCGTATTATAAGACCTTTGGTCAAGATAAAGCTTTTAAGCACCACGAATTATGAAGGTTGAGATCTGGATTTGAGACTTAATTCGAAACGTGTAGGTTGTAGATGAGTCTTGTGTAATTGGTATTGAGGTCGAGTTGTTTATTGTATTAGTTAAGTGTGGTTGTGGTCATTTCTTTCTTCTCCTTCATCCTTTCTGTCCAAAACAAGTCGCTAACTATTATGAGTCACAAGTCGCTAGATGTGAGCCAAGTCGCTAGATAATGAGCTAAGTCGCTAGCATAGCCAACTCGCTAGCATAGCCAACTTCGCTTACCTTAGCCTTCGCTAGCATAGCCAAGTCCTACATACCAACTTCGCTAGCTTGATTGACTCAATAGTCGACTCGCTTTGAAAACATTATATCACGGACATCTTTTAAGAACAACTTCGCTAGCATGAATATATGAGTTTTCCGATGAGTTTTTCCGACTGCTTTTCCGGCCAGCTTCAAATAAACCCAGAAAAGTTGCATAAAACTGATTTATTTGACCCGTCTTGACCATAAAACATGACTATTTGACCATTAAACAACTGACCAATAAACCACATATACAAAACAGTCATAAAATGAATACTGAAAGTGACTTGGACAAAATATTGACACAAGACATATTGTCTGATAAACCAGCATAACATTTTAAAGACCATGTATCAAAACCACCATAAAAGCAGGTCATTGTACAAGAAAGCGGTCATAAGGATATGAAGACTATTTTGCCGACCAAAAGAAATTACCCAAAACAGTTTGCAACATGTATAAAAAAACCAACATAACCATGATACAAAACCACACAAATCAACACAACACAAAAACCTTGGCTCTGGTACCAATTGTAGGATCATTATTTTATTGTGTTGATGATTCGGGTGGTCTTGGATGATCAAAATACATGTTTGCCATAGTTAGAGAGTTAGTAGAGAGAGAGGGTGTTCTTGGTAGAGACTTGGTTCTCAAATGTAAAAGGTTAGATTGAATGAGAACCACCACCCCTTCCATGGATGGAAGGGGTATTTATAGTTAAATACACGACCTCCTATCGCCTGTGGATCGTATACTGGTAAAGACCCGTCCTTCCTCCACGGTGTTGCTCTAAACTAAACTACGCTACAAACTAACAAATAAACTACTTAATAACGTAACAAACGACACGTCTACGAGCTAACATATGCTAGACTTATAATTGGGGTGACCGACACTTTAACATGGAATTTTCTAATTCCTAACACTTTCTCTTATTCATTCGTGTGTTTGGTTTAGTGTTCAACCGATCTCTCGTTCATCTATTTCTTCTATTGATGCTTGTGTAATGAATATGGGAACCTAACAAAGGGTATCATTCGCCAAATAGTTGGGTGAATATCTTTTGTTTTTGAAGTTAGTTTTGTGGTTTACGCTATGAAAGACAGTTTCATACTTTGGTCAAGCTTAAAAAACTTATTTTTTACACTTTTCAATCCAAGATTCTTGTACTTTCAACGTTTTAAGGTGTTAAAATATCTGTTTTTAGCTAAAAGTTTCAAACTTTACGTGTGGATCATTGTTTTTAAGCTTGGTTTTATACGTGGTTTCATTTCTACGCATAAGGTGTTTAGTAGCTTTGGATCATCAAGTTTCACACTTTTTTGTTATTTTGGTGATATTGAAGCTGTTTCATCACAAAAAATCTGGTTTAGAAAACATCGCTAAGCGAAATCAATTTTTGGTTGCTTTCTACGCGTAAGAAAACCCTAATCTTACGCGTAAGTCATCCGTGGTTCGATCTTCAGCCGAGGTTTCTCTGTTTTCTTGCTTGATAAGCCTAAAACACTTCACTTTGGATATCCCTTACACCGTGATAGCGTAAAGGATTTTTTGGGCAAAACCCTAATTTTACGCATAAGCTCAAACTTATGCGTAGAACTCATTAACGCATTAGATTTTTCACGCCTAAGCTCGTCTTACGCATAAGCTAATACTACGCCTAAGTTTTCTACGCTTAACTTTCAGTTTACGCATAACTTTAGTGTTTTCATTCTACGCGCTAAGCTAATCCTACGCGTAACTATCACTTTTACGCGTAAGTTTGGTGTTTTTACGCTTAAGTGTTGCTTTGCCTAAACTTGGTTTTTCTACGCCTAAGGATACTTCATCAACAACGTTTCATTCGACTACAAAGATCCATTTAACAACACAAGTTTTCAACATATCACAACCACCATACTCTAGCTATTTTCCTTACACTTATAATCAATAACAACAACAACAACAACTAAGTCCACAACATCAACAATTTAATCATCAACAACAAATTTATCAACAACAATTTAATCAACAACATACTCCACAACTTGAAGCAATCCACAAATGATTCAACCACCACCTAGTCTTCAAGTACAACCTTACACAAACTTTTACAATCAACATCCATCCAGGAGTACTATGAAGGAACCGACATGGTTTGGCAAGATGTGTGAAGCCTTAAGTAGCCAACAATCAATTCATGAAGCTGGCTCACTTGATAGACCTCCAATGCTCACCCCCGGAAATTATGATCAATGGGTGATAAGGTTCTTTAGGTTTTTTGATCTAAAGAAGCCACATGGAAAGTTCTTAAAGAAGGTCATTATGGAAGGTTCATTTCAGATGCCTACTGTTGTCACACCCGCAGATCCAGCTGCCAATCCACCAAGAGATGTTGTCACCAACATTGCAACTATCTCAGACCTCACGGGTGATGAACTTCTACATTTTGAAGCCGATGAACTAGCAATGCAATACATCCTTTTGGGATTACCCAATCCGATCCTTCGAATGGAAGGCACATCACTCAATCAGGAAGACATGGAATCCAAAATCTACTTGGCTTATGAACACTTCATGATTGAACCAGAGAGACATTAGAGTCATATCATCATCGCTTCAGAATCATTAATGATTTGGACAAACACAACATTATCATGCCACGCATTGCTGTCAACACTAAGTTTCTAGCGTCTTGGTCCAATGGGAGTATGTCATTTCCCTCCGTCAAGCTAAGAACCATACATGCCGGATTGTTGTACCGACTATCCAAGCCTCACCAAAAAGAAGTTGACAAACAAAGGGCTATCCGTGGACTCCCGGCTCCACAGTCACTTCCGGACAGTCAACAACTTGCTTTAGGGTTCAAACTAGTTTTCCTCCTCAAACAACTTAACCCGCTTCCTCAACCAACAAGCAACAATCACACCATATGATCCGTCACGTAAAACAACCTCAACAAACTCAATTGTCCCATACAACAACAATGTGCTCAAGCACTTTACAGCAAGCTGCTATGGACTCCACGCCTTCGATGAATTGCAAAGGATTTGTATGATCAAGCAAAGGCCGGCTATACAAACAAATCCAACAATCGATTCGCTCCTCATCTAACACAAGGAATCAGGCTGTTGTGAACAATGGACGCATTGAAGTTCAGAATCGTGGTTATGGTCGTCATATGGGAGGTGGTCAAGGGTTTAATGCTATGGGAAGGAATAACACGGGTGCTCCGCAACAACAAAGGGCTCAAGTGGTTGAACAGGGGAATGCTCGGAATGGGGTTAATGGTCTTCGTTGTTATAACTGTAATGAGAAGGGTCATCTGGCTAATGCATGCATTAAGCCGAGGACAAGAGGAGTGCTTATCACAAAGAGGTTTTGCTCTTGCTCTCAAGGATGAAGCCGCAACTCTTACCAACAAGGAAACGAGCTTTATGGCAGATGCGATTCTCGATGATGATATGGAGGACTTGCGTGCTAATGCAAAGAAGATGTTGATGGCACAAATGCAAGCTCTACACATGAGTGACACGCCCGTGTATGACATTAATGACGGCTTGTCTCAGTACCTAACAAAATACACTATTCACTGACTGACATCTCCGCCAACTTCCATCCACAAGGATCGAGTGTTCAACATGAGCCATCTACATCTCATTTCGATGATTATCAAATAGATCCCGTAGTTATATTTGACGATCAAGATAACCTTATGGTTAATATAGATAATCAAGTTGACTCGTGAGTTTATTTGAGGATATAAATAATGATCATGTTGAGACTCACGTTGAACAAGATGAGCTTCTGTCTAATAGAGAAATTGAGCTCCTGACCTTAATAAAAGACCAAGAATCTCGTTTGGAAATTTGCAAGCAATTAAAGGATAAAAATGCACTGTTAATTAGGGATAATGAATGCTTAATTAGACAAATCAACGTTTTTAAAACTCAAGAAAACGTGAAGAAGGTTTTGAAGTCGCTTTGCTAAATCTCATCAAAACAAAAATCATTAGAATTTATGCATAATGTGATCTAGCCGATCCAAGAATGCTTTGGAACTCAAAAGCCGAAGTTGTTAACTTGTCAAAAACAAGCTTCGAAAGTAAAAAGCATTCCACGAAACTAATAGATAACTATCTTGAAGAAATTGTCGACTTACAAAACAAAATCAAAGAGTTTCGAAATTTTGTTTATAAACATGGTGAGTCAATCACAACTATTCAAAAGTTTACTTTTAAACCAAATCCAAATGGATATGGACCGATTCTTGCTGATTAAAAACCTAAGTTTTCACAGAGCATTCAAAACCAAACTCAAGTTTACAAGGTAACATAGAATTGATGATTCAATTATGACTGTTGTTGAATATAATCACATGGAGGAATTAGATGCAGATGATGAGAGTCGATCAAAAATGGAAAGTGTCGTTTATAACAAACCATTTAACTATTCAAAAGCCGTAACTTTTGTCACACAACAAGATACTTCCAACAAACCTTTGGTTATCACACCAGTTTCTGAAGTTAGTCCCCAACACAATGGTGCACAAATTAGTGGTCCTTTACCTTCACTTAGTGAAGTTAAAACAAAGTCGAAAGTTGTCGCTAAGTATCAAATATTTTGACACTTTCTTATCTGACCTCAAAATTTTTGAACGTGAGATTGAATTTCATTCTGAAATAAAAGTTGAACATTTTCAATCGCCGATGGCGCGAGAACAAGGAGATATTCTTCAGAAAAGAATTTTACCCCATGTCAAAAATTTGAAAACTTGTGCACTATATTAGGAAAGGGATTTTCACAAGGAACTTGGTCTCATGAAAACAGTTTTTGAGAAAACAAAAACATCGATTTCAAATACTAAACGTAAAAAGAAATTGTTGAGAAAAGATGTTGATCGACTCTTGAAAGATGTTATCTGTGCTGATATCAACAATCTTGTGTTATTACAACTGCTGCATATGCATCCATCATATCTCTGCTGATTCCTGGATATTGTTGAGAATACTGAAACGTGCCTCAGATCAAGTCTTTAAAAGTTGAAAATGAAACCAATCGTTAAAACTAGCCAAATTCAAACGCCGTCTTCAATGGTGTTAAAAAGATTGTCAAAATCGTGAACTTGCTTTGCAAAACAAAATCAACCAGTTGCAATCCAAAACGCTTAATCCAAAATTTGAGCAACTGGATGATCAAAACCTGTCTTTGAAATGTCAAATCTCAAAATATGAACAAGAACTTGTAAAAGTGAGAAAGGAATATGGTGTCATATTTGATTTACTCAAACAGACTCGTGATGAAGCATCAAACGAACTTGATCATTATCTTGCACACTCTAAAGAAGTCATGAATTTTTCTGAAATCTTCGCTCAAAATCAAGATTTGGTGCACACTATTATTAAGTTAAGTGAGATGTTAGGAAAGTATGAACAAGTTCAGCCTAGCATCATTAAGAGAATTGCACCGTAAAACACTTAGCAAACGTGAACCCGAATGCCTACTGACAAAACCACAAGATACTCAATGTGCTTCCTCTACTAAAACAGATTAGTCGCTTTTCCAAACGCCCGCACTTCACATCCTAGGAGCAATACAAGGAAGAATAGGAAGTTGCGACCTAAGAAAAGAACAATAAAGAATGCTGAAGTAGAAGAACACCCTAGGATTTTGAATAAGACTCAAGTTGCACCCACTTTAGATATTGCCTCTGACAAATGTAATGGAAAAAGTGTTGTAACGAATGCTAAACCTTTAAGTACTTTTGATATTCAGTCCGATGCTTCTTGTGTTATTTGTCGTAAAAGTATGCTTTCTGATTGTCATGACAAATGTGTTGCTAGAGCTATCTTGTCTCGTTTACGGAATCCTAAGACCCGGAATACCTCTAGGCCCACTAATGCTTCTAAGTCTGTACTTGGTAAACCACCTTCTTTAGATTCTAAGAACGCATCGATGTCCCTGTAGCTCCAATATCACCTCCAGGAATGTAGTACCACCTAGTGCATTCACTAAGACTAAAGCTAAGACTAGTTGGAGATGGCATAAATGGATACATAATACACTAGGATTTAAATGGATGCCTAAAATTATTGATGTGTGTATTTCACTATAACCGCTTCGGAACCCCTAACAATTTGGGTTCCACATCTACTTCTATTCTATCTGGTCGTCGGTGGTGTAATGCAGGTGATACAGATTATCCTTTGATTGTTGATAGCGGATGTCTCCACACATGACAGCAATCTAAACTGTTTTCAAACTTTGTTGCAAAGTTCATCGCACTGCCGATTCGAATGATCACTTCGCAGCTATCATGGGCTACGGAGATTATATCAATGGCAATATCGAAATTAGTAGGGTTTACTATGTGGAAGGCCTCTACACAATCTCTTTCGCCTAAATGTGATGGAGACTTGGAAGTTGCTTTTTTCGGGAGAAAACTTGTTTCATTCGTGATCTACAAGGAAACGATCTTATGTCTGGCTCTCGCAATTCTAGTCATTACACAATCTCAATGCAAGACATGGTTGCTTCATCTCCCATCTGTCTACTCTCTAAGGCTACATCTACAAATTGGCTATGGCAACCGCCGCTCTCACATCTAAACTTTCAAACCATCACCAACCTTGCTCGACACAAACATGTTGAAGGTCTCCCGAGATTCCGGTATTCTAAAGATCACCTATGCTCAAATTTTGTGAACAAGGAAAAGCACTCGTGCTCATTTTCCTTCAAAGGTGGAACAACAGCTCTCAAGCATGTGCTTCATCTTCTTCACATGGATTTGTGTGGCCCGAGTGCAAACGATTAATGGCAAATGCTACATCCTGGTAATTGTTGATGACTACTCACATGGACTTGGGTATACTTTCTTCAAGCAAAATATCAATCTCCACAGATGATCATCACATGTCTCACAAAAATTCAAGTTCACCCAACACCGTCCGCCAAATCGAATCGCACAAAGGAACTAATTTGTGAACCAAACTCGAATTTTATGAGAATGGAATTGAGCATCGGACATCTATTGCACGCATACCAGAACAAAACGGAGTTGTTGAAAGACTAAACCGTACGTTAGTGGAAGCTGCAAGAACAATGTTAATTAATGCTAAACTTCCGATGACATTGTGCAGAAGTCAGTCAACTGATGCTACACTCAAAACCGATCAATGATTACAAAACACCACAACAAAACTCCTTTTGAGCTTATCCACAATAGAAAACTCAATCTAGCACTTTCATGTATTTGGATCCCTTTGCTACCCAAATAATGATCGTGATGATTTTGTAAAGCTCAAAGCCAAAGCTGATATTGGAGTCTTTATTGGATAATGGAGAATTCTAAAGGTTACGGACTGAATCGTCGTACAAAGCAAGTTATGGAAACGATTCATGCTAAATTGATGAGCTTACGGAAATGCTTCGAAGCATAACAACTTGGAACCCGGTCACAACCGTTTAAACTTCCTCAAAACCCCATCATCACTGAACAAGCCCCCAAAATTACTCTCACAACAAATGGAAAAGCTATTTGCTCCTACTGCTCAGTGATGACATTGATGAACGTGCTCCATGTGTATCCGATGTTTCCGCTGCTCAACCTGATCATATTCCAATACCTGATACACCTGCTACAACAACTACCTGAAGAAGCACCACCGTTGACTTACAACAACAAGAACAAACTGCTTCCAACGACGCTAACCAAATTGATGATGTTCTTAATGAAGTACCCCACCTGCAGATTTGATCCAAATGTGTTCTTTAACCCGCTTTGTTAAATGAAACTGCTGACCGATGTCGCGAATCATCTACAAGCCATTTAAATCCTCAAAATCTGCACAATGTATACCAACATCAACCCTCTACACATCGCTGGACAAAAGACCATCCTCTAGATAATATTATTGGCAACCCAATCAACCGAAGTTACGAGACAACGTCTTCACTCAGATGGTGAACATTGCATTTATGCACTCACCGTCTGCCAATCAGCCTAAAACATTAAAGACACAATGACAAAATACAACCGATTGAATCCATGCAAGAAGAACTCAACCAATTCAAACGTCTTGAATTATGGGAACCGTGAAAGACCAACGGGGTCTACGACAATTGTCTCAAAATGGACGAAGAACAAATTGGATGTGAAGGGAACGTAATCGAAACAAGTCACGCCTCGGTGGCTAAGGGTTATAGACGTGAAGAGGGTATTGACTTTGAAGAATCATTTGTCTCGTTGCTCGCCTTGAAGTTGTTCGATCTTCGCTCAAGGCTCAATATGAATATAACGTCTTTCGTGATGGATGTCAAAACCGCTTCTCGAATGGTCAACTGAAAGAAACGGTTTATGTCACCACCAGTAAGGGTTCATGATCTCGAGTTCCTAACCATGTCTACAACCGAACAAAGCTCATAGACGACTCAAACAAGCTCCTGGGCGTGGTAATGCATAAGTTATCATCTTCCTCATTTCCAATAATTTACCAAAGGTTCGGTTTAACCCAACTATTTTCATACAATATCACGGGGCACATATCTTAATTGTTCAAATTTACGTGGATGACATCATTTTTGGTTCAACACATAAAAAGTATTCAATCGCTTTTGCAAAACTAATGAAACAACATTTTGAAATGTCCATGATGGGTGAACTTACGTTCTTTCTAGGACTGCAAGTTCAACAATCACCATGTGGTATTTTCTTGAGTCAGTCCAAATATGCCCTTGAATTGCTAACCAAATTTGGAATGCAAAACTGTGACACATATGCCACACCAATGGCTCACAACAAGAAGCTTGACGCTGATTTACATGAGAAATTGGTGGACCCTACCAAATACCGTAGTATCATTGGGTCTCTCATGTATCTAACAGCTAGCGTATTTAATATTGTTTTTGCCGATATCTTCAAGCTCCCGTTATCACGCACCAACCAAAACCCAATTTAAGGCTAAACGAATCCTCCGATACATCAGCGGAACCATTAATTTGGGGATCTGGTATCCGGGATTTTGGTTTTGAACTAATAGCTTTTCGGGACACCACGCAGGATGCTTAGATTCACTGAAAAGTACTTCAGAGCATTACAATTTCTTGGTGATAAACCGTGTCATGGTAATCGAAGAAGCGGGATTGTACATCGCTGTCCTCAACCGGCGAAATATGTAGCTATGTCGCGTTGTTGTGCTAAAGTCGTTGGATGAGAACACAACTCAAAGACTATGGTTAATGTATTTGACAGAATCCCATGTACCCGCGACACAATCGGAGTATATTGCATCTCGTGTAAATCAGCTCAACATTCGAATCAGCATCGATCTTCGATATCATTTCTTCAAGGACCACGTGGAACAGTGGTACGTTGAATTATATTTTGTGGGTACTAAATACCAATTGGCGATCTTCACCAAAGCCTTAGCTCCCGCTAGGTTTAATGAGTTGGTCCACCAGATTGGTATGCGGTGTTTGACTCAAGAGGAACTAGATGAACTCTTAAAACATTCTTAAAACCACAAACACCAAAACCCTTTTCGTAAATATTTTTCAAAAACAAAATACAAAATTATAAAATCAGTTAAAACAACATAAACATTCTTCTATCTATCTTTCTTTAACGTGCAAGTACAAATCTTCCGTCAACACTCAAATCTTTCAAAATTCAAGATTTTTCGATCAAGTATTGAGTGGGGAGAAAGCAAATATTTTTCGGCCATAAAACCTTGTACTTGCATGTTACTTTATCCCTAATATTGGTGGTCACTTTTCGTTTGAATGACACTCCTGGACTAAAAATTTATAAAACTTCATTATTTCTTAAGTCGGTGGGGAGTGTCGTCAAGTTTCTTTTCCAATATCATTCGTTTAGTAACCAAAATGGAAGTTAAAGGCATTGGATGTAAATGGTAAAGGTGGAGGGACTAAGTGTGTCAAAATGTCAAAGTAATTTTAACAAAACAACCTTACCAAACTTATCTTCCACATTTATTTCACCTCATTAACTTCCCCAACCACCATCATCCTACTGCAAGTAAAAATCATCCTTCAAACTGCTTTTGATCTTCATTCCGTAGTGGTTTATTAATATTTGTGTTAATACAACAAGGGTTTTAAATCGTTTCAAAACCAACGGTTAGATATTCTATATGAGTGATTTTATGTTCTACCTATAAGCGTATGAACACATAATCAATGTAGGTGTGTGTTTTTTTGCTTAATGATAGAGTCAAAACGCTTATCTAACATCATTGAAACCATTTTATCTTTTAAACATCACCCATACATGAATTGATTGATTTTGAAAACTAGGTTCATGTAATTGGGTATTTTTCATATGAAACATTTGCTAATTGGTTGCTTTGCAAGATGTTGTTACTTAGTTTAATTGATCATATCTATGCTTGGAATTTACCCGTAAAACACCATTACTTATAAATTGGAAATTAAGGTTTATGTTCATAAGAATTGGGTATTTTTTATTTGCTTAGAGTTTGATGTTAAAACTTGGATAGAACAACTCAATAGGCTTCCTAGACATCCTAGAATCATTTTGGTGCAAATCCCATGGGTAGAAAGCTACACGTGAGAAATTAAGCCTTGTGTTTAGGTTTACGCGTAACCTGCTTCTACGCTTTTAACTGTTTAAATAAGTATTCATGAATTGATTTGAAAAGGAATGAATGTATGTGTTAATGTTGATGTTAAGATGAATTTATTTCAGGTTTTCCACGCTTGAAAATTCAGAATCAAGGTTATTTTCAACCACGCGATAAGGATCATCACCTTACGCCGTAGCATGTTATGCTAAGAGAAATCTTACGCGTAACGCTTACGCGCTAGGTTCTACATTGGGGACTACGCTGTGATCCTATGGGATAAGGTGAACACTTAATGCGATAAGGCTGACTCTTACCAGCAAAGCCTTATGCGTAAGTTCCATTCGCTACGCCGTAAGCTTTACACATAAGGTCCCTCTTTCCTCGCGTAATATTTCACGCCAGAAGTCGCTAACCCATGATAAGCTTTGCTACGCGCATAACACTTAACACGCATAAGCTTGCCATTTTCTAATGCCTAAGCCTACTTTAACCTTAATTATGAATTGTTACGCTGCGGTAAACCGTAAATAAATAAATCATAACGCTACCGAAACCAATAATGTCACCACAAGCATAAACGTTAATAAGTTGTGAAAATAAGTGAAAACATGGACTTTAAAACTTAAAGTTAATCTACTCACTTAAACTTATCAATGACGCCTGGACTATTATTGGACAAACAAGTGATATTGACTGAATAATCAATGATATATCACATTCAATAATTAGACAATAAAACCATCTGTTGACTAACGTAATGTCTTTCGATATGTTGGTTCTATTGGCTAAATATCTTCGATCACTCTTACATGGACGCCAAATGCGCATGCGATGCACCAAATGTTCCCTACCTATTGGCTTCATATCTTCCCTAATGGTTATCCAATGAAGATTGGAAAAGAACAACCCTGAGTTGATTTTGATACTCCTCACCGCCGTGAAATCTCTTGTTTGATAGTTATGACATTCTTAAAAACAATTCTTGTTAATACAAATATCGCCATTAAACGTTATTTATATTTTTGATCTTTACCTAAGTTTTGTTAACGACAAAAGTAAATTTAATTTGTATAAAAGCTTAAAGCTTGTCAAGTTTAATAGATATTAAAACAAGCTTTTTCAAACAATATATTCATCATTCAAGCATTTACATTTATGATTAGTAACATCTTGATATGACTCTAATCATTATGTATGATAGTAGTTTTAGAATGTGTTAGGTTCTTAAAACCAAACACTACTTATGTACTTGCATATTCCTAAAATAGAAATACAACATATGACATCATGTAATGCATCATGGAAATCATTAGAAGATTTCATTAGATATTTTGTGTGGATTTGTACTCTTCATATCTTACACAATCTCACTTAGATAGAGTTGACTTTAGCAAATATTTGATATCTTGACTGTCGATCGGCGGTAATTGTAATGAGCAGCGGAACCTTTTAAGGGTTCCGCGGTCCTGACGCCTCGTCCACTTTGGCTATAAATAGCAATGCCAAGCCAAGTAGTTTCTCATCCCTTTCTAACAAACTCTCATACATATCTCTAACCTTTCTAACTCGGTTCATATCATATTAGTGATCTCTTTGTAGCAAAGAAGATCAAGTCATATTCAAGCTTCAACGAGAAGTTGGAAGTCTTGTTTGTTTAGTGTTGTATGATCTAGTGTTGATTCATACTTCATTGTTGTATCAAACCATCATAATCTTGTGAGTGTGAGTGGTTAGTATTTTAGTCCTCAAAATACATTGTGTGTGGGAGTGGTTGTACCCTTGGAAAGAACTCGACATCTAGCTTAGTGTCGGAAATAGTGCGAAGTGTAAAGGTTTTCTCCCACGGTGAAAGGAGCTTGTTGACTAGTGAAGTTAAACTCGAAAGTGTGAGACTCGAGGAGTTGAGTAGGGCAAGGAAAAAGAGTCCTTGTAGACCGAACCACTATAAACAACTTGTTGTGGTTTGATCATTTCTTTCCTTATTTACACTTTACATATTGCTTGCATATTTCATTAACATATCTAAGATCAATATCAATTGATCTTTACAATAAGTTTCAAAACAAAGTTTTTAATTGGTAAACTATTCAACCCCCTTCTAGTTTTCTACAATTGGTACCAGAGCCTCGTTGCTCAAGAATTTCTAAAATAACTTGTATTTTATAAACTTGAAACGATCCATGGATTCTGAAAACTTTAAAGAAGGGCAATCTATGCAAAGACCACCACTCTTTGAAACCAATGGATTTATCTATTGGAAAAACCGCTTTGAAACATATGTAAAATCAAAAGATATAGATCTTTGGTTTATTATTGTTAAAGGGGATTTTAGTTCTACAACAAAGGATATTTCTTTTGATGAACAAAAGAAATTAGTTGCTAAAAATAATGAAGCTAAAATGATGCTTTATAATGCTTTACCTAGAAAAGAATATGAAAGAATTTTTATGTGTGAAACCGCCAAAGATATTTGGGAATCTTTAATTGTTACACATCAAGGTAATTCACAAGTCAAGGATAACAAAATTGATCTTCTTGTTCAACAATATGAACAATTTGTTATCCCCGAAGATGAAACCATTGATTGTGGCTTTGCTCGCTTTAACACTATTATTACATCACTTAAAGCACTTGATGAATCTTTTCGTAGTAAGAACTTTGTCACGAAATTTCTTAGAGCACTCCATCCCAAATGGAGAGCTAAAGTGACCGCCATTGAGGAATCAAAAGATCTCAATAATGTCACTAGACGAGTTGATCGGTAACCTCAAAGTACACGAAATGGTGATGGAGAAAGATTTAGAGATCATCAAAGGAAAAGGAGAAGATCAAACCGCTGCTCTAAAAGCAAAAGCGGAATCAAGTGATGATGACGAATCTTGCTCCAGTAGTGAAGATGAGGAGTATGCCATGGCCGTTAGAGATTTTAAGAAGTTCTTTAGAAGAAGAAGAGGAAAGTTCGTAAGACAACCTCGAGAAGAAAAGAAGCCATTCAAAAGATCGATGACAAGAAGGGAAAAGGTGAAAGAAAGTGTTTTAGATGTGGTGATGCAAGTCATCTCATAGGAGAATGTTCCAAGCCACCTAAAAGCAAAACTCAACGAGCTTTTGTAAGTGGTGCTTGGAGTGATAGTGAAGACGATGAAGAATCAAGCAAGGAAGAGATCGTCCTAATGGCACATGAGTCAAATGAGGTACTTTCCGACTCTTCTTATTCTTCTATTGATGATGACACTTTGCAAAAACAATATAATCAATTGTGTGAGCTAAGTCTAAAAATCATAACTAAAAATAAATTTTTAAAAACCAAAAGGAATTTTTGGAAAATGAAGTTTATGAGTTAAAAGAAAAAGCAAAACGACTAGAAAAGGAAAAGCAAATGACGATGATTGTAAATCATGTCAAGAGCTTAAACTTGAAATAGAAAAACTAAAGCTCACACAAGATGTTTTAATAGAAAACAATTCTAAATTTAAAAGGTTTAACAAGAACATCGCTCTTGCCGATGAAATAGTTAAAATTCATAAAACACCACGAGACATGAATGGGCTAGGTTTTAATGAAGTATTAATTCCAAAGAGTCAAAATAAAACGGCCGAAAAGGACGAACATTTTGTCAAAATTGCTGCAAGAGCAGCACGGACCGTGACGGAACCAAAATAAGGGTTCCGTCTCGTTGTAAAATGGTGCCGGTACTTCGCCAACGTAATGTTCGAATACGGACCGCATCAATTTGTTAAAATAACAAAGAAAACCAATAATAGTATTAAACTAAAACCACTGTTACTCGAGTAGGACTTGTCAAAAATGAATTTAGATCAAAAACTACTCAACAACGATATAAAACTCCTTTTGCCAAACGCCCTTTCCTAAGAGCAACCACAACGCACAACCCAACTACCAACACAATGGTTGGAATCAAAACTTTCCTAGACCATATCAAACTCCTGATTACATGCCATGGAACTCTTACCCATCGTTTCCATACATGAATCAAATAAATGGTATGTTTAACCCAAATGGACCCATGAGATATTGGGGACCAAATGCTTGAGTTATTTGCTTCTTAGGTATGCTTGAAAGTTGGATTGGAACCCGATGAATGGATAAAAGATAGTGGATGCTCACGACACATGACGGGCAACAAAAGTCTCTTCTCATCATACCAAGAGTATGACGGAGGTAATGTCACCTTTGGTAGCAATCTCAAAAGCAAAATTATTGGCAAAGGAACGATCGCTCATAACTCCCTAACTATTGAAAATGTTGCTCATGTGGATAGGTTAGGATTTAATCTACTTAGTATTAGCCAACTATGTGATAAAAAGTATAAAGTACTATTTGATGAAAATGGTAGTAAAATACTAAAAGATGGTATCACCATAGCTAAAGGAGTTAGGAAAAATAACATATATGTCATGAAAATAGATAAAACATATAATGACAAACTTTGCCTAACAACATTAGATGATAGCTCATCTCTTTGGCATAGACGCTTAGGTCACGCTAATATGAGACTTATACAAAACCTATCTTCAAAAGAATTGGTTAGGAATTTACCAAAACTTAATTATGACCAACACTTTTTGCCGCTTGCAAAATTGGTAAACAAACACATAGTAGTCACAAATCTAAAAATATGGTGTCCACATCTAAGTGTCTAGAATTATTACATATGGACTTGTTTGGACCATCCGCTATAAGAAGCTATGGAGGCAACTTATACACTTTGGTCATAGTAGATGATTACTCAAGGTTTACTTGGACGTTGTTTTGAAAACCAAAAATGAAGCTTTTGATAAATTTGAAATACTTAGCAAGAAAATTCAAAATCTTCTAGGTGTCCAAATTGTGTCGATCCGAACGGATCATGGTCGTGAATTTGACAACGAAACTCAATTTGGAAACTTTTGTGATACAAATGGTATAACACATAACTTTTCCGCTCCACTAACACCTCAATCTAATGGAGTAGTAGAACGTAAAATAGAACAATTCAAGAAATGAGTAGAACAATGCTTAATGAACAAAACATTCCTCAAAAGTTTTGGTGTAACGCCGTTGACACTTCTACATATATTTTGAATAGAGTCTTAATACGTCCTTTCTTAAACAAAACACCATATGAACTTTATAAAGGTAAAAAGCCAACGTTAGGATATTTTAGAGTCTTTGGTTGTAAATGCTTTATTCTTAATACTAAGGATTATCTCACCAAGTTTGACCCAAAGTCTTATGAAGGTGTATTTCTTGGTTACTCTCAAACTAGTAAAGCTTACATTGTCCTAAACAAAGAAACAATGATAGTCGAGGAATCGTTGAACATAACATTCGACGAAAGTCCACCTCCTCTAAGACATCACCTTTGGTAGATGATGACTTAGTTGAAAGTCAAATGATAGAAGGTCAAGAAATAATTAATAATAACAAGGAAGATGAACCATTAAATAAGGAAATTGTCAACATCAAAGAATCTAAAAGTCATCCTTTAGGAAAAGTCATAGGACAACTCAATCAAAGAACCTTAAGGTCACAAGCCCAAAATCAAAGTAATTATTTTTGTTTTGTATCCACCATTGAACCAAAAACCATAAATGAAGCAATAAAAGATGAATCATGGGAAATTGCCATGCAAGAAGAGTTAAACCAATTGTTAGAAATGATGTTTGGAAATTAGTTCCAAAACCTAAAGATCAAACTATAATTGGAACAAAATGGGTTTTCGAAATAAAATGGATGAAAATGGGGTAGTATCTAGAAACAAAGCTAGGCTTGTAGCGCAAGGTTATAATCAACAAGAAGGAATTGATTATGATGAAACTTATGCACCGGTAGCTAGGCTTGAGTCTATTAGAATATTACTTGCTTATGCATGTGCCTATGATTTTAAATTATTTCAAATGGATGTTAAAAGTGTCTTTCTTAATGGGTTTATTAACGAAGAAGTGTATGTTGCTCAACCTCCCGGTTTCACCGACTTTGAGAAACCACATCATGTCTTCAAACTCAAGAAAGCATTGTATGGTCTTAAGCAAGCACCAAAAGCTTGGTACGATCGACTTAAGACTTTTCTTATTGATAACAAATATACTATGGGATTAGTAGATAATACTCTTTTTACCAAGAAAAGGAATCACATATTATCATTGTTCAAATATACGTTGATGACATTATATTCGGATCAACTTGTCAAGAACTATGTGATGATTTCTCTAAAATCATGCACGACGAGTTTGAAATGAGTATGATGGGTGAGTTAAATTTCTTTCTAGGACTTCAAATAAAACAACTAGAAGATGGCATATTTTTAACCAATCTAAATATATAAAAGACATGCTTAGGAAATTTGGTCTTGAAGATTCCAAACCAACTAAAACACCCATGTCCTCTGACACTAAACTAACCAAGGATGAGGAAGGTGAATCCGTAGATAACACTAAATATAGAGGAATGATTGGTAGCCTACTCTATCTTACGGCTAGTAGACCCGACATTATGTTTAGTGTTTGTCTATGTGCTCGCTTTCAAGAAAACCCAAAGGCATCACACTTAGAAGCTTAAAAAGGATTTTTAGATACATTAAGGGAACAACGTGTTTAGGATTATGGTATCCCAAAGGAACGGGTGGAGAAACCATAGTGTATGCCGACTCGGATCATGCCGGTGACTATGTCGATAGAAAAGTACAAGTGGTATTTGCACTTTTGTTGGACATTGTCTCACCTCATGGTTTGCAAAGAAGCAAACGTCCTTGGCCATCTCAACTACTGGCCGAGCACGCCTCAGCCGGAAAAGCATGTCAACAAGCTCTTTGGATGAAGCAAGCTCGAGATTATGAATTCATCTCAACGACATTGTGATACTTTCACAACAAAGGAGCCATCGATCTCAGAAGAATCCCGTTCAACATGCTCGTACAAAGCATATTGAAATCCGCCATCACTTTCTTCGCGACAATGTTCAAAAAGGAAACATTTCAATCGAGAAAGTATCCTCCCAAGACAACATTGCCGACATCTTAACTAAGCCTCTTAAACGAGAACCTTTTAATCTTCTTAGACTTGGTTTAGGGTTAATGGAACCAAACATGTAGGATAAACATAGCCCAAAACATTAGAATAGTCAAAACAAAATAAATTTGTCTTGTACCACATCGTAGCCACGCACACCAACGACAACAAAGACGGAACCAAAATTTTGGTGCCGCTCGGTCCGTGGTGTCTACAGAAGCAAAACCGCTATATACAAATCATCCTCTTCCTCAAAACCCACTTTACCAAAACGTGTAAAACTTAAACCAAGCTCATTATTGTCATCGTCCAACTCACTAATCATCAAGATAACATCATTGTAAGTATCCTAACTACATTTCATCTCTTAATTTCGAAGTCTAGGATTCTTATTTATGCACAAAACTATCACAAATCATTACATGGGGTTTTATGTATGCTTTTATACCAAATATGAATTCAATTGGCAAATTGCATAACTAGTCATTGAAATTAGGTACTACATTATCATATTGCATAAACAAATCATGCTTCCCACTAATTGATAGATAATGAATATAAGGCCCTATTCAAACAACCAAACACCCCATGTCAAAAATTTTGAAAAGCTTCTCACTTGTAGGAAAACAATTTTTTCATTGCTAATACAAATAGAAACGTTAAATTTTCATCACTTGCATGCTCTTGAATACTAAAGGTATTGCATAACTAATATGCATTCCCGTATATTCAAATGAAGCCACATTGAATTAGGAGCATTTGGGTTATCTCATGGTATTTGCCAAACACCCCACTAAAACCATCTTTGTGCATAAAATGAGTCGAGATAACCGCAACTCCAAATTGTTTTCATATAGGCACACACTAGAACCAAAAACGTTAAAACTTATTCTCATTTTTTAACATATTAACTCTTGTCCTTAGGAATAACCATGGTAGCCGCAAGATTCTATGATCACAAAGACACCCTTAACTACATTCCCAAACACCACAAAACCAAAGGACTTACCAAAGAACAAGTAGAAATATTTAGGGTCTAGAATCAAGGTATTTCCATGAGGGTAGAACCATTCACTCATCCGTTCTTGAAAATACCAACCTCGTGAAGAACTAGCCGCCATTCAATTCGATTGTCTTCTTGACATCGATGAACCAATTTGTCCTAGGTTTGTGTTAGAATTCTATGCTAGTGTGACCTGCTTTAGTGATGAAGACGATGATGAATTTTGTCTTAGGTTTAGAATTAATCAAAACGACTACACCATCACCTTAGCCAACTTTGCTCAAGTGCTAGGAATTCCAAACCGAGGAACTTGTTCTACTGATAAATGGTCACTCACCGCTTTTGATGCTATCAATGACCGCTCTCTACCCTACCAAACCCGTTTGGCCGATAAGGATGTCATCCGTGAACACCTTTTTAACCCAAAAAGTGATACAACCCAAGTTACCCGAAAGGGAAAAGAAGTAAACCGAGATCCATATGGAATGGAGCTAAATGAACTTAAGCCCTAATTTAAGAAATGGGAGGAGCTACTTAGAGCCAACGTCATTAGCACCATAGGAAATAGGGATCATATTAACGCTTGCCTTTGTCATATGTTCTACAACTTGTCCACTTGTCAACCATTCAATTTAGCCTACTACATAGCTAGGAGAATGATTGATATTCCAACTCAAGGATCGGTTGCTCTTCCATACGGGATGCTCCTCACCCGTCTCTATAGAAACTTTGCACCAATTCCACCAACACCAAAAGGGATGCACCTTCACTATGAGCTCATCCCTCACATCTTTGTACCTTTGAGTGATGCACGAGTTGCTAAGACAAAAGGCAAGAGAGCAAAACCTCCAACTCCATCATCATCATCATCAAATAGCTCCGAGTATGGTCTTCCAAGCTCGCCTCCTCATGAGTATTATGCGTCTCTTCCCGAAATAGAGAATGAATCACGGAAGTTCAAGCAAACTAGGGAATGTTCAAGTGCCTTGGTAGGATGATGAACAAGATTTACAAGAAGTTGGACAAATAAGGGTACTTTTAAGGAGTGTTTGGAACAATACATTATCATTAATGTTTGATACAATTTCGTTGTTTTTATTATGTAGGATGATAATATAACTTGAAACAATGGTGAATGCTAACAATTTCATGTGGGGATAAGCAAGTATGCTATCAATTTTACCCATTTTCACTATAATGTGAAAATCAATAAGCATTGCTCAAAATACATGTTCCACTATGTTTATATATATGTTATCTTGCTTCCTAACTAGAAATGTTTAGTATAACATGTTTTGAGAAGAATTTCAGTGTTTCGAAAAGTCCCCCGATGTGACAATCCGCACTTCTCGTGTCATTTCTCGACACGATTCATGTCTCATTATTTCAACATTTATAGTAAACTTGGTTTACTTGTTTCAAATTCGCGTAACCTTGGAGGTTTAGCGGCGAATTCATGATCATGACATCACGTACATTTCATATGGACTATGAGTAGTCTACATTTCATTGACATCATGTGCATCTCATAAATTCATTCACGACATTTCATTTCATATTTTACGCGTAATTTTTATGTTTAATAATTTTATCGCAAGTGAGTTTTATTTTGTATATTTAACCCGTTACTTTCAAAAATGATCCCGAGGTATTTTTAAACTCTCATTTAGTTTGTAAAAACTATATTTTTAGTTTTCCTAGTGTTTCACATTTATTTGGTATTTTAATTGTTAAAATTTTATTATTACGTCGTTTTCTTAAAAATCTTACGATAATTATTTTATCACCCGATTTTCACGAGGAAAGTATTTTTACAATTTTTATCATCTCATTACAACCTATTTTGATTTACTAAAAACTTACTTGTACCTAAAGACTACCTTTTACCTTACAAGTTACAACTAATTACACCTTTTACTTTACAACAAGTTTTACAAAAATACAAGTAAACTTTTTTAAAAAAATATATATATATTAGAGACAAACCCTCCCCAAAACCGCCATAGGGAGGGCTTGCATTAAATGGATGTATGGTTTATGTTTTCTTTCTAATAATTCACAAGTCTTTAAAGTCTTACTTGACAATTTTTACTCATTCATTCACATAGTCTCAAAAGTGTTAAACAAGTTTTTTCTCTTCTTTCTTGCTTCAAGAACCGTCACACACAACAACAAGAGCAAGGGATCAATATTTTTGCTAAAATCAAGTGTTATTTCAACCTAGATTATATCCTTTTTATGGTTTTGAAATAAAAACCAAGGATATTTAAGTTAATCCTTGTTACTTACACCTCTTCATTTCTCTAGTAAGCATGTGTTTTCATCATTTTCATGTTTCCTTGTCATTTTCATATGTTTCTTTTCATTATTGGAGCTTATATGCAAGTATTGTGATTTATACCATTTATGTCATGATTTTAGAGTTATATTATACCTAAGGTCATCCTATAATTATTCCCATGGTATTGGTTGGTCTTGATGGTGATTAGGAACCCATGACACCCTAAGAAGGTGTATGGTAGGATTAGATTAGTTTCGGAGTTGATTTGAAGGGATTAGAATAGGTTTTGTCCGAGAAAAACTATTTTCGATAACTATATATTATGTTCTGTCCTTGTTTCATTTTTCTGGAAAATCCGACAGTAGGCACGACTTTTTGGCCTTGATTTTTAGAAAATATAGTTTAAAACGAATCCGCGGGTCGCTTGAACGGATAAAACGGACTTATAACGAAGAAGTTATGGATTTTACAAGTTTGACGACGAAATATATTATTTTTCAGAAATTTCAGCAACATGTTTTTAGTTTGTTCGTCAAAAACGAGCCTTAAGCTTCACAAATTATTTCGACTTGTCAAAAATATATTAGTTTACTTCAATACGAGGCTAAGGACATATTAAACGTAGAAAACGGATTTGAAACGACAAAGATATACACTTTTTCATAAACTTGCCGTAACTAATTTTCTGCACTCAATTAGCCAAAAACCACCAACTTTAACCCTTATTATCTTTATGTTCGAGACCTTTTTGACGAAAACTCCTGAACTGAAACTTTTAGATATCGATACAAACTTTCCAAAACAAGTCGAAGTTCGTTCTCTAACGATCGACGCATACACCATTTTACGATTGTTTTTCCAAAGCCATTTTTGTTAATTTCATGATTTTTCCGACGACATTGTTTTGCGACAAAAAGTGGTAATTTCTCTAAAAATCATTATAAAACCATTGTAGGATGACATTTTGACGTAAAAACATGTAAAGTGATTTTTGATTGGTCAAGACGTCAAAAGAGTATTTTTCGACGCCGAGTAATATTTTCAAAACTCGTAAATGGTATAAATAACATATCAAGTGCATGCATAACATTACATTGCAATTCATGACATATCATATCATTTGATAATAGGTCCCGCTTGACGATCACATTAAACCTCGTGTACTCACTTTTGCCATTATTCCAGTTTATCCAAGTGAGTTTTCATAGCCCCGCTTTTACATGCTTTCGATTATTTTCAAACCCACGGGGAGAATACATTGCACTACATTTTTCTTTGTACGATACCAAGTATGTTAAATTCATTACATTGCTTAAGTTACCACATTTGCCAATTTGAAAGTCCCCATTTCCTGAACCATGAACCGCTAATCTTTGAAGCGAGGATGAGTGGATAGATCTATCGAGGGTGACGCCTCCATCCGGTTTGGTGAATCCCAACCAGGAAAACGGATGCATTTCATTTGATTTCATTACTGAGTTGTTCCGGCAAACATTCCATGGAGGGGCATACATAATTGATCAGCCTAGTTTCGGGGTCATGGGCTTAAGGCAATTGTAACATTATTTTTTACGTGACTTGATTGTCATGCATGCTAGATACTTGTGTAGTTGTATAAAACATTTACATAAACCTATGATTTCTCACCAACATTATTGTTGACCGTTTTTTAGCAATGTATTTTCGTGTAACGAGGCATTATCATCATGACATGGTTTAGGGACCTACATTTTGAGTCGCGGCGTCGACTTACATTATGTACATTATGGCACTTTATTTCAAAACATCGCTTGGATTTGTAACATATTTGTATTTCCGCAAACTTTGTAAACCTTTTGGGACCGATGTTGTACTCTGATTATGTTTTTATGATATATCCAACGATGTGTTTTTAAAATGACACTTTAGGTCGTTCAATATAACTGTGATGTGGTGCTATGACAGTCAATCCCCAGGAATTCCATTCCGCCGCAAAACAGGTAAATTGGGGGTGTGACAGATTGGTATCGAGAGCTACAGCTTATAGAGAACTAGGTTGCATCATTGACCCTAGACTATAGCTACATTATCATAGCATCTCATCATTTCATCATAGTACATATTCATGTTTATCATGCGGATTCACTTACACTTTATTCGAGATTATTTACTTTCATTTCACATCGGTTGTCACGACATGTCTTCGTGATTCACATCCCATCACCATATCATCGGACTCTAGCTCTGATGATGTCCCAAATAACCCCATCATGGATGATGTTGCATCACATTCCACTGAGATCGTATCTTCCATTGGATCTACTCCAGCCTTTCCACCTATCATGATCGACACTGAGACCGAACCCTTCGAGGATGCGAGGTTGCACCCACTCCTCACTTAGCCCAGCCTCACGATCCACCAAAGACCACTACTAGCACCATCACCACCATCATCACCATCTCCATCATATTTTATTAAAGATCCTTTACCTACGCACTTGCCGCCCAAAAGCGTGCTCGCTTTGATATCCCGACACCAAGATTCTACCGAGCCCGAGCCACCCGTTAGATTTGAGTTAGGCGAGAGTTCTAGGGACTGCCGCACGCCGCCTTCTACAGTGGCACTAGGAGCCCGCATTGATGCTCAGCAATTACAGATTGATAGTTTGACACGACATTGGGGAGTTGTCGGTAGATAGGATTGAACCCATGGGTGAGAGGTCGAGGGTTTGATATTAGTGGTTTGTATCGACTTATCTCATCGAGTATTCGCATAGGCGATAGAGGATGTGGAGAGTATTGTTGCTTTGCAGGTTCAGGTTGATGAGTTAAGGAGTTTGGTGGATAGTTTGGTTACTCGTGTTCAAGCGATCTTCGTGATGGGTATGGAGCACCATGAGGTGCCTTATGTAGACTTTTGTCATTGTATAGTTTTGACCATTATCATCCTAGTCACGGGTGTGGACGAAGTTCAAAGAACTTGTTGTATTTTGGTTGTTGTACAAACAAATGTATCAAGTATTGACTCTACTATGTAGGAATGGTTATTATTATCTATGATATCGGTCCATGTAGGCCTAAATTTTCATGTATATTATCCACGGGTGTTGTGATTATATTTGTGATATTTCGTTATTGTTCCGTTGTGATTCCATTTATCTTTATGCATGATGTGGTTGTGGATATATTTGTATGATGGTTGTTTCTACTTACGAATTCTCATGATTGTTTCATCTTGTGATTTTGAAGAATTATGGCTTCAAGAAAGTTACACCGAAATGACCCAAGCAGAAATTCAAAAGTTGGTGAATGATAGCATTGCTAATGCACTAAGAGTTGAAAGGGAAACAGTGGTCGCCACAAGCCGCTTAGGCTAGCTACCTGCTACGGTAATGCCTGAGGATCCGGGGTTAAGAAATGTTCGTACAAGGATTTCAAGAGTGGTGATCCCACTAAGTTTCGAGGTACCGAGGAGCTACTCGCAATGGTACGACATGGTTTGAGAAATTGGAATCGGTGTTTTGCTTTGTAACCGTCCGGATGACAAGTAAGGTTAAGTTTGCCACGAGCACTTTACTCGATGGAGCGTTGTCATGGTGGAATTCATACGCCCAACCGATTGGAATGGAGAATGCTTTTAAGCTTACTTGGGAGGAATTCAAAGGCTTGGTGACTAAGAAGTTTTGTCCTCGAACGGAAATCAAAAAGTTGGAGACGGAGTTCTATGAATTGGTAACCATTGGGTATGTATCGACACTTACATTCGAGATTCCGTGAATTAGCCGCGTTATGCCCATCAATGGTATCGGATAATGAAAAGTTGCTAGAGGCTTTATCTGAGGACTTCGGTTGTTCAAGGAGATGTGACTTCATTTGATCCACAAACAATCGAGGAAGCTATTCGAGTGACTCAGAAGTTGATGGCACAAGTGGTGAAGCGAGGTAAGTACACCACCACCAACCGAAACAACAACAACCCCAACAACCGTTTCAACAATAACCGAGGCAACTACAACAACAATAACAAAAGCAAGTGGGACAACAGGTAGAATGCTACTCAACAACCACCCAAAAGGCAAGAGGTTGCTAAGGCTTATGTTGCGGGACCGAAAGAAGGAAAAGGATATACGGGAGTTTTGCCGAAATGTAATAAGTGTTTGAGTCATCACAATCCGGTCGATGTCCCGATCCGGTGAAAATTGCAAGAAAGTTGGTCACCGAACTAGGGATTGCAAGTCGCCACAAGTTACATGTTTTGTTAAGGGGAACCGACACTACAAGAGGGATTGTAAGAAAGGAAAGAATCAAGCAACCAATCAAGAAGGTTTGGCACGAGGAAGGGTTTACGCCATGGAGGCGGAGAAGATAGGAGGACCCAATGTCATAACGGCACGCTTCTTCTCAATAATCGTTACGCTTCGCTTTATTTGATTCGGTGCCGATAAAAGTTTTGTGTCCAATGCATTTGCACCTTTGCTCAACATTAAACCAACTACATTAGACACATCATACATTGTCGAATTAGCTAATGGTAGCGTAGTTAACACCAACACCATTGTCCGCGGTTGCACATTCAATTTTCTTAATCATCCCTTCAACATAGACCCCATGCCCGTAGAGCTTGGTAGTTTTGACGTCGCCATCGGCATGGACTGTTATCTAAGCATCGCCAAGATCATTTGTGATGAGAAAGTTGTTCATCTTCCCTACAACGGCGAAACTTTGATTATTCGTGGGGAACGAAGCGGAACTAGAATTAGTATCATATCGAGTATCAAAACGGAGAAGTACATTAAGAAAGGTTGTCTTGCGTTCTTAGCTCATGTAACCGTGAAAAGTCGGAGGAGAAGCGACTTGAAGATGTTCCTATTGTTCGTGAATTTTCTGAAGTATTTCCCGAGGATTTACCGGGACTTCCACCGGCACGACAAGTAGAATATTGACTTAGTGCCCTGAGCGCACCGATTGCGAGCACCGTATCGCCTAGCACCATCCGAAATGCAAGAATTGTCTAATCAATTGCAAGAGCTTCTAGACAAAGGATTCATTAGGCCGAAGTTCCTCCTTGGGGAGCACCGGTCTTGTTTGTGAAGAAGAAGGATGGATCCTTCCGAATGTGCATAGATTATAGAGAATTGAACAAGTTAACGGTGAAGAATCGTTACCCACTCCCCAGAAGTGATGACTTGTTCGACGTTTGCAAGGTTCAAGTATTTATTCCAAGATTGATCTTCGATCGGTTATCATCACTTCGAAGTTCGGAAGAGGATATTCAAAATAGAACACGCTACGGTCATTACGAAGTTTCAAGTGATGCCGCTTGATTGACTAATGCACCCTGGTATTCATGGATCTCATGAATAGAGTTTGTAAGCCGTATTTGGACAAGTTTGTTATAGTGTTCATCGACGACATCTTAATCTACTCCAAGAGCAAGGAAAGCACGAAGAGCATTTAAGGATGATTTTAAGGCTACTCAAGAATGAGAAGTTGTATGCCAAATTTTCGAAGTGTGATTTTTGGAATCACAAAGTGCAATTTCTTGGTCATGTCATTGATAGTCATGGACTACAAGTTGATCCCGCAAAGATTGAAGCCGTAAAAGATTGGGCTACTCCAACGAATCCTACGAAAATTCGACAATTTCTAGGACTAGCGGATATTACCAGGTTCATCGAAGTTTTTCAAGATAGCGAGACCTTTGACCAAGTTGACACAGAAAAACAAGAAGTATGAGTGGGGGAAGAAACAAGAAGTTGCTTTTCAGTTGTTGAAACAAAAGCTTTGCAAGCGCCAATTTTGGCACTACCAAGGCATTGAGAACTTTGTTGTATATTGCGACGCCGCATAAAGGACTTGGGCTGTTTTAATGCAAAACGAGAAGGTGATAGCGTATGCTTCTCGACAACTTAAGACTCATGAAAAGAACTATACAACTCATGATCTCGAAGTTAGGAGTCCGTAGTTTTTTGCACTTAAGATTTGGAGACACTACCTTACTGTACAAAGTGCAAAGTGTTTACCGACCACAAGAGTTTGCAATATATTCTTGATCAGAAGGAGCTTAATATGAGGCAACGTCGTTGGTTGGAGTTACTCAACACTATGATTGTGAAATCAAGTATCACCCGAAAAGCCAATGTTGTGGTCGATGCTCTTAGTCGGAAAGAGAGGCCTAAACCTTTAAGAGTTCGCTCATTGGGAATGACGATTATTTCTCCTCTACCGTCGAAAATCCATGAAGCACAAGTCGAGGCACTAAAGAGGAAAATCACCAAGTGAAAAGCTTTATGGTATGCCCGAAAGCGCAAATGGTTTTGTCAAGAGAGCGATGGAGTATTATGTTTCAAGGATAGAATGTGGGTTCCATTGTATGGCGGAATACGAGAATTGATTATGCATGAGTCGCATAAGTCAAAGTATTCTATTCATCCGGGATCGGATAAGATGTATCAAGATCTTAAGAAGCTTTATTGGTGGCCTAACATGAAAGCGAGATTGCCACGACGCTAGCAAATGTCTTACCGCTCTAAGGTAAAAGTCGAATATCGAAGCCTTCGTGTTTACTCCAACAACCAGAAATTCCTCAATGGAAATGGGAACGCATTACAATGGACTTTGTTACTAAACTTCCTAAGACATCGGGAGGTTACGACGCTATTTGGGTAATTGTTGATCGCCTTACCAAGTCAGCCCATTTCATACCGATTAGAGAAACTTATTCAATGGAGCAACTCACTAGACTTTATGTCAAGGAAATAGTCTCAAGGCACGGAGCACCAATTTCTATCATTTCCGACAGAGATAGTCGATTCATTTCAAACTTTTGGAATTCATTGCAAGATTCATTCGGAACCAGATTAGAGATGAGCACAAAGATATCACCCACAAACCGACGGTCAAAGTGAAAGGACCATTCAAACGTTAGAAGATATGCTTGAGGGCATGTTATTGATTTTGGCAATGGTTGGGCTAACCATTTGCCATTGATTGAATTCTCGTACAACAATAGTTATCACACCAATATCAAGATGGCACCATTCGAGGCACTATATGGTCGTAAGTGCCATCACCGCTTGTTGGGCCGAGTAGGAGACGCACAACCATCTGGGTCCGTAAATGGTACGGAAACCACGGAAAAGATTGTTCAAATTCGTGATAGACTCGAACCGCCGGAGTCGACAGAAAAGTTATGCGGATGTTAGACGCAAGGATTTGGAATTTCAAGTAAGTGACAAAGTTATGTTGAAAGTATCGCCTTGGAAGGGCGTGGTACGATTTGGAAAGCGTGGGAAGTTAAACCCGAGATACATTGGACCATTCAAGATTTTGAGCAGAGTTGGTCCTGTAGCTTACCGACTTGATCTTCCGCCATAACTCAGTCATGTGCACAACACGTTTCACGTTTCAAACTTGAAGAAGTGTCTTTCGGACGAATCGCTTGTTATTCCATTGGACGAAATTCAGCTTGATGACAAACTCCATTTTGTGGAAGAACCCAGGAAATCATGGACCGCGAGGTCAAGCAGCTTGAAACAGAGTCGTATTCCTATTGTGAAAGTTCGTTGGAATTCTCGACGAGGTCCTGAATTTACTTGGGAACGGAAGACCGATGCACGCAAGTATCCTCATCTTTTCACCGACACCGTTACACCTAACAACGATTGAATTCAGGGACTGAATTCCTTTTGGATGGGCTTAATGTGACAATCCGTACTTTCGTGTCATTTCGACACGATTCATGTCTCATTATTTCAACATTTATAGTAAACTTGGTTTACTTGTTTCAAATTGCGAACCTTGAGGTTTAGCGCGAATTCATGATCATGACATCACGAACATTTCATATGGACTATGAGTAGTCTACATTTCATTGACATCATGTGCATCTCATAAATTCATTCACGACATTTCATTTCATATTTTACGCGTAATTTTTATATTTAATAATTTTATCAAGTGAGTTTTTATTTTGTATATTTAACCCGTTACTTTCAAAAATGATCCCGATGTATTTTTAAACTTACATTTAGTTTATAAAAACTATATTTTTAGTTTTCCTAGTGTTTCAAATTTATTTGGAATATTAATCGTTAAAAGTTTTATTATTACGCCGCTTTTCTTAAAATCTTACGATAATTATTTTATCACTCAATTTTCACAAGGAAAGTATTTTTACAATTTTTATCATCTCATTACAACCTATTTTGATTTACTAAAAACTTACTTGTACCTAAAGACTACCTTTTACCTTACAAGTTACAACTAATTACACCTTTTTACTTAACAAGTTTTACAAAAATATACAAGTAAACTTTTTAAAAAAAAAAATATATATATATTGGAGACAAACCCTCCCCAAAAACCGGCCATAGGGAGGGCTTGTATTAAATGGATGTATGGTTTATGTTTTCTTTCTAATAATTCACAAGTCTTTAAAAGTCTTACTTGACAATTTTTACTCATTCATTCACATAGTCTCAAAAGTGTTAAACAAGTTTTTCTCTCTTCTTTCTTGGCTTCAAGAACCGGTCACACAACAACAAGAGCAAGGGATCAATATTTTTGCTAAAATCAAGTGTTATTTCAACCTAGATTATATCCTTTTTATGGTTTTGAAATAAAAACCAAGGATATTTAAGTTAATCCTTGTTACTTACACCTCTTCATTTCTCTAGTAAGCATGTGTTTTCATCATTTTCATGTTTCCTTGTCATTTTCATATGTTTCTTTTCATTATTGGAGCTTATATGCAAGTATTGTGATTTATACCATTTATGTCATGATTTTAGAGTTATATTATACCTAAGGTCATCCTATAATTATTCCCATGGTATTGGTTGGTCTTGATGGTGATTAGGAACCCATGACACCCTAAGAAGGTGTATGGTAGGATTAGATTAGTTTGGAGTTGATTTGAAGGGATTAGAATAGGTTTTGTCCGAGAAAAACTATTTTCGATAACTATATATTATGTTCTGTCCTTGTTTCATTTTTCTGGAAAATCCGACAGTAGGCACGACTTTTTGGCCTTGATTTTTAGAAAATATACTTTAAAACTAACTGGGTCATTGAACGGATAAAAACGGACTTATAACGAAGAAGTTATGGATTTTACAAGTTTGACGCCGAAATATATTATTTTCAGAAATTTCAGCAACATGTTTTTAGTTTGTTCGGGTCAAAACGAGCCTTAAGCTTCACAAATTATTTCGACTTGTCAAAAATATATTAGTTTACTTCAATACGAGGCTAAGGACATATTAAACGTAGAAAACGGATTTGAAACGACAAAGATATACACTTTTTCATAAACTTGCCGTAACTAATTTTTCTGCACTCAATTGGCCAAAAACCACCAACTTTAACCCTTATTATCTTTATGTTCGAGACCTTTTGGACGAAAACTCCTGAACTGAAACTTTTAGATATCGATACAAACTTTCCAAAACAGTCGAGTTCGTTCTCTAACGATCGACGTACACCATTTTACGATTGTTTTTCCAAAGCCATTTTTGGCAATTTCATGATTTTTCCGACGACATTGTTTTGCGACAAAAAGTGGTAATTTCTCTAAAAATCATTATAAAACCATTGTAGGATGACATTTTGACGTAAAAACATGTAAAGTCATTTTTGATTGGTCAAGACGTCAAAAGAGTATTTTTTCGACGTCGAGTAATATTTTCAAAACTCGTAAATGGTATAAATAACATATCAAGTGCATGCATAACATTACATTGCAATTCATGACATATCATATCATTGATAATAGGTCCCGGTTGACGCATCACATTAAACCTCAGTGTACTCACTTTTGCCGTTATTCCATTTATCCAAGTGAGTTTTCATAGCCCCGTTTTACATGCTTTCGATTATTTTCAAACCCACGGGGAGAATACATTGCACTACATTTTTCTTTGTACGATACCAAGTATGTTAAATTCATTACATTGCTTAAGTTACCACATATGCCAATTTGAAAGTCCCCATTTCCTGAACCATGAACCGTTAATCTTTGAAGCGAGGATGAGTGTATAGATCTATCGAGGGTGACGCCTCCATCCGGGTTGGTGAATCCCAACCAGAAAACGGATGCATTTCATTTGATTTCATTACGGAGTTGTCCGCAAACATTCCGTGGAGGGGCATACATAATTGATCAGTCTAGTTTCAGGGTCATGGGCTTAAGGCAATTGTAACATTATTTTTACGTGACTTGATTGTCATGCATGCTAGATACTTGTGTAGTTGTATAAAACATTTACATAAACCTATGATTTCTCACCAACATTATTGTTGACCGTTATTAGCAATGTATTTTCGTGTAATCGAGGCATTATCATCATGACATGGTTTAGGGACCTACATTTTGAGTCGCGCGCGACTTACATTATGTACATTATGGCACTTCATTTCAAAACATCGCTTGGATTTGTAACATATTTGTATTTCCGCAAACTTTGTAAACCTTTTGGGACCGATGTTGTACTCTGATTATGTTTTTATGATATATCCAACGATGTTTTTAAACGACACTTTAGGTCGCTCAATATAACTGGATGTGGTGCTATGACACCATTGCCCCTGTGAATTCCATTCCACAAAAACAGTAAATTGGGGTGTGACACCACACCTAAAAACGAACTCTGCCCATTTTATGCGCTCCACGGATCGACTCAAGCACCCTTTGTAGGTACCGCCCGTATAGTTTTGGTGCCGTGGATCCTCCATGTAATTTTCTGAATTTCGACTCTTTCGTGATTCCAAATTATCTTCCATCACTTATAAATCAATCTCAACTAGTTTATACTGTTATTAGAACTAGTATAATTCACTAAGGTATATAAGAAATCCATTTCCCACCAAAATTCAAAATTTTGAAAAATCCACCCAAGGAGCCCTTTTGCATAAAGGAAGGAACCCAATTTTTGGTACCTTCAAATCCGTGGTGATCTCAATATTATGAAATTCCACTAATAGAACACATTTATTGCAAATCTTTTCTTCTTCACTCCATATCTCTTGAATGGCTTGACTTGGGTGATATGACTAGCATTCAACCCACTTCCAAATCATTAGGAACCTCATCTCTTCAATGGTTTAACATCAAATCAAACACATTTCTCCATAATTTTTCACTTCTATAAATTGAGAGGTTTTACCATGATCATCCTCACACCCTCTTCACTCTTACTACTATCTAGCAAAGCAAAACCCAAGTTAAAAATGACTAAGTCATCTCCAAAACCTTGCAAGAAGACCGCTAGAATTAGCGTAAGACCTTGTTGCTTTGTTAATCTTAGCTCATCATCCGAGTCTTCTCCACTCACAATCTCATCTCCCATTAGAGATGATACAAGCCTTACCTTAGCTACACCCAATACATCACACATTGTGATCACCACTCCACCTCCAACTAAAAAAACACCTACTTCACCTCCACCCGCACCCATCCAAACATCCAAAACACCCTCACCACCTTCACCAAGGTCTCCAACTCTCATTCCTATGGAGTTATTCTCAACTCCACCAACATCACCAAATCCTTTCCTAGAGGACTTGGAAGACTTGCCTCCTAGGCCAAGTCATCCACCACCATTGCCATCATTTGACTCCATTGAGCGGATGGCTCATGAGTCACCTCGGTCATTCCTTGACCCAAACGCCCCATTAGGGCCTAAACCTCTTCTCTTCCACCCCATCCACAAAGACATTCATGGTCCTTTGTATGGGATCATTCACTCCCTACATCAATGTCACCTCATCTTGAGGACATTGAGGAGTGTATGTGGGATACCAATCCCACTAGAGAGGAGATTCAAAACGAACTCCACAACCTCCACCAATTCAAAGGCATGGTGGACTCTCACTTGAGTGAGACAATGCAAATGCAAAGTGCTTTGCTTGCTTCCATCATGACCACCCCAAACATTTCCACCAACACCAACACATCCACCATTCCACCACCACAACCTCCCCAAACATACTACCCTCCAAGGCATGGTTGTTCAACTTGTGAGCAAACGGGCCAAACCGTGGAAAGGACCCGGATTATGGTCCATGACTTCCAAGAAGAAATGAGGTTCATCCTCAACCACATCCTTGAGCGCCTTAACGCTCTTCCCATCCACCATCACAATAGGATGGTTTTAGACTAGTCTTTTTTGTTTATTTTTACTTTCTTAGGATAATTTTTATTTCTTGTACTAAAACACATCATTGTGTTCTCTTTTCATGATCTTTACTCATGAAAAATTTTAACTAATGAATGTTGTTTATTATATTGTTGGTGTCATTACATAGTGTTTGGAAATGCTTGTGATTGATCATTATTACTAACATTTTTTTGTAGCTTTATTTTCACAATCCATGAATCTTCCCATTAAAGCACCCAATTAAGGGGAGCTTTGAACAAGGGGGAGATAATAGCTCTGCTCATTACATTCAAGATAGCCTCTTTCTTTTGTTGAGACAAAAGGGGAGAAAATATAGAACTTTGAAATTATTTATATTTGACTTTTCTGAAAAAGTCAAACTGCATACATTTGACTTCCTAAAAGTCAAACAGAACCCTCATTGATAATACTTGACTTTTTCCTAAAAGTCAAACTGCATACTTTGACTTTCTGAAAAGTCAACATCATGCATCAACTAGTGAATACTTTGACTTTCATAAATAGTCAAACATCATACACTTGCATTACCATTCTCTTTTCAAGTTCTAAAACTAATATTTTTATAACTCTTGTACAAACTTTGTATCTTTTCATATAAAATAAATTTATATTTTGTCCTCAACAAAAAGGGGGAGATTGTTAATACAAATATCGTCATTAAACCTTATTTATATTTTTGATCTTTACCTAAGTTTTGTTAACGACAAAAGTAAATTTAATTTGTATAAAAGCTTAAAGCTTGTCAAGTTTAATAGATATTAAAACAAGCTTTTTCAAACAATATATTCATCATTCAAGCATTTACATTTATGATTAGTAACATCTTGATATGACTCTAATCATTATGTATGATAGTAGTTTTTAGAATGTGTTAGGTTCTTAAAACCAAACACTACTTATGTACTTGCATATTTCTAAAAATAGAAATACAACTTATGACATCATGTAATGCATCATGGAAATCATTAGAAGATTTCATTAAGATATTTTGTGTGGATTTGTACTCTTCATGTCTTACACAATCTCACTTAGATAGAGTTGACTTTAGCAAAGATTTTATATCTTGACTGTCAGCGGGCGGTACAATGTGTACACGGGCGGAACCCTTTTAAGGTTCCGCTGTCCGTCGGACGCCCTGTCCACTTTGGCTATAAATAGCAATGCCAAGCCAAGTAGTTTCTCATCCCTTTCTAACATACTCTCATACATATCTTCTCTCTAACCTTTCTAACTCAGTTTCATATCATATTAGTGATCTTTTTAATAGCAAAGAAGATCAAGTCACATTCAAGCTTCAAACGAGAAGTTGGAAGTCTTGTTTGTTTAGTGTTGTATGATCTTGTGTTGATTCATACTTCATTGTTGTATTAAACCATCATAATCTTGTGAGTGTGAGTGGTTAGTATTTTAGTCCTCAAAATACATTGCGTGTGGGAGTGGTTGTACCCTTGGAAAGAACTCGACATCTAGCTTAGTGTCGGAAATAGTGTAAGCGAAGTATAAAGGTTTTCTCCGCCGGTGAAAGGAGCTTGTTGACTAGTGAAGTTAAACTCTCGAGTGTGAGACTCGAGGAGTGGAGTAGGGCAAGGAAAAAGAGTCCTTGTAGACCGAACCACTATAAACAACTTGTTGTGGTTTGATCATTTCTTTCCTTATTTACTTCTTACATATTGCTTGCATATTTCATTAACATATCTAAGATCAATATCAATTGATCTTTACAATAAGTTTCAAAACAAAGTTTTTAATTGGTAAACTATTCAACCCCCCTTCTAGTTTTCTACAACCCTTATCAGAACATGCTCTCCAATTCTGCTACAGTTCTAGAGATCTACATTCACCAGTTCTGGAATACAATGCGAAAGATCAAAGGACAAAATGTTGTGACGGTGACGCTCAATGACAAACAAGTCACCATCACACCTGTAGACTTAAGGGTTGTTCTTCTCATTCCTGTCATCGAGCCAACCGAATACAATGCCACACCAACTGAAGAGGCTGTTCTGCAATTCATGATCGACATTGGTTATGACGAAGCTTCATGGGTAATCACAAAGCATTCATAATGCGGATCTTAAGAATATTCCTCAGCCTTGGAGAACCCTCTACATCATCATCACCAAATCAGTTTCTGGACGTGATAGTGGTTATGAGCATCCCAAGCTCGTGGAACTACAGATCTTTTGGGCCATGGTCAACATGAAACACATTGAAGTTGAAGCTCTGATATGGGACGACATGATATCTTTTCTCAAAAAGCTTGGCACCAAGATCCCATATATCAGATATACCAAATTGTTGATCCAAAGAGTTCTTGGGTATAATCCTGATATCCCCAAGAGACTCAATGACCCTGTGGAAAACTAGAAGGGGGGGTTGAATAGTTTTGCCGATTTTAAGTTGATTTCAAAAACTTTAGATTCGATATTATGTGAAATCGTATGGATGTTGAGAACGTATAGATCTAATGATAATGCAAGCAAATAAATAAAGTTAAGGGATAGAAATGACACAACCGATTTATAGTTGTTCGGCTACAAGGACACCTTCCTTGCCCTACTCCACTCCCCGAGTCACCTACCCGAGAGTTCAAGCACTATGTCAACAAACTCCTTCACTTGGCGGAGAATCCTTCACGACGTCGCTTACACTTTTCCGGACAAAGCTAGATACCGAGTCCGTAGCACGGTGGACCAAACCAACACAACTATTACACAACAAATATGTGAAATATCATATACAAGATCTTCGCTACGAAATCTTAGGGAGGACAAATCAATCAAGGACCCCTTGCTTGGATAACTTAGAATGCTCGTGATCTCGCCTTAGAGAAGGACCTATATGAGGATCACAAATAGAAAGAAAGAAGAACAACTCTCTAGATCAAGTGATCTATATGTTAGAAGAGAATGAGAGTGTATGAGAGATTTAGTAAGAAGAGGGGTTGAGTTAGAATGAAGAAATGGCTCTCTATTTATAGGCAAAATTCTTCACTGTTCCCCGGATCCCACGTATCCCTTCCACTTGGGATCCTTCTAGTGTAAACCTAGGGATCCGTGGAACGCTCCTCTTTGCCCATGGGTTTTTTGTTATGGGTCATGGGTTATGGGTTGGTCCATGGGTTTTTTTTAGATTCAATGTATCTAAGTATACATTGTATCTAGTCTTCTTGGGTATGGGTTAAGATCCATGGGTTATGGTTTTTATCCATCCTAATAAACTATTACAACAAATGCTTAATTACTACATTTTTGTATTTAAATGGGTATATGTAAATGCTTTAAAAAAATAACATGTATCCTTATAATTATACTTAAGACAACATTATATTTGTTATCAACAAAACACAAAGAGATCGCAAAATATTAATAAACGTTTTTACGGTTTATTTGTATTAACAGACCCCAACAATCACTCCATGTTGCATGAGCCTACACTCACAGTCAGATTTAAGGACTCTACAACAAAGAAACAAGGTGCAGTGCTGCCAGATCACCTCATAACTGATGATATCAAACAACTGTATTCGTACAAACGATATCTGGTAGCAGTTGAAGAAGGCAAAGTAGGTTTTCGATGAAAAGTCCACTGGTACACCTACAAGGAAAACTAGAAGAGGCAAGCAGTGAAGTGTTACAAGCATCAGAGTCAAAGAAAGTTCCCTAAGAGGAAACCTGGACACAAACAGAAAGTTCCCTCTAAGGAAGTTGTTCCTATTCCCATTCCCAAGTCTGAACCGCAAAGAAAGCTAGTGGATGAAAGCTCGAGGAAACCAAATCGACGAAGAGGTCACCTACTCAAACTCAACCGATGTCACTCCAACAGTAGCTAAACCTCCCAGTCCAAAAACTGACCAAGGCAACGGAAGACTCAGCAATTGAGCATGAAGAAGAAAGCTCGATGAAGAGCCATTGGATACCGACTACGGGAAGAAGTTCAAAATCATTAGACTCCAACACGTTGCAAAAGAGTTTGAACAGGAACAAATGCGTGGCCCCGGAGGGTCAAGTGGTGGTGTACAATCTACACCAATTCCTGATGCGGTTAATCAACCCGATAAGGGAATTGATGCCACCACTCTTAAGCAACAACAAAAGCGCCTGGAGGATTCTATTGATTATGACTTTGAGGAACCAGAAAAGGAAAAGTATGAGAAAGAAAAGACTGATGGAGAGGCTGCAGCTCAATCCAAAGCAGAGGAAGAGGCCCGTATTCAGGCTGAAGAAAAGGCTAACTCTGGACAAGATGACGAAGTGAATTATGATGATTTTCTTCACAACAGTCCAATTCGTTCCAAGGAGGAAACTTCTGAACCTCCTAAGGACCCTGAATCTCCTCATGTCTCTTTATCATCAGATTCGTCTTCTCACTCTTCACCTCCACCATCCAGAAGAACAACCAGATCCACATCCAAGTCAGTGAAGAAACTTACCGACTCTTGGATATCTCGGGCAAAGACAAGGATTGTTAAGGCTGTCAAGCAAGTCAGGAAGAAAGATGACCAATAAAAGTTAGATATACTCACGACAACATCAAACATGTTTATGACGAGATAGACAAGATGTCAACCGAAGGGAGTACGCCCGTAGTTCATGAAACGTGATCTTCAAGGGAAATGAACGAGATGATTAGGGCTATACTCATCGCTTACTCGACAAAGTTCCGGGTGTAACAAGAGAAATGTTCAATGCAGACAACTCTATCCACCGATGCATTTGGCCAAGCAAACTATAAGATCAACACCTATGACCGTAACAATCAACCCAACTGATCCTATAGTGTTCTCCGATGTGAATTGGTTTCCGTGTGGTAACTCAAATGTCTAAACGATCTGCAACATTTACTTCTTACGGTTGTAAATTGTTTGAAGCATTGCCGAATACCAACTCAAATCAGCATGCATAGAAGAAGCTCAAAGGCCTAAACGTCAAAGAGACGATGAAGATAAGGATAAGGATAAAGATAATGAGCCTAAACGTCCAAAGAATTCTGGAGAACCCTCCTCTGTACCACCACCACCCCTAAGGACTCCAACAACAAGACGATCTCCTCCACGTTCTTCCGCTGACAAACCTCAGGACTCTGAGAACCCTCCTCTGTACCACCACCGGTGATCACTTCGAGTATACTGGTGGTGACGATGAGGAAGTCCCTGAGCTCTAACAACAACCCACCTCTCCCGCTTTAACAAAGAAACCATCATCCTCATCAAAGCCAAAGAAAAAGAAGAAGACGCCTAAGGCTAATGTCGTCTCATGGCTAGACGAAGAAGACACCGAGTATGATTGGTTCTCCACACTTGTTGATGCTACTCCCGCTCTAACTGATGATCCAGATATGGTAGAAGGTCGTACGTTGGAGCATGCTAAGTTTTTGCAAGAAAAGTTCCGAGTGAAGAAGATGACGAAATCAGAGTTGAAACGAATCAAGAATGAAGCATTTCAACTACTCAAAGACAGCTCGGAAAGTGCTATTGAATTTGAATACCACCTTGAAAACATAGCACGAGCCATGTCTAACAACATTGATTGGCTCAACCCTGAAGTAAACATCGACTTCACCGTAAGAGACAAGGCTCCATACTACACCATTGGTCTAAACCTCTACCAACGACCAACCGTGATCAACCTAAGATTCCATTTCGCTACTTCTTCAACAATGACTTGGAATTTCTTCTACACGGTAGCGATGGTTCAAAGAAATACGCTACATCACTTACACTTCCGTTCCCGACAGCCATATACTCCAACTGTATAGCCATCGAAGAAAAGGCTACCCACATGTTTTCCAACAGCGTGGAACGGTATGACATTGATGCAATGTACGTGATTCACCATTGGCCTGAACGCCGACTAATCTACTACAAAGCTGCCAGTTCAAAAGTCTCAACATGAAGTGTACAAAGGATAAAGGGATCGTTGCTGTTAAGCATGTCACTCTTTCGTCTAAATGGTATTACACCTTCCTCAAGACTATCGTGGTCAAAAGACAAGACGAAAGGGACTATGAATTCTGTGAAGAGGACTTTCAGAACTTGTCTCTCAACGACATTGAAGATCTGTATCTTGCCAAAGTATATGGAAGAATGAGACAATTCTCGACTGAAATTCAACGTGAATACATCAAGTCCTTGCTCATCTTCGTTAGAAGCATAGTGATCCAGAACGCGTGTAGAAGATTTACAACTTGCCGTTGAATCATATCGACTCGTGTCAACCTCACCGCACCTCGCCTAGAACTTCCCGACATCAACCAGCTTCCACAATACACTCGTCAAGAATCCATTCAAGTAGTTTACCGTAGTGAACTACAACGCGAATCGCTTGATGGCCTGTAGAGATCTTCATAAGTTTGGGGATCACACATCGAAGAAGGTCGATGGATGGCTTGGCTTATATGTTGAAGGCGATACATGAAGGCATTGGGTCTCCAAAGATATGGAATTCTCGTGAAAGACGGGATGTTAAGAGGATCATCACTCGTGATCGATGAAAGGTTGTACCGGGGACCGCCGTTAAACTCGAGAGCTTCGTAGGTGGTCGTCCCAGGATTACTCTCACAAGCTATCAACGCCCTGTTCGCATTCCTAGAAAGATTGAAGGACTACCTGGTACTCCTTAATTTGTTTCAATTTCATATTAATTTGGATGTGTGATTTAATAATGACAATGGCTAGTGCACACATAACAGTGTACAACCCGTTCTTGTAATGAAAGGACCCTGTGGTACGCTTCAGTGCCACAATCCTTATAAAAGGAGCGAAAGCTTCTTAATTTTGAGTAAAATCTATCAAACCTTTCATTTTCAAAGGTTTTGCTCAAAAGAACAAGTACTTCCCCTTATGTTTTTCAAAACCTCAACCGTGTATATCACTTGTTGAGGGGAGTATTTGATTAAAAACTTTGCTCACAAATTGTTCTTTGTTGTAATCTTCCCACAAAACTCAAAATGGTCATATTTATTCTCAACATTTCTTCAAAAATAACATATTTATATGCCATTTTTGAGAGGAGAAAAATTATGTGATAAGAAATATGTTGTGTTTTGCTATTGAATTCTCGTGTGAAATGACTTCAACCCATGAATTGACGGGAACTGAACAGTCATACATTGAAAAGATGTGTCTTCCAATACTTATC
>OU343221.1:37657502-37702901 GCA_910596185.1 Chrysanthemum makinoi | reverse complement strand
TGTGACAAATTGTAATTTCAAGTCATTTTACAAACTTTGAAAATTTAACTATTCATCTCAGGAAATTACTATTCACCAATTACTATTCATCATTTTTTTACTATTCAACGTTTTTTAAGTCGATTTGATATTTTGAAAGGGTATTTCAAAACTTTACTATTCACGAAACACTATTCATCACGGAGAAAAATCACTATTCATGAGTCACTATTCTATCATTTTTCGTAAACTAGGTTTACGAGTATCAAATACGCGTAACCTGGAGGGTTAAGCTGCGTATTTATGGAACATCATTGAGGACATTTCATATAGACTAGAATTAGTCTACATATCATCAGTAACATCATCTTCATATTAATTTATGCATGAGTTTGCATATTTCATTAACGTATATTTATTTATTAAATAAACGCTATCACACGATCAATTATTTTGAACAATTGATCCGACACTTCCAACAATTGTCCTAATATATTTTTATACTCACTTTAAGACTATAAAAATTATATTATTAGTTTACCCGATGTTTTAAATTTATTTTGTATATAAATTGTTATATATAAATATTTCGGTTTTAAGTAAATTCAACTCGATAAATATTTATTCACTCAATACTTGCGAGAAATGCATTTTTAAAATTTTTATGACTTCGATATATTTTATTTTGTCCCGTAAAAATTGATTTATAGCCAACGCTACACTAAATAACTTATTAATTAATACAAAATTTACTATATACACAACTTATATATATATATATTTTATAACAATTCACCAAAGTCTTTCTTTTCTTTTTCCCCTTGTCGACACCTTCCCCCTAGTCATCCAAGTTACTTGAACAAATTGACTACTAATTTACCCTTTCAACCATGGTTAAGATATTTAACTACTTGCAACTTTATTTTACAAAAATAAAAACATACAAACACATTCTATAAGGTGAAGACTAAGGAAAAACTCTTCCATTTTTTTTGGTGATGATTGACCAAGGCATAGAAACAAGAAGAAGTTATAATTTTTCAAATTCAAGTGATTTTATAAACACTAGCATACTTCTTTTAAGGTTTTGCAATAAAAACCTAGGAGTATTTAGGAAACCTAGTTACCATAAACCTCATCATAATACTTGTAATCTTTTTATAGTTTACATTACTCTTTCATATTCATACTTGAGTTATTTTATCATTCTAGTAAGAAAACATGCAAGTATCATGTGTATCTATACCACTTTTATTTGTTTTTGGTACTTATTATTAGTATAACTCATCCTATAATTAATTCCTTGAAACATATCATTGTTGATGATGTTTAGGAATCCATGACACCCTAAGAAGGTGTATGGTAGGTTTAGAATAGATTTGGTGTTGATTTGAAGTGATTGAAACAAGTATTACGCTAGAAAAATCATTATCGACAACTTAAAAATGAGGTTTGATCGTTTTTGTAAAATATGGAAATTTCGACAGGTCATGAGTTATTTTGAGCTAGATATTCAGAAAATATACTTTAAAACGAAACCGTGAAAAGCTGAGCGGGTTAAAAACGGATTTATAAAGAAGAAGTTACGCTATTTTCAAGTTTAACGACGAAAACTATTTTTCTGAAAATATACTTGCTGTCAAGGGTTTTCAAAGGTCAAAAACGAGTTGTAAACATAAACTAGAAGAGTCGATTTATCAAAAATATATTAATACATACTATCACGATTCTGAGGATATAAAGAGCGTGAAAGCGGACTTAAAGCGAAGAAAATATGTGCCAATTAAAGTTTAACGAAACTTATATTTTTAACAGCAACTTGTAAAAATATACATGCTGATATGATTTTAAATCGAGGTTTTGACCCCTTCGGTCCGAACCGGCTTAAGTGTAAAACACGAAAGTTGTCCGAAATGATGTTTTACTATTAATCGCGAGATTTTTAAGCTTAAAAGTGTAAAATGAGAGATTTAAGCATGGTCAAAGACGGACAATTTTTCTGAAAAAGTCAAAGTACCCATAGCTGATTGGAAATAAAATTGGTGTTTTTAAGCGTTTTCAAGTCCGTTTGAGCTTTGAAAACCTTACCAAATGCTATTGTATCACCTATAAATTATTAGGGAACGTTAGAAACCTTATAAAAACGATATTTTATAAGCGCAAGGGTTTATTAAAATATAATGGAGTGTTTGGATTGCTTACTTAAATTACTCTTTTTAGAGTCCATAAAGGAGCGTTTGGATCGGTGTTGAGCTTTTAGCAGACTAGTCCAATGGATAGCTTGTTGTGGCTTAACGAACTGGATTAATATTTTTGAATGTGTAATTGTAATTGGGATAAATTATGGCAATCGTACTTATTTTCACAAGTATTAACACTTATATATTTTCTGCTAGACCAAAGTGGTTATCGCAAGTGACCATGTTTTGAGCCATTTTTCATATCGACATAATACTTTTGAGAAAACGATGTCTTCTAGTAAAAGAGAGTTCGCCTAGCCTATTTTTCAAAATGTTCAACCGTTAGTCAAGCGGAGTTCTATGGACGAGTAAACTACGACCACTCAAACTTTACCGAAAACTACCCATAAACTACATTTTTAGCTCAACTACCTCACTTCACCATTATTTTCTTTATGATCGAACTCGTATGGATAAAAGTTCAATGTTATGACTTTTAGATAATGTTACAAGCTTTCTAAAATCATTGAGTTTGTTTCCTGACACTCGATATTTACTATTTTACGACTAGCTTTTCGAGGACATTTAGCCACTTTCACGAATTATCAAAGTACATTATTTTGCGACGAAAAGCTATAATTTCTTGATAAATCACTAAACAACTATCGTGGGATGTTGTTTTAACATAAATACTTGTAAAGTATTTTGTAACTTGACAAGATGTCATAAACATATATTTCGACGATAAACTCTATTTTCAAAAGCACTGAAGTGGTATAGATTACATGTGGATTTGAATGTGCGATATATATTCATGATTTATAATAGATCATATCATTCATATTAGGTTGCGGATAGAGGCATTGCACCTCATTTGATATTGCCATTATATCATCATAATCATTGTATCAAGTGAGTTTTCATAAGTTCTCAAGTTTATACTTTATTTCAAACTTACGGGAGAATACGTTGCATCATTTTTATTCGATACCAAGTATATCAAATTCATTACATTGCTTAAGTTACCTCATTGCCAATTGATGTCCCCATTTCATAATCATGAGCGTTAATGGAAGAAGCGAGGGTGAAGAATAGATCTATTGAGGGTGACTCCCATGCGGGTTGGTGGTCCGGCCGATTGACAGGATGCATTTCATTTAATATCATTATTTGAGTTGTTTGGCAAAACACCTGTTTGAGCGAACATCATGATCGAGTCTAACTTGATTGTCGTGTGCTTATAGCAATTTTAACATTTTTTTATGTGACATATTTGTCATACATGGCCTATACTTGTGGTAGTCGTATAAAACATTTACATAAACTCTATGAACTTACTCAACCTTTGTGTTGACACTTTTAGCAATGTATTTTCAGGTATCTAAGGCATATACTACATGGCATGCATAAGGACTTATCATAAAGTCGCGGTGTCGATGCGTCTCACATGAATTTTATGCACTTTAAAACATCGTTTGGATTGTGACAAACTTATTTCCGCGCATGTTGATTTTAATTTGGGACCTTTCTTTTGTAAACTCTGAATGTTTTATTATATCAAACGATGTATTTTCCAAATGACACTTTAGGTTGTTCAATATAACTGTAACTATGATGTTATGGCAGTCATCCCGAAATTCCATTCCGGCGCAAAGCAGTATTTTGGGGTGTGTGTGATTGGTATCGACAAGATTTATAGAGAACTAGGTTGTATCATTGACCCTAGACTATAACTACATCATCATAGCATCCATAATTTCATCATAAGTGCATATTTACTATATATGCGGTTTTATCGCTTACATATGCGGGTTATTTTTCATTTCAAAATCGATTGTCACATTGATGTCTTGAGATACCCATCCCATCATACTCGCATCCGACTCGACATGGAGGATGCCTTGTCATTCTCTATCACAATTTTAACATCAGATTGACTCTACGGACTTACCACACATATTATCCGATGTGAGTGAACCCTTTGAGGAGAAGTTGCCCTACACCACGATCACCATTGATTCACCGTAGGATCGGGACAATTTCTATCATTTGGCCGAGACGGATCATACCATTTGGTAGGACTTATAGGCTAGTCTAATGGACTTATTAGGATGCTTCGCGCAGGGAAGAGTAGTATTTCATTCACCATCATCTTCTAACTTACCACTAGGATTTCCATCATCATCATTATCATCTAGAGCACCATCCGTACATCGCATCTCATAGACACTACCCTTTCATACATCTAACTTGCTGCTTGGAGGCGCATGACTTGACACAACATTATCACTCCTGAGGACTATAGACACTACACCATCTTATAGGTTTGAGGGGCTGTGAGAGAGTTCTAGGCTGTCTGTTGCAGACAGCGACCTACTTTGCTCCTACACTTGAGACATGATTAGACCATCAGCAGGACAGGATAATAAGTACCTTTCTACCTAATGCAATCTTTATCCTTTATTATCTCCACGATAATCACAACCTTTATTTATTTCATTCCCTATTCCAATTGCCCAATTTTCTATCATTTCACAACAATATACCGCTATCTTACTAGGGATTAGGGCAGCTAATATTCTTGACCAATTAGGAGACTATTACCATTCTATGAGGTTTTCACATGTATCCTACAAACCATTCAACAAATCTCATTTCAAGTTATTTTGCTACCACTTTATAAAATTATTTCATATAATTTTATTTCGAGCTATTTTACCACCATCTTAGGAAAAAATATTTCACATAATTTTAAAACAAGCTGTTTTGTTACCACCCTATAAATTTATTTTCAGTCATTCTATCAACTATTTACTACCATTACGCGAAACGATTTTCATGTTACTATGAAAAATTGTTTGAGCCATTATCTTACAAAACAACACGTTGAATACCATCTAAACTTGGAGAAACATAATACCATTTCGAGAAAACCAAGCATCACATCATTTGTCCTCGATTATACATAGCCTGATCACCTATGTATAATTCAGGAAGGATTATGTCATGTAAGAAACAAGCATCTTTTCAAACTTCCTAAAACAATCTTCATTCAGCCTTGACTTTGTTGTCAGATAAATTGTTCATAAACATCTCTTTTGTTAACACTCTATAGATACCTACACCATTCATCACTCACTCAAACGATAAGTTGAAATTTTACCAGTGACCTTTTTAGGAAAGACTTTCTATACCATCTATGAGGAGGATTCCTCGATACAAGAAAACAATGAAAGGATTTCAAAACTACCAACAAGGACTAGAAGTATGTAGTAAGATGTTTCAAAACTCAATAGAAATCTTAAGACATCACGAGACATTCCGAACCATTATCTTTGGACTAGAAGCCAAATTATATCATTTCAAAAGCACCAGCTGGACCGAATTACAAGATTTAGTACAAAGCGAATACCCACTAAGTAACACTATAGAGATAAACCAAGTCTTAACCAAGACTCAGAACATTCCATTAAACATAGTCTCAACAATATGTGAACTTCCCTACAATAAGTTTCACTTAAAGGAAAATTGAGTTAAATTAAGGTTATCGATATAAACTTTCTCTAAGGCATTGTGTTCTCTAGAAATTCCAAATAACCTCACTTCCATATCAAGAGATGCAGCAGTGAACATATGTCGGACAATCAATGACTCTCCATCCATAAGTGAAATCGAACAAACATTCTTGACATAGTATGGTGATATCTATGTTTTTGCTAGCATGATAACAATCTTAGTGATGAACTATTTTAGAAGCACTCAATATCGGAACAAATCTTGAAAATCAACCACCACATCACATCACTTAAATATTTAGGGTTTTGTGACTTGACAACATAGAGCGTGGAAATATTTCGATAAGAGAAATTAAGAGAGACACCATCAAACAATAAATGTTTTAGTAATGGAAACTAAGCACCTTAGGCAAGGAAGACTCAAGTCATGACATTCGCTAGAACTAAAAATGCGAGGAATCACAACTGTCACCCATAATCTATTCTTTTCAATAATGTCCTAATCGACATACTTGACATTTTGGAATTTGTCATGAGACACATGGTATCAATTTCAATTATACCTAATATAAGGTAGCCGATTCACCTTAGATTTCTGAAAATTATTTCAAGGTTCCCATAGAACCTACTGTAACATGAGTACCGCCTATTATCCTCAGCTCAATGGTCCGAGCGAGAGAACAATTCAAACATTAGAAGATAGGCTCAAAGCATATGTGATTGTTTTAGAAAATGATTAGGCAAATTATTCTTCATCGAACAAGTTCCCTTACAACAATAGTTATCACATAAACATATTGACTGCACCAATTGAGGCACTCTATGGTTGAGGTGTCAATCACTTAATTGGACAAAATCGGAAAGTCCACTCACTAGTCCATAACTCATTCATGAAACAACAAAGAAATCGTACGGATCAAGAATCGAGTTACAAGCAACAACAAATAGATAGAAAAGCTACGTCGATATCTGACGCAAAATATTAGAAATATGTTCCATAAGTCAAAACCATTAGAATTTCAAGTTGGCAGTTATGTTGAAAGTCTCAAAAGGAAGCGTGGGTCGAGAAAATCTAGAAGACGACTCGCCTATACCCCCACCTTTTCACCGATAACATCGTGAACCCAACTTGAATTGGATGATGAATTCCTTTGAAGCGAATGTGACAAATCGTAATTTCAAGTCATTTTACAAACTTTGAAAATTTCACTATTAATCTCAGGAAATTACTATTCACCGATTACTATTCATCATTTTACTATTCAACGTTTTTTAAGTCGATTTGATATTTTGAAAGGGTATTTCAAAACTTTACTATTCACGAAACACTATTCATCACGGAGAAAAATCACTATTCATGTGTTACTATTCATCATTTTTCGTAAACTAGGTTTCTGAAATATCAATCTGGCGTAACACGGAGGGTTGTTAGGAATTGGATATAAGTAAAGTGTCGGTCACCCCAAATATTATCTAGCATAAGTTAGCTTGTAGACATATCATTAGTTACGTTATTTATCAGTTTATTAGTTAGTTATTAGTTTAGTTTAGTGTAGTGTAACTTGCAGGTGGAGGAAGGGCGGTCTTTACCCATTTATGCACGATCCCATGGTAGATAGGAGAATCGTGTAGTCTTGTAACTATAAATACCCTTCCATCCATGGAAGGGGGTGGCTAACAATCTAACATTTCATTTTTATTGAAGCAACTCTCTACCAAGAACACATCTCTACTTTCTCTCTAAAATGTCTAACATGTATTTCCATCATCCAAGAGGCCGAATCATCAAACACAATAATATATCGATCCTACAAATGGTATCGAGCAAGGTTGTTGTGTTTTGATGATTGCATGTTTGTGAGTGGTCTTTCTCTTTGTTTGTGATGGGTGGTCTTTGATGTTTGTATCTGATGTTATATGTGGTGTTTGTGTGGTCATTTCTTTTTCACGATTGGCATGTTCAAAACGGTTTTACTTAATGTATTGGTTTTAAAAGCGATATGGTTAAACTTGTTCATGCATTGTTTTAAAGCTGTGGTTAAATGGTTCTAGTATCAAGTTTGAGTCTTTAATCGGTTTTAATGTTATGTATCGTGAATGGTCATGATGATTTTGTGTCATCTGGTCACTGTTAAAGTCATAACAGAAGATGTTTTTCTGGGATTTTCTTCCTAGCGAGTTGGTCTCTTGTCCTCATTCATGTCCAGATTCAATGTATTTCTGTAGCAACTTAGATAGTCGTTGACTTTTGAAAGTATCAAGCGATTTATAATCTAAAGCTAAGTAGCGACTTGTCTTTTAATATCCTAGCGACTTGTTATTTAACAAGTTCGCGATTTGTGGTGTAGCGACTTGACACTAAACTGTTATAGCGATTTGAGTATTCTGCCCTAACGACTTGGAAAGAAAAATACTAGCGACTTAGACATTGGTCATTAGCGACTTGTATGTGGTCTTGTGTCATTGGTATAATGCAGCGAATTGGTATGATATCTTTAGCGACTTGACAGTAAGAAAGGTAGAAGAAATATGACCCACGACCATCAACAAATACCATTTACAAACACCTTGAACCTCAGTTTGTAACACACAAAATCATACCATGGTTTAATAAAAACATATTAAGCGCCCGAAACAAAAAGCAGATCGACTCCACAACATCAATCTAAATCATACAAATCTCAACAATCATGATCTCGGACTATATCAAGGGTTGGTTAAGTACTTCAATTCTCAACTTCGGGTTCAACTAAGACCCTAGACATTCATCCTCAAAGATCAAGACTTCGTGACTCAAAGATTTATTTTTGGATCTCGGTTTTCAAGATTTCGTGGTACTCAAAATATCATCAAGACCATAGGTCTAAAACACGAATATGAAAATCATCATAGATCCAAGTGAGAAGTTTGTGTTTCAGTTTTAATGTTCGAATCAAAAATTAAAAGATGATAAACAACTTGTGCTTACAACCTTTCGTGATATTTGGATTTTGGACTATCAAGATCGTTTGAAGTATATGATTCTCTTTAATTTTCGAACTATTTTGAAGAAATCAACAAAACTAAATCGTTTCATTAATTTCTTTTGTTGGGTTTATAAGAAAAGTCGAGTTCAATGAAATACCTACATGATTGTTCCAGAATCCGTTGCCTTCTCATAAGACATCAAACCATCCATTGGCGTTATTGCGAGCTCTTGCCAACCCATGTGAGCTAAACATGAAGGTGACTTGGAGTGTTTTGGTGTCAAGAGCTTTAATATGAAATAGGGATGAGATAGATAAGCGAATGTGATTATTTAGTGTTAGTGATAATAATGATTGAGAGGGGGGCGGATTTTTTGTTAGGTTGTATTAGGGTTTGATGGTAGAAAGTTAGAGGGGGGCGGATGCTTTGATGTTAGGGTAAATGGTAATGACCTAATGTTCAGGAGATCACGTGTATATAACCTGTGTGTTATATTTGCTTGGATCGGGTTAATATATCTTGGCGGGCTGAGCCTCATATGTTAAATTTAATATGGGCCGTGATTTTTGTTGGGTTTAATTACCAAATCACAGTTAACGTCATTTGAAGATTTATGTGTTATTATGTTGGTACTTGGACCGGGTATATACATCAGTTGAAGATTTAAGTGATATTCCTTGGACGTGATATTAACGAATGTGTACATGGACCTGGTATTAAATGGATGACTTGGTGTTAAAGTGACGGTTCTCGAATCTATTTATTCGAATATTGCCGAAGTCGGGATCAATAATTGCTTATCAATGCATTCTTATGCGTTGTGTTATATCAGGCATTTTCATTCGTTAATATTAAGTGGTGTATCCGCGCACATTCATGGCCATAGTGTGATGAGATTCAATATTTGCTGCTGGATATTTGTGTCTAAAGTTAGACCAGACGTGATGCTAGGAAATTGAGCTAATAATTCAATCATCATGGGATGAGGGTTATAATCTGATTGAAATGACTTGACGCTTGATACTTTGGTATATATATTTTCACGATGATTATTATGTCACGGCATGGCTTGAATTGAATAAAGTTGACTACGGGGTTGTTTATACGGTATTTCGTATTTGGATTTGCAGTAAGATTTTCCGGGCATGTTTACTTATTTCGTCTTCTTTCTTTCTACCATTCCGCGAAGATGACTTGTTTGGGCTTTTATAAAGGGTGATAAAGACTTGGCTATTTAGTTAAGGTTGTGATTCTTTCTCGCTTAACCCACAACGTAACTATCACTTCGGTGTCTCACGCAGTTGAGGATACGTCAAGAGGTTTTGTACATTGGGTACACTGTTTCTTTTTCACGAGGATTAGTACAAGCTTAAGTAACAAATATGGGGAATTCTTCTTCATGATCAAGTTTGGTATATCGGATTTACTTCACCAAGTAGTCACAGCAATTGCTTAGATTATGTGGAAGATGTGTTTACCAAAGTGTTAATTGGATGGTTGATGATTTGGTTGATGTTGGAGTAAGAATCATTGATGAACCGCTGCATGTTCCCCTAAGACAGATATTCACTAAAACCAAAGTCGTCATAACACATTCAAGCTGACATTGTTTACGGTTTTGTCTTGATTTTGTAAAATCCCGAGAAAGAACCTATTTCTCGGTTTAAATCATAGACTTGTAAAATCCCGTGACAATGGAAACATCCAGTATTAGTAAAGTGCATTTCGGATCTATCTTACGGTTTATTCTTGATTTTGTAAAATCTGCGAAAAGAAACATTTCTCGATTTAAACTATAGAATTGTAAAATCCCGTGATGATGGAACCATCTTGGAGAAAGGAAAGCGATTCGGGGTCTTCGATCTTTGGTGTTACGGTTTGTTTGAAGAAGGGATAAAAAGGGTGTACTTCATGAATTGGATGTGTGTTTGGATATTCGTCATGGCGGTTTGGTTATTACATGGTTTTACGGGGTAATGTGCTCTTAACCATGGTCGGGATGAAACCATTATCAAAGTTCGTTTAAATGTCAAAGAAGGCTAGATTTGAGCAGTTAACCAGATGATGTGACAATGGCGTTAATTCAGTATTATTTATTTGAGGTTGAAGTGAATTATCACAAGAGTGTACTTAGTATCCGAAGGTATAGGGATGGTTGGATGAAGATTCTTCATGATCCTTGTTCGAGCTTATTATCATAAATGAAGAATTGGAAATCTAGTTATTGTTGGGTGTCTTTTACCTTTTCTTTTTACCACTTGGGGAATTGGGCTCTTACCACCACAAAATAACTATCACTTTAAGGAGTTATGTTGTAGTGCTCGAGTCACATTTAATTGTTGATTTTCAAGAGGTAATGTACGTCTTATACTTGATGGTTGGTTGGTTGAAGAGTATAGAGTACATAGAGAGTATTAGAGATGCTAATGGAAAAAGCACAGCTCTTTGTTACATATGTGCAAGTTTAAGTCCGAGTTAGTTAGTTTACTTGGGGTCAAATTCATCATATTGGGTTATCTCCATCAACTGTTACTACAAAGAGCCTACTGAATGATAATGGTGATGATTACATGTTTTGCTAAGAGAGTTGAAAAGAGAGAGATTATGACGTATGAACACAACAGTTCATGCCTCATTCTTTAAAGAAAAGAAATGTGTATGCGCTTGGTCAAGTATTATCTTGAGGAAGAAGAGAAATCTTCTTATTATGACCATTCTCATCAACATGCTTCATGCTTTTTCCATGTGCTTTCGATCATCAAGTGAACTGGGCTACCACTGATTATTTTCTCATTCCACTTGCTCGATTATAATGAAGATGGCGACATCATGTGCTTATTTTATGAAAGAAGTGTGAATAGATCATTCGGATGATTTTCACTTATTTAATCAAGAATGGCAACTCCGTATGCAATTCTTGAGGGGGAGAAGAAGTATGATGACACTACATGTTGTTTTATATGAGAATAAATGGTCAAACGGCTCCTAACTCATGTAAGAACCGGGCTTCTTCTTATCGGGTCATCTTCACATGGAGTTTCTTTAAGAGTTGGTTGACATCTTCACTTTCGGATTGATGAGTTTATTGACAAAGTGCTTCGGTTAATGCTTCCGCGTATACATCAACATGATGATTCGAACAATCTCTCTGTTCTTGTTTGATGTGATTGGTAGTTTGGTGTTACCATCTTGTGTGTTAGTTGCGGCACGATTCTTTGATTTCCTTGATGAACATCTTTACGTTCTTGTTTGATTGGGAGAGATTTTTGTTAAGGGGACTTGCAAGATGTAAGTTAATTGGGATGCTTTTTGGTGATGTTGCTTTTTTTGGATATATGAAGATGTTAACTATCTATTACCCAACCGCACAATCTTGAAGAAGCTGAGCCCATCTGATGGGTTCTACATTTTCTCGCTACATGATAGAAGACTAAAGACGAGTTGCATTTGATTATCTAAAGACTTCTTCTTACTCAAGCATTCATCATAAAGATTGTCGGTTTAGGAGAGAGCACTAATTGGGGGAGGGTGAAATGTCTGATTTAATCCCCAATTAGATTTGCTCACATTCTTGACAAGTTGATTCTCACAAATATTAAAAGTGTTCTTCTCAAAAGACTTCTAGTACATGGGCTTATAATATGTTCTTGATTACGAAGTGTCAAAACCAGCAAGGGGAAGGAGACTTACATCTAAACACAAAGCGAGTAAACTTGATGAACTTAATTCTTCTAAGTGATTGAAGATATCCCGGGAAGACAAATGTTATTACCGTAGAGAAACTCAATGTTTGACTCATGGCGAGTAAACTTGATGAACTTAACTCTTCTAAGTGATTGAAGATATCCCGGGAAAACAAATGTCATGACCGCAGAGAAACTCAAGGTTTTACTCATCAAGGTTTTTTGTGTTATTATTCCAACGACGTGGGGGAAGTGATGTAAATGATAGTTTCTGAAGATGAAAGAGGTGCACAAGTGTGTGATGATTTCGATGTTATCGCAATCATCAGGGGAGAGAGATTGTGTACATTGGGGATGCTCAGCTGTTTTACTTGAGGGCTTAATTTGATTCGAGATATAATCACTTATTCGAGTGGACATCCGTCAGGATTGTCATCCGAGATAGCAGTGATTGCTTGCTACTTCAATGTTATCGGTTATTCTCTCTTTGGGCATTCGGGTACCTCGGGTTCTTGAGCTTCATACACTTTCTTTAGGGGGAGAGAAAAGTATACATCGGGGTTATTCTATGGCTATTGGACTTAATCATTGCTACCGATGGTATAAGTTTCTTTGTCATTGGGTATGTGTATTCGGGTTCGTGAGCTCTAGTCTAAGAGACCTTGCATCAATTCATCTACTGGGGAAGTGGTCTCTTGACAACTTCGTTGGGGATGCATAACCGGACTTAGGAAAAGAATTTGAGAAGAGATATTTAAGCATGAGATGAAAGCGTTCTTTGTTCTTTCTATTGGATGATATAACCCGAACGGAGAACCTCGATTATCGTTCTTAAATGGAGCATTTATGTTAATGGTGTGCTTTTAGATTGCACCGGCTAAGGCAAGCTTGAAATAGAGCTTCAAATCGATCATCAAAAGGATTTTTGGTTTGGGGGAAGGCGCCAAAGTCTCACTTTCGATGGTTCAATTTTTTCTTCTTGCAAGAGCCTTGGAAGCTTTGGTGGTGAATGTTTAAGAGATGTCGATTTCTATCTTCTACAACGGGGCTGCTCGATATCCTTATCTCGGTACTCGTATCATCATCTTCTTTTACTATATCATCTACTCTATCATTGTAAATATTTTTCAAAAACAAAATAGAAAAATATAAAATCAACAAAAACCCATAAAAATCAGAAAATTGAAAAAATACCAAAAATATGTTTTCTCATGACATGTCTTCTGGTATCGATAACATCTGCGGTCTTAGAAAATATTTGTTGTGTTTTCAAAATGGTGGTAAATGAGTTGCTTTAAAACATTGATTGAGTTTTTATAAAGTTGAAAACTCAATCAATGACTTCAGCGCTTTTAAACTTTTTAGAAAATGAGTCATTGATTGATGGGGAGAATGTTTTCAAATCTATATCATCTAACGGGCTTTCTAATTATCCTAATATGCTTAATTAAAAATGATGTTAACCTATGTTGAAGGACTAGGTGCCTAGGATATGATTGCTAGGATTAAATGATTAGAGTTTGATGAACACATTATTCCCATACATTTATATGATCTGATTGATATGTTGCATTGACTATTATTAATCGATTTTGTTTGGGTGATGTCGACCACCATATATCTGTTGTGTTCACTAGCATTATGGATATCATGGATATAAGAATGTTCCTATCGGATCCCACAATTGAAGACGATTGGATGCCGAAAGGAAAGGATAACTATTTCTTGGGTTGACAAATGAAGAAACGGAGCTTAATTGGACTTCAATGGAGAGTTGGCATAAATGCAACGTAAGAGGTCTCACTCATGCATCACAGATGGTTTTCTTTTAAGTGATTGAAGAAACAGAGCTTAATTTGACCTCGGTTGGCATTCAAAATGCAACGTAAGAAGAAGTCTCACTTGACTGCAGACGGTTTTTCTTACAAGCCCTACAGCAACAACAACAAAAGCGGCTCATCCACCTAACGTATCTTTGTGCAGGATAATTGTAATTATACCATTTTCTTTAAACAATTTTTAACTAAGATTGTTTTGAAAAATGGAAAAATATTTGTTTTGAAAATAAATTGGACTTAATTTTGAAAATCACGGACTTCATTTTATCAAAACTAAGTCACCAATCAACGACCACGGTCATCGATTGAGGGGGAGAGTGATTTAAAATAAAATATTTTCAAACGATATTTCTTCATAAAAGTCCTTTTGTACAATAAAAGTGGTGATCTAAAGATTTAATGTTATGTCATGGTATGATTTTTCTTTTGAATCAAGATCTTTCAAAATGAAATTTTTCTCGTCTTGTTTGATTGTGAAATTGTTTTATTTTACTTAAAGATCTCTTAAAACTATCATACCCGACACTAACAATCTTTAATGTCTTAAAATGGTCCTTATCTGTCAATTTCAAAATTAAATCTTGCCACGCCTTTCCCCAAAATCTTTTAAATGATTTAAATCAATTGGGATCACAAATCTCAAAAGGTTTGAAATTTTTGATCGGGGAGAGATCGTGATTTAAATCTCAAATCTGTTTTAATGGAATTGGTTTTAGTCCTTTATAGGCACTCCTGCCTCCATGTGCCAAACGATTTCAAATATACAATGCACATGTTGAGGAGGAGGATTTATCCAAAACAAGATGAGTATTTAAACCTCGGCACATATTCTCCCATCTTTTATAAACCTTATTAAATCACTTGGGATCCAAAATCTCAAAGGGTTTGATATTTTGATCGGGGGAGAATTTGTGATTTAATAATGAAATTTGATAAAAGGTGATCATTTGATTCAAAAGTGTGTCGCTTCTCATATGTGTAAACGCCAATCTCGCACAATATTGAGGGGAGCAAATGGTTTCCTAATGGCTTGTGTGATTGTGAATGTGCTTCAAAAGAACTCTTTCCTCTATGTGATAAAATGTTTTCAAATATCCTATGCACATATTGAGGGGAGAATTTACCAAAGAAAATCAAATGGCTTTTTCTATGAAAATTGTGATCAAAGAAAATATTTCAAAGTCCCCTTGCCTCCATGTGCTAAACAATTTCTAAATCATATGCACATGTTGAGGGGAGATTTTCTAAATGATCAAAACTATTAAGGTACAAAATGCTTTGATCTCGTATCACAAGTACCTTGATTGTTTTTCCAAATGATTTTTCAATTGGTTTCAAGGAAGAATGAACTACCAAAAAACCCACCATTTTACTTTATGTATGGAGTTATAAGGATGGTGTGGTTAGGTATTAGTTCCACGATCCCCGCCGAGTCCGGAGGGATCTACCTGTGGACAATCCACTAGATAGTGTAGAGTTCTTAGGTATGATTGAAAAAAGGAGAAAAGTGAGAAATGGGAAGAGTGCCGACCAGATGAGCTAGTACTGGAATAAACCCAACAAGGTTCTAGTTATGAAGTCTCTAGAAGCACTGGGGTTGAAGAATGAAAAAGAATTGAATTTGAAAAGGGTGAAAAGAAATAGCCCTCCAATAATTCAACCTTAGGGCAAACACCGGGTTCAATACATATGCTACTGGTGGTTACTAAGGTAACACTGGTATTGAAGACAAGACGTCATGGACCAAAGGACGACTGCACTAAACTTCCTAAAGCTACTCAAGTTCCTCTTAAAAGGACTTGTTTCATTCTCACGGGGAACCGACATGATCTATCGACTTTCTCTTAGAGATTGTTGATATTGAAGAAGGAGACCCTCTCCCTAGTCTCTGGCATAAGAACCAAATGTGCACAATTGAGTCTAGAGCCAAGAGATCATCCACAATATCTCATTAGGATACTATTCTTGAAGACTTGCTGTTTCACACAATGTGGAAAGTAAGAATATATTAAGAGTCCTACGTATTATCCTTGTGGTATTGCCAGAACATCCGAGTGATATGTAAAAGTATTCACGATGAAGATGGAAATCCTTCTAGAGCCCACATCAAACAAGCTCTTGGTGGTGACATGAGATCTTCTAGTAAGATCAAGCTTGTGACAACCTGATGAAACAATGGGGCGATTCTACTTGAATCAACCTTGGTCCAGAATGGAATTGACGAATACTTTTGGAAAACCGTTCGATGTGCAAACCTTCTTTTCTCTAGCACATCGAATGTGTATTCATTTCAAATTCAAAAAGTATCTCTGATTGAAAAATACTTTTAAAACCGCCGATGTGCAAATCTTCTTTTCGCTAGCACGTCGAATGTGTACTTCTTCTAATACAAAAAGTATTTTGATTGAAAATTGATCTTTTCTAAAACCTTCGCGTATTGCAAAACTCTTTCTTCAAGCAATAAACGATTGTTTTTAAATCATTTTCATCAATCAAGAATCTCAATTGCCGTTCACTCACCGTTGTCTTTGAGACGTTCGGTTTGAGAACGCTAGAGAAATGCGAAACTGTCAAGGAGATTCGAATCCTACCGATCACAGCAAAGATTTGTACTGATCAACGAGGAACCGTGGCCGTGGTACCTCAATTCAACGAAAGTGAACAAAGACACTTTCGTGTGTTTTATTGCTAACCGTTGTTTGCAGTACATTTGGACGGTTGCACCGATCGAATTGAGGTGTCAATCCAATGCCGCATGCTCACAGCATCCACACTTAATTGAAGAAATCATGACTGGTGCATATCTACATAACCCGCTCGATATTTCTATACTATGCTTCTGCCGCTGCAAATATCATGAACCAGAAAGCTTCCGCTACGATGGAAAGATTTCATGATTCAAATGTGTGAGCATGTCGGTCCAAAAAGTCCAACCACATGATGGCAACACAATAAAGGGTGATCCATAGATTTACTGTGATTGATGATCTCAAAGAAAGCTCGAAGATCATCAAAGATGTGGATCAGTTCAAAGACCTCCACTGAAAGTACAAAGCACTCGAACTTTGAAGTTGCACTAAAAGCACAAAGATTGCGGAATTGAAGAATTGAAGTCTACGAGCGAACAAAGTCAAGAATAGAATGCTAGGATTCAAATGTAAACATGGGGTGACCTCCCTTAGGAGATTGTTAGGAATTGAAATTCCATAGTAAAGAGTCGGTCACCCTAAATATTATCTAGCATAAGTTAGCTCGTAGACATATCATTAGTTACGTTATTTATCAATTTATTAGTTAGTTATTAGTTTAGTTTAGCGTAGTGTAACACCGTGGAGGAAGGACGGGTCTTTACCCACTGTATGCCTGATCCACAGGCTGATAGGAGGTCGTGTAGTCTTGTAACTATAAATACCCCTTACATCCATGGAAGGGGTGTGACTTGGCAATCTAACCTTTCATTTTTATTGAAGCAACTCTCTACCAAGAACACCATCTCTCTACTTTCTCTCTCTAAAATGTCTAACATGTATTTCCATCATCCAAGACCACCCGAATCATCAAACACAATAATATATCGATCCTACAAGGGTTAAGCTGCGTATTCATGGAACATTGAGGATTGATTTCATATAGACTAGAATTAGTCTACATATCATCAGTAACATCATCTTCATATTAATTTATGCATGGGTTTGCATATTTCATTAATGTATATTTATTTATTAAATAAACGCTTATCACATCTATCAATTATTTTTGAACAATGATCCACACTTCCAACATTGTCTTAATATATTTTATACTCTCACTTTAAGACTATAAAAATTATATTATTAGTTACCCATGTTTTAAATTTATTTTGTATATAAATTATTATATATATAAATATTTACTGACGTTTTCATAAATTCAACTCTGATAAATATTTATTCACTCAATACTTATGGAAATGTATTTTTATAATTTTATGACTTCGACATATTTATTTTGTTCTAAAATTGATTTCTAGCTAACGCTACACTTAATAACTAATTAATTAATACAAAATTTACTATATACATAACTTATATATATATATATATATATATATTATAACAAATTCACCAAAGTCTTCTTTTCTTTTTCCCCTTGTCGACACCTTCCCCCTAGTCATCCAAGTTACTTGAACAAATTGACTACTAATTTACCCTTTCAACCATGGTTAAGATATTTAACTACTTGCAACTTTATTTTACAAAAATAAAACATATAAAACACATTTATTCTATAAGGTGAAGACTAAGGAAAAAACTCTCCATTTTTTTGGTGATGATTGACCAAGGCATAGAAACAAGAAGAAGTTATAATTTTTCAAATTCAAGTGATTTTATAAACACTAGCATACTTCTTTTAAGGTTTTGCAATAAAAACCTAGGAGTATTTAGGAAACCTAGTTACCATAAACCTCATCATAATACTTGTAAGCTTTTTATAATTTTCATTACTCTTTCATATTCATACTTGAGTTATTTTATCATTCTAGTAAGAAAACATGCAAGTATCATGTATCTATACCACTTTATTTGTTTTGGTACTTATTATTAGTATAAATCATCCTATAATTAATCCCTTGAAACATATCATTGTTGATGATGTTTAGGAACCCATGACACCCTAAGAAGGTGTATGGTAGGTGTGGACGTATGGTCCGGACTGGGCCAGGAATGGGTCAGGCCCGGCAGATGCGGCCCACTCTACACCTAAACCCTAATATATCCCTATATATACATTGATTATGCTATTCTTAACCCTAACACTTGGCTATGCTACATCAAATACTAACTCTGATCGGGAAGGGACCCGAGGCTACGCCTGGTCCACTCCTAACGGTTCTTTTGTTGACGGTCTACTAGGGCTAGAGAAGACTTAACTAACGCCAGGAGAGTCGTTGAATCAAGTCCGCTAAATTATGCATCAACAAGTTACGGGCCATCCGACCACGAATTAAAAGCACTGCAGACACTTGCTTTTATTCAAAGTTGCTGGGACCAACGAAGTTAATTCTAAAGTCGATATATTAATTTAATATCACTTTGCACATCTGCATAAAAGTCGCAAGTAAGGAGTGTACTTTGATAGTTTGCTAAGATTTTTGAGTTCTTTTACTTATTATATTAATAAAAGTTATAGTGTGCTGATTGTTTAATTAATATTTGAACAAATCTATACCTTACGGAGTATTATATTCGTATAGAATTCCATAAACTTGGTGAGAATTGTGTTATTGTTATCAACAGATAATTATTTACTTATAGTCTATTTCTTTACATATAAAGAAAAGTCCGCATGATCGGACCTATTTTATATTTTAAGTCCGCACTATTGGACCTAAGAAAATATCCGCATGATCGGAGTTATTTATTTTTTTAGCGCGAATTAATTCGCTAGAGATACTGCTTTTACGGTTGGTACCGTTCACGCCGAACAACGTAGCCGCGGAGTAAATCTACCCGCATTAAGCCGCGGCGTTCGCATCTTCGCAGAGCACGCCAGACGCCGCCAACACCACGATGCTTGTCAATCGCCATGATGCGCATTGGACCAAAAGCCGTGGTATAAACATCATGCTATCCACAAACGCCGAAGTCTATGCGGTTACGATAAATCCATTCAAGGCCTATTAGTCGCGGTCACGATACATCCATCCGAGTTTTTATTTTGTACATTAAAAAAAAAAAACATACAATTAATTATTTCGTCGATACGATCCACGACGGGTGCGCACTGCCACTTTTCTTATGTGCTAAATATTATTTATGCTATGCGCATTATATTACTCATGCTATGTGCTGTCTATTGTTTCAATTATTAGGTTTTATATGCCGCGATTCGCGGCATATACTTTAATCTTGCATTCAGTGTTTTTCGCAGATTAAATAAGTTTAATGCTCCTACACGAGTAGCACTCATCAACTTGGGGGCTACCAGTATATACCAATCGCTTCCGCTTACGATATCGCCTTCCTTTGTCGCGCACAACGCCAAGACTTATGCTACAGAAGCACGCTCTGTCCGCACCCCTTTGTCGCGACAGCGCGCACTTCGCTACAGAACGCCTTCGTCGCACCTCTTTGTCGCAAGACAAACACACACTTATGCGTAAGCATGTCTTCTGTCACACCTTCTTAGCGCACAACGCGCACTTCTGCTATACGCCTTCTGTCGCACCATGCTCGCGCCGCTATTGGTACAAAGGTACGTCCTTACCCAGATGCAGATACGGGATCCACTTTCACCTACGCCGCCATCAGAACTCAAGTCATACAATCATAGCCATGCTTATCTCATACTAGACTTGGGGGCTTGTGGACGTATGGTCCGGATGGGCCAGGAATGGGTCGGCCCGGCAGATGCGCCCACTCTACACCTAAACCCTAATCTATCCCTATATATACATGACAAAGTTATCTCTAACCCTAACAACACTTTGGCTATGCTACATCGCGATAATAATTCTGGAGTCGGAGGGACCCGGGGCTACGGCTTCGGGTCCACTCCTAACGGGTTCTCTTTGTTGACAGGTCTACTAGGGCTAGAGAAGACGACTAACGGCCAAGGAGAGTCGTTGAATCAAGTCCGCGCCAGATTATGCATCAACAGTAGGTTTAGAATAGATTTGGTGTTGATTTGAAGTGATTGAAACAAGTATTACGCTAGAAAAATCATTATCGACAACTTAAAAATGAGGTCTGATCGGTTTTGTAAAACTGAAATTTCGACGTGTCATGAGTTATTTTGGGCTAGATATTCAGAAAATATACTTTAAAATGAAACCGTGGTCGCTTGAACGGGTTAAAACGGATTTATAACGAAGAAGTTGTTGGAAAATTTAGTGCACTTGTGGGAATAGTTCACACCTTGTAATGGGTTAGGAGGTACGGAGTGTACACCCATAAGGTCCATGACCACCCTGACTCTTGTAGTGGTTTGTATTGGTAGTGCTTGGTGAAAGTATTGTGGTTAACCACGATTATCAGTGTTTCCACTAAAGCAGTATTTCCACCGATCGTGTTTCAATCGGGTGTTTCACTGGAAGTGTTAATGAAGCAGTCACCAAGCAGCGGTAACCACCGATAGCACTATGAAAGTACTGATGAAAGTACTGCTTGTAACGGTATGACCTATTCAAGTTGGCTTCAATCGCTTAATGACCACGTTTTAATTGGTCATGTAACCACTAACGGCTATAATGGGGATAATTATGAGGCTATTAATGGGCCGATTAATACTCATAATTCCATTTGAACTAGCTAAGAGTATTATCCTATAAATAGGATATCGATGATGGCGAAGAACACGTAAAACGAACACTTATTAGCGATAGGGTTATAGAATTGTGCCTAATTCTCTAACTGCATTTGGTCTTATCCCAAGTAGATATTCGTGATACCAGGCATTAGGGTCGAATAGTTTACTTTGGAAAGTGATCACACGATTCCAAGTGATATCCGTTAACCACCAAGTGGTATTTGTCTGCTGACTAGTTCTTTGTTTCGAACGTTGCACACTTCTTAATATTGATTATCTTACCCTGCTGGCTGACATAACCGCCAACAATTAAAGTAAACTATTTTGTGATAATCAATGGCAACCGCCGCAATGAACACATGGCTTCAAACTTTGCTTTCGACAAGTTTGAAGGGGTGGACTTTAGGAGGCGTAAGAAGATGCATTTTGTCAAGCATGAGTGTGGTGTATGTGCTAACCACACCTATTCCTGATGATGGTGATGATGCAATGTGGAAGATCGGAGGAGGAGCAAATGGGAGAATGATGACTACATATGCAGAGGTCTTATTCTCAATGGTATGTCTGATTCTCTGTTTGATATTTATCGGAACTTTGAATCTTCCAAAGAACGTGGGATTCCTTGGATGCCAAATATATGGCTGAGGATGCATCAAGTAAGAAGTTTCTTGTTAGTAATTTCACAAATTACAAAATGACTGATTCAAGACCAGTAATGGAACAATACAATGAACTTCTTGGAAGGTTTACACAACACAATATGAACATGGATGAGGCCATTAAAGTCTCATGTGTCATTGAAAAACTCCCTCCTTCTTGGAAAGATTTCAAGCATACCTTGAAACATAAGAAAGAGGAGTTAACCCTGGTTGAGTTGGCAGTCATTTGCGATTGAGGAATCTCTCAAGATGCGGATAATGACAGCCAAAGAGCAGCAATGTCTTGGTGCATCGGTTGTCAATATGGTGGAGCATAACAACTCCACCAAGTACAATGACAACAAAGGCAACGAAATATCATGACAACACAAGGGCATATCCCAACAAGAAGGCAACACCTACTTGTTGGAAACGTGGCAAGACTGGTCACATTAAAAGGGACTGCAAAGGTGTTAAAGTTGGTGGTAAAGCCAATGGATCATGCACTAATGGTTCAGGGAGTGGTGGTTCTTCCAACTCACTGAAAGGTCAGAATATGTTTAATAAGTCTTTCCAGATTTATTATGTTACATATGTATCTGAATCTCATTATGTGCATGATGATGATGTTGCGTGGTGGGTTGACTCTGGAAAGCAACATGTGTGTAAAGATAGAACGGGTTCAAGACTTATGAGTCATGAATGATGGTTCTATTCTTCACATGGGAAATGAGTCAAACCTTGGTGCATGGTGGTTGTGTAGATCTTAAGTTTAGTTCTAGAAGGATTGTAACTTTGTTTAATGTTATTCATGTTCCTGATATAAGGAAGAACTTGGTTTCAAGTAGTGTTTTGAATAATCATGGATATAAACAATTTATTGAATCTGATAAATTTGTTCTTTCTAAGAATGGTGTTTTTATTGGTTTTGGTTATTTATGTAATCAAATGTTCAAGGCTTAATATTACCACTAACAAGTTATTTCACTTTTGTGACCACATATAACCAGAGTGACTCTATCCTATGGCATGCAAGACTTGGCCATGTACACTATAAAAGAATGCAAGATATGTCTAAGGATGGTTTGATCCCAGCTTTTGACATGGACACGGTGTAAAACTTGCATGTTGACCAAGATAACCAAGAAACCTTTTCAAGGTGTTAGTCGTGAGACTAAGGTCTTGGAGCTTATTCATAGTGACCGTGGTGATTTGCCACTCTTCTTTGGGGAATAAGAAGTACTTTGTGACTTTATTGATGATGCTTCTAGATTTTGTTATGTCTATTTGTTACATACCAAGGATGAAGCATTAGATAAATTCAAAGTGTTTAAACTGAAGTTGAATTACAACTTGGGTCTTTGATCAAAAGATTAAGGATGATAGGGAGGTGAAAGGTATGGATACTCGTTCTGTTGGAATTATCCATGAAACGATCGCCCCTTATACTCCTCAAAAAATGGTTTTTCGAAGGAAAACGGTGCTAAGGAGATGGTTAATTCCATGTTGTCCGTGAGTGAGTCAAGGGTTCTGGAGTTAAGCTATGTTAACAGCTTGCTATTTATTAAATAGGGTTCCCAACAAAAGGAACAAGGTTACCCCTTATGAACTCGGACTAAAGGAAACCCACAACCGAATTATCTCTGTTTGGGGTTGTAGGGTCGTTGTAAGACTCCATGATCCAAAGTTGAAAACTTTGGGTGAAAGAGGCATTGATTGCATCTTTGTTGGATATGTTGAGCATTCCAAGGCTTTTAGGTTCTATGTTATTGAACCTAATGAACATGTTTCGCTAACTCAATAATTGAATCAATGGATGCAAATTTTGATGAGAATAGATTCTCATCAGTCCCTAGACCAAGTCAGAGGATTCCAAATGGAACTCATGACATTGGTGTATCAGAGGTCCTCGATGGTGAACCATCAGGGTCCTCGATGAGGTTGTGGTTCAACAACCTGAACCTGGCTTAGAAAAGCAAAAGGGTGAGGACTCCAAAGTCATTTGGACCGAGTTTCAACTACTTGGTTGAAGGAACTAGGGATGAGGTCTCAGACCAATACTCCTATTGCTTCATTGTTGAGGATGACCCCAAACCATTTGAAGAAGCAATGAAGTCCCAGTGACATGCTTGGAAAGAAGCAATAAATGATGAGATGGATTCCATCATGGGCAACAACACTTGGTGTTGGTTGATCTACCACCTGGTTGCAAACCTTTGGGTTGCAAATGGATTTTCAAAAAGAAAATGAAGGTAGATGGAACTATTGAAAAGTTCAAGGCTAGACTAGTCATTCAAGGCTTTAAACAAAAGTCATGGATAGACTATTTTGATACTTATGCCCCGTGGCTCGATTTACCATAAGATCGCCGATTGCTATGGCATCTATTTACAACTGATTATTCATCGATGGATGTGAAGACAACTTTCTTGAATGGTGAATTGGATGAGGAGGTTTATATGAACCAACCTCGGGGCTTCATCATGCCCGCAATGAAAACAAGGTGTGTAAACCGATTAAGTCTCTTTATGGACTAAGCAGCACCTAAGCAATGAAATCAAAAATTTGATGAAGTGGTTTTGTCTAGTGGTTATGTTCTTAACCAAGTTGACAAATGTGTGTATAGCAAATTTGATGAATCCGGTAAAGGAGTCATCATTTGTCTATATGTTGATGACATGTTGATCTTTGGCACTAACCAAAATTAGGTTGACCTGACAAAGGAATTTTTGTCATCAAGGTTCTCCATGAAGGAAATGGGGAGGCCGATGTTATCCTTGGTATAAGGATTAAACATGAAATTAATAGAATTTCTATCTCTCAGTCTCATTATATTGAGAAGGTACCGAGGAAATTCAATTACTTTGATTGTACTCCGGTGAGTACACCTATGGATACTGTGAGAAGTCGATGCCTAATCATGGCAAGGCTGTATCTCAACTTGAGTATTCTAGGTAATTGGTCACTGATGTATGCCATGACTTGTACAAGACCCGATATTGGTTTTGCAAAGGGGAAAATTGAGCAGTATACTAGTAATCATGCTCATCACCGGCAAGCGTTCAAAGGGTACTGGTATTTGAAGAGAACTATGGATTATAGTCTCTCATATATCGTTACCCATCGGTGTTGGAAGGATACACCGATGCAAGTTGGATCAAGAACAAGAAGACAATTCGTCTATCAGTGGCTGGGTATTCCTACTTGGTGGAGGTGCAATTTCTTGGGCATCCAAGAAGCAAACTTGCATCACCAGTTCAATAATGGAATCAATTTGTGGCTTTACGGCCGGAAAAGAAGTCAATGGTTGAAAAACTTAATTCTTGAGATTCCATTGTGGCCTAAACCTATAGCACCTATTTCTATCCGTGTGATAGTGCTTCTACATTGGCTAAGGCTTATAGCCAGATGTACAATGGTAAGTCTAGACACTTAGGTGTCGGACATAGCATGATTCGTGAGCTTATCATGAATGAATGGTATCTATAGAGTTTTGTGAGATCTCAACGAACTTAGCCGATCACTGACGAAGGGTCTGGTTAGGGACTTGGTTATAAAGTCTGCTAAAGGGATGGGTTTAAGTCCAACTTAGTCATAGAATGCTAGGACACCCAACCCTCCTAAGGAAACTTGGGAGCCGAGTTCAATGTGGAAAGTCGAACATTCAAAGGATGGAGCACATGTTTTTTATTACATCCCAAGGTTGTGCCTTTAACCTGCCGAAAGGAGGATGAAGTCTTTACTTCTTAATGGTTAATTTTCTTTGAAAAGTGCTTGGCAGGAGCATGACTAAAGAGGAACCACCTATGTAAATGTTGAAGTTTTGCCGCCAGAAGCTTTGGACTTTTAGCTTTTACAACATTTATGAATTTGGATATGGACACATGGCTTGTATAGTGTCGAGTCGATAAGTGTTTGAAAACTTGTGTGTATTTTATCTTCAGTATTCAAATGGGTTGAAGGGTTCAATTCTTAGAACACCCTGATTCTCGAATATTTGAAACGTGTAATTTACTAAGATGGAAATTCAATCCTCGTGACATTTTCATTTATGCACATGTTTTGCTTGATGTTTAATTTTCATGCAAAGGAAGTGAACTAAATTTGGGGAGGATTGTTGGAAAATTTAGTGCACTTGTGGGAATAGTTCACACCTTGTAATGGGTTAGGAGGTACGGAGTGTACACCCATAAGGTCCATGAACACCACGACTCTTGTAGTAGTTTTTGTATTGGTAGTGCTTGGTGAAAAGATTGTGTTACCACCGATTATCGTGTTTCCAGCGGCGATTTCACCGATCGTGTTTCCACCGGTGGTGTTTCATCGAAGTAGTGTTTTTAATCGGCGCAGGTGTTTCCACAAGCAAAGCAACCACCGATAGCATATGAAAGTACTAATGAAAGTACGCTTGTAACGGTCTTGACCTATTCAAGTGGCAGTTTAAGCAAATGACCACGCTAATTGGTCATGTAACCACTAACGGCTATAATGGGGATAATTATGATAATGGCCGATTAATACTCATAATTTCATTTGAACTAGCTAAGAGTATTATCCTATAAATAGGATATCTGATGATGTATGAAGAACACACAGAAAACGTAAACACTTATTAGCGAAAGGGTTATAGAATTGTGCCTAATTCTTTAACTGCATTTGGTCTTATCCCAAGTAGATATTCGTGATACCCAGGCATTAGGGTCGAATAGTTTACTTTGGAAAGTGATCACACGATTCCAAGTGATATCCGTTAACCACCAAGTGGTATTTGTTAATGCTGACTAGTTCTTTGTTTCGGCTGAACAGCCAACATTTCGCCAAATATTGATTATTTTACCCCGCCACTGACATAACCGCCACCGGTACCATACTATTTCAAGTTTAACGACGAAAACTATTTTTCAAAATATACTGCTGTCAAGGGTTTTCAAAGGTCAAAAACGAGTTGTAAACATAAACTAGAAGGGTCGATTTATCAAAAATATATTAATACATACTATCACGATTCCGAGATATAAAGAACGTGAGAAACGGACTTAAAACGAAGAAAAATATGGCCAATTAAAGTTTAACGAAACTATATTTTTAACAGAACTTGTAAAAATATACATGCTGATATGATTTTAAATCGAGGTTTGACCCTTTCAACCGCTTAAATGTAAACACTAAAGTTGTCCGAAATGATGTTTTACTATTAACCGCGAGATTAAGCTTAAAAGTAAAATGAGAGATTTAAGCGGTCAAAGACGGACAATTGTTCGAAAAAGTCAGTACTCCATAGCTGATTGGAAATAAAATTTGGTGCTTTTAAGCTTTGTCCGCTTTGAGCTTTGAAAACCTTACCAAATGCTATTATATCACCTATAAATTATTAGGGAACGTTAGAAACCTTATAAAAACGATATTTTATAAGCGCGAGGGTTTATTAAAATATAATGGAGTGTTTGGATTGCTTACTTAAATTACTCATTTTAGAGTCCATAAAGGAGCGTTTGGATCGGTGTTGTTTTAGCACACGAGACTAGTCCAATGGATAGCTTGTTGTGGCTTAATGAACTGGATTAATATTTTTGAATGTGTAATTGTAATTGGGATAAATTATGGCAATCGTACTTATTTTCACAAGTATTAACACTTATATATTTTTTGCTAGACCAAAGTGGTTATCGCAAGTGACCATGTTTGGAGCCATTTTTCATATCGATAGAATACTTTTGAGAAAACGATGTCTTCTAGTAAAAGTGAGTTCGCCTAGCCTATTTTTCAAAATGTTCAACCGTTCGTCAAACGGAGTTCTAACGAGTAAACTACGACCACTCAAACTTTACCGAAAACTACCCATAAACTACATTTTTAGCTCAACTCCACTACTTCACCATTATTTTTCTTTATGATTGGAACTCGTATGGATAAAAGTTCAGTGTTATGACTTTTAGATAATGTTACAAGCTTTCTAAAATCATTGAGTTTGTTTCCTAACACTCGTTATTTACTATTTTACGACTAGCTTTTCGAGGACATTTAGCCACTTTCACGAATTATCAAAGTACATTATTTTGCGACGAAAAGCTATAATTTCTTGATAAATCACTAAACAACTATCGTGGGATGTTGTTTCAAATGTGCAGTGTTATATCTTATGTGATATGAAACATTTATTGTAACAAAAAATGCTAAGAGTACACATGTGGTAAATGAATAAAATGCTACATTAATACTTTTTCATAAAAATGATCATGCAAGTCACTTAGTGATTCCCAAATGTAATAAAAACTCCGACACCATGCAATGTGGCTCGGGGACCTAATAGAGCACACCCTTCTTAGGTTACCCTAAACCCGCATTGCATTTTTAAACTAAGCAACATAAGGATTGCTTCTTGCTTCGCCTGCTCCTTTTCCAGTCATCTTTGTTTCATCTATCTTTCTCTTTATCTAGTCATCTTTATTTTTTGTAGCAATCTTTTTTGCACAATCAGACATCATCTCCTTTTTTTTTGTTTACTTGATGTAGAATTATCTTTGCTGCTATTTTTCTTAAAGTTTCATATGGATTATTTATCATCACGTGTCTCGCAAGCACGTCCATCTGTAAATATTAATAGGTCATGATTATTAGAGACCAATATATACTCGTTTATCACTTGTGATATTATACTGCACTTAAAAAAATGCGCAACATGTTGTTTGGCTTTTGGAGGAACATGTGATATTGTGATATCATAGGTGATATCACAGGTGTATCATCTGTGATATCACAGGCATGTCGACTTATTCTATTTGTTGAATAAGTGGTGGTGATGGAGGAACATGTGATACAGTGTTAAATCTATCGAAACATGCACACTCTATCAATTAAGAAAATAAATGAATTACAAATCTACAGAAGCATGTTACAAGCTCAACATCTATTGTGATTTATCTTATTATCACAACATTCATCACATTCTCATAATAGATGTGTCGGCTTTTTGGAGGAGAATTTGATATCACAGGTATCTCATTCTAAAGTTGTTCAACTTTTTGGAGGAGAATTTGATATCACAGGTGACATAATAGATGTGTCGGCTTCTTCTTTTTGTTGAATCACGTGTGATATCACAGGTGATATCGATGATATCACTTGTGATGTCTGTGAATATCTCTCGGTGATATCACGTGATTTCACAGATGATATCACTTGTGATATCACATGTGATATAACATGTGTTTGAGCTTCTTCAGTTTGTTATGAAGATGTTGTGCTTTGTTTAGCCATAACTTCTTCAATTTGCTGATTCAACCATAGATATTGTCAAATCCCGTTGTAAAACCTATTGAAATACTCACAATGTATCCATTAAATAAACAAATCCAATCACAACTTAAATAATAAGCAAAATCACACTAAATAACTATGTGTTTGAATCAAAATCAAACTTTTTAAGTTGTTTAATCTAACAACTTAAATGATAAGTAATATTGCATTATAGTAAATAGTTTATCAGTAACTAAAACATAATTATCATCCACAAAAAGAACATAAAACATCAAAATTATGATATAAAACAAAGATGATAAAACACACGGTAAATAGTATATCATCAAAACTTAAAAAAAAATAAAAATAAAAAACTATTTATAATTATAAAACAATAACAATGAAATATCAAAAGTGATACTATACATTACATATAATAAAGCTTAACAGATAAACAAAAAAACCTATAAAATAAATAAAATTTCACAAGTGATAATACAAATATCACTAGTGATAATACAGATACATAGTTCAACTTCAAATATCACTGGTGATACTACACGTATGATACTTTTCACTCACACATTTCATCAAACACTTGGTGTGCATACATGTATACAACAACAAGTGAAAGATCATAATATCTCTTGTTTTCAATTAGATCTAACCTCTAATATTTCATATTATCATAAAAACACAAAAATCCTCATAAAAATTCTCATAAATATCTTTCAAAACACAAATAAAATTCAGATTCAAGAACAAAATCATCACAATTATCCCATCATCACATTAATCTATCAATTAACGACTAAAAAAACACAAAAATCTTTATAAATAACAACAAAAACATAGATAAAATCACAACAAATAGTAAAATAACAACTAAATAAAGAATTGGAAGCACCGTATGATCATCTTGAGTATGAATCGGTTCATTTTGAACCCTTTTATTCTCAGATCTGGTTCTACATGCATTGATTGTTTCATTTTTGTGTTTTTCTTTTTGCTTTTAATGGTTAAAAGTGGTTGGTTTGAAATTTTTATGGTAGTTTTTTATTTTGGTTAGAGAGAGAAAGTGAGATTTTTTTGATAAGGAATTTGTGAAAAGTGAGATGTCTGGGGTGGGTTTGGTGGGGGTAAGTTTGTTGAATTTACATAAATGGCCCCTACGTGTTTTTTAATCTTAAAAAGTGTTTTTGATCCAACGGTCCATATATGTCCATTGGTAAGTAGTAGATGTTGGGTTTCTGAAATAAAGTGCCTCTTATGAGAGAGATTACTGATTAGGAGTTATTTGCTCACTACAAAAGAAACACGGAGTAAAGCAATGTTTTCAAACCCGGGTCGACTCGGCCGGTTCAACCGGTTGGACCGGTGCCCGACCACAAAAACAGGTAAAAAACCCGGGTTTCTAAATCGGGTTAACCGGTTAGACCCACTGGGTTTTTAGTGATCCGGGTCAACCTGGTCTTGAAACCCGGCCGGGTTTAGTTGTTTTCAATTTTTTTTATAAAAATCGGGTTGACCCCGCGGCTGAACCGGTTGACTCGGCGGTCAAACTGGTTGACCCAGTCGGAAAAAAAGAATAATAAATGGAAAACCGGGTTGATCCGGCAGTCGAACCGGTTGAATCGGTGCTCGATAACTCGATCGGATCGATTAAAAACCCGGTTTTTAAAACATTGGAGTAAAGGACTAGGAAGATTTTAAGATTCGATAAAAACTTTAGTTTATATAAAGTTTTTTCATTTATTTATTGCACCCACTATTAAAACATGTCAGGATGATAACCATAATTATTAGCATTAGGTGTGGTGGCATGTCGTTTTTTCGCCACCTCAGCATTTCATTGGCAAAAAAACTCATACCCGACGGGGACCCGATTTGACTAAAGAATCCTTGAGTTGACCGAGGATGAGGATAGAGATGGAGAATCCCCTAATTATGAAACCGAGATGAGGCGGGGATGGTGATATCATAAATCCCTGAGCCCGAACTTTTTAATATACAAATAAGTATAAATTATATTATGTATATTAATACTAAGGGTGCGTTTGGTTCAAACTAGGTAATGGGAAAGAGAAAGACAAAGAGAATACTTAGGAAAGGGAAAGGTTAAGGAAAACATTCCCTCCAATTTATTGAGTAATGGCCCATTACCCACTATTAGGTAATGGGTCATTCATTAGAGCCAACCAAACATCATTAATCATTATCTTTGCTATTACTTACCCCTCAATACCCTCAACCAAGCACACCCTAAATGTACCTTGTATATGTATATGTTAGTGAATATTGACAAGTATTATACTTGAAGTATATTTGTATGTATATGTTGTTAATACAAATAAGCCGTAAAAATGTTTATTTATATTTTACGATCTTCTAATGTTTTGTCGATAACAAACGTAAAATCATTTTAACGAAACAAATAAAATACGTAAATGGTTTAAGCCAATAGTTTTCTAACACACTTACGTTTTTACATAAACACTAAAACAAGTATAAGTGATTTTATGATTTAGTAATACATATGTATAACAACTAGTGTTTACATATTGGGTGAATATATACATAACTAGTATGTATTATAATGGGTAATACAATTGGGTAGAAACTTAAGTATTTGACCTATTGACCAAATACATTGAATGTAGTTGGGTACAACCCAAAGTCCATGACCCATACCCATGAAGCTTGACCCATAACCCATTGCATGACATCATGCTTTTGTCATATATGGATACTATCCATGACCCATGGTTTTAATCCATGAACCATGGACTAGATGCATTGCATCTTGTAGATACATTGTATATATACTTGGATACCCATGATCCATAACCCATGACCCATGACCCAAAACCCATGGGCAAAAAGTGTCCACGGATCCAGAGTATCATGGACGGATCCCTCAAGTGAGGGATCCGTGGGATATGTGGAATAGTAGATGTTTTTCTTCTATAAATAGTGAGTCATTTCTTCCTTTTGGGTTGCCACTCCCACACATACTTTCCCCAAGTATTGTTACCTTCTAACCACAAATCCTAAGGATCTTTCTATGTAGTTTGTCTTTTGTATTTGTGTGATTCTCTAGGTTCCTCTTAAAGGCGAGATCACCACCTCTTGAAGTAGAGCAAGCTCAAGCCTATGAGTTGCCATGCTTCATCATCATCAAGACTACTGAGGTTCTCTTATTGATACTTCTTTCTTCCTCCATAGAAGTGTTGTGTCCAAGGCATTAGTGAAGGATGCCGAAAGAGTCAAGACGAAAGCATTAGTGAAAGGTGCTTAACGTCCGTGTCAAAAGCATTAGTGAAGAATGCTAAAGAAGCCAAGACGAAGGCATTAGTGAAAGGTGCCAAGCGTTGGTGTCAAGGGTATTAGTGAAAGATGCCTAGGAGTCAAATCAAGTGGCATTAGTGAAGGATGCCAAGGTCGTATAATCGATGAGGTGCATCGTTATACAAATAGTGATAGTTTGTTTCCAAGGATATTGATATCCTTGATGGTGTTGTAATAAGGAGTGGGTCTCCTTTGGTGTTAGGTGTTTTGTAGTGTTGGGTAGTAGTTCCTCCATCGTAATGGAACTCGGTACTTAGCCTAGTACCGAATAAAGGGTAGGCGACGTTGTGTTAGGTGTGGTTCTCCTTTGTGAAAGAACCCGGTGGTTAGCCTAGTACCGAAAAAGAGTAGGCGACGTTGTGAAGGCTTCTCCGCCATAAGGAGTTGGTGTCGTAGTGATTATGAACTCTCAAGTAGGTGACTCAGGGAGTGGAGTAGGGCAAGGAAGGTGTCCTTGTAGCCGAAACACTATAAATACTCGTGTCGTGGTTATGTGCTTCTTACTCTTTATCTTTCATTACACCTCTATTATATCTATCTATCAATGTCCAACATACACATCCAAATGGATTGACATAAGTCGATCTAAATATTTTAAAACGAAGTTTTAATTGGTAAAACTATTCAACCCCCCTTCGAGTTTTCCACAATTGGCATCAGAGCTTCGTTACCAAGTTTCTTAGAGTATGTTGTACTTTAAAAACTTGATACGATCCGTGTATGTTTGAAAACTACAAAGAAGGAAATCATTTAAAATAACTTGCTTCTATGTTGGATATTGACAGATTAGTCTAATTTTTTTCAAGAAATTTTCATGCTAGGATCTCTCCAAAGTCTTCATTTTTATTCAAAGAATAATGAAGTCAACTTTCAAGAAAGAACCTAAAAGTAATCACATCTACTTATTCTAAGTACTACTGATTACTTTAAAAGCTCATGAAGTATTTTCGGTCTTATGGTCTCCTTAAACCATACCAAGAGCATAAAGGTATGTTCACTTTTCATTAGCTAGTTTACATCTACATGAATATGTTGATACCTTTCTTTGTTTTAGACATTAATAATTGCTAGTCTCTTAAAAGTCTCTTTCGCCACTTTCGACTTTACTCATCATCGGAATAGTATTCCTCTTGATCTCGCAAACTAACGCCGCTTTTCACAAATGGATCCTTGATAATTAAACTATCAAATCCCGCTGACCAAACATTTTTTACCCCAAACCATTTTTTCCATAAGCTATGTTATAACTTGTTACAAAAATAATGCCAAACACCCTTTTCTCTGTCTACGAGTCGGATCCCTCTAGTTATTTCAGCCGGATCCCTAATACTAGGGATCCGGGGAACCGGGACAGAAACCAACTATACCTTTCAAAATCAACTCGCCATTTTCCCTCTCCTCACAAAACACAAAAATGATCCAAGAGCTGGTTTCATCTCCATAGGACTCTATATCCTCAAGCATCCATCTCTAGAACATCATTGTAAGTAATTACACTAACATGTTCTAATTTTCATCATCCTCATCCTAGGGTTTATGGTTTCTCAATTTCTCTTAATCAATTGATAAAATTAGGTTTTCCAAAATTAATCACTAGAAAGGGTTTTCACATAACTAAGATCACATTGTGCTTACAACATTGTTAATACAAATCAAAACATAAACCCATCTCAACAAATTTTGCTTAATTGGAATATTTGTTTTTCTAGGACCAACCATGCCTAAAGCCACCCAGTAAGACCACCATGATACCGTCCATTACCTCACCCAATACTATCGTAAAGAGGGCTTGTCAAAACCGACAAAGTCTTCAAAAGACTTGAAAATCCAACTTATCCACGTAAGGTCGGTCAAGGAATGTTTCCTTGAAAATATCGACATTCGTCAAGTCTTCTCGGCAATCAACTTTGATTGTCTTCTTGATATTGATGAACAAATTTTTCCGGTTTTCATCTTTGAATTCTACTAAAGCGTTAGGATCATTTGAAACACCGATGATAGCATTTCAATAGCCTTTATCATCAATAAACGAAACTTCACTCTACCTCTCAACACATTTGCTCAAATCCTTTGCATTCCTTATGAAGGAATTTGTATGTACTCTCAAGATTGGGCAATATTCACTCAATCTTTTGCTCTTGATTCCAAACCAATATACCATACTCCTCTTGATGAACCCGAAACCGTTCGAGACACTATTTTCAAAGTTAGAGCCGACCAATCCCATTTCAACCGAAACAAAGAGCTCATTTACCGTGATCCATTTCAAATGGAACTCTTCAAAATGCACCCCATTTTTAGAAAATGGGAAGAAATTCTTAGGGAAAACATCATTATCTTGGTCGGTAATAAAGACCATCCAAATGCATGTCTCGTGCAAATGATTTATTGCCTTATTCATCAAAAGCCATTTAATCTCGCCTATTACGTGGTGAAGAGAATGGCCGGGGTATTCAAAGTTGCCAACATGGTACTTCCGTATGGTATGCTCCTAACACGACTCCGTGAGTATGTTAGTACAATGCAACCATCTCCGATCAATGATGATCATTTCTCCACCGCCATGGTACCTCTACCAAACAACCCTCTAAACGTTCATGGTCAATGGAAGGAAACCTAAGGGCTCTCCGGACTCCTCAAACGAAGAAGAAGAAGTAAATGTCAACCCCGAAGCTAACATCGACTTGGACCCCTTTGACTACTATCAACAGCTTCCAACTCTTCCAAACGAGACCACGGAATTCAAACAATTAAAGGGTATGATCCAAAACCTAGCTAACTACGTCATGAAGTCGGGAAAGAGGAAAAGAAAGGATTGACGAAAGAGACATTAGGATTATGCTTGTTTTTGGACATTTGGCTTATATATGAATTCTTATGTTTTGTTTTAACACACTAGTTTGTGTTAGTTTGGATATTGTCATTACTACTCTTATCTATGATATGATTTATGTGTTATCATGCTTATGTTGTCGTTTTTGGAGTAGAGTTTAATAGAAATTAGTGTATATAGTATAGTGCAAAATCTGCATTTCTTTCTGATGTTTCGATCTGCATTGCCGATCCCTAAGATTATACTAGACGGATCCCTCCTGAGGGAACCGGGATCCATGACAATGATGAGCAAAGATGATTCATACATCAAAACAGCTTACTAGATCACTTCACACTAGCTAAACATAAGACCTTAGAACCACCTAAGTCTTCTTCAAGCATTAGAAAGCTTCACACTCACCCATAGCTAACCTAGGATCAAATTCAAAATGCTTTTGATTTATCAACTCATCAAAACTCACCATATTTTCGCTTCAATACTCACACATTGTTTTTCACATCTCAAAACACTTAGGTGGATATCTTTATCAATTTTAGGAAATTGTTTCTAGTCATCCTTATCTCAAAATGGGTTAAAAACTAGTTTTTCAATTCTTTTATTTTTTTAAGGATTTTTCTAATTTTATCTCAAGTTTACATCTGATCTCTAGGATCATTTATTATGACTTGACACCATCAAAATTCCTAGTGTCATCCTTGAACACCCATTGGTGATCATAAAGTCTCATTTTCCTTTCATAAAAGGCAATTATTAGCTACATCACTCATTGCCCTTGATCATTTAAGTACTCTTTCATTTAAGATACTTAGGAAGACTGAAACACTCAAAGAAGTATAGGTGTTAGACTTCACAAACATCATCTTTTCTTTTTCTTTACTGCTAATAACCGGATCCCTGGGATTAGCTTAGACGGATCCCTCAAAAGAGGGAACCGTGGGATCCGGGTGACAGATTCATGTCAAGTCTAGCTTAAACAATCATTTCAAGCTCATCTTGCTAACTTGATCACTCCACCTCATCTTAATTAAGTCCCTAGATCAGTACAACCCTGAAGTTGACTCTTGTGTATGCTAATCATCACATTCCAAAGGATCTTAGTGGCTTAAGTCTTGAATGCACTTTCCAAATCCTTCCCTTTATAAGTCATCTTGTTAGAATCCCTTAGTCATCAAACACAACATAATTCTCAGCATTTAGAAACATTTTCTTTAGTCATTTCATCATGAGGAAAGCTCCTAGTGCTAACTCATCCACCCAAGAACCACCCAAGAAACTTGCTCGTGTTGTACACAAAATTTCTTCAACCGAATCATCTCCTAAACCCACAAATGCTAGGATTTCCTCCACCAACTCAATCAAACCAATCCCTAAGAGGATTGTTCCCACAAAATATCATCACCAAACTCTACAATTCCTACTAAACCAAACACACCCTTTTCAACCCAACCAACATTATTGGTGCCTAGAGCCTTATCATTTATCACCTCACAATCATCTCCACATTCCTACAACTTAGAGGACTTACCCCCTAGGCCATCTCATCCTCCACCATTACCGACACACTCTTCACTAGAGAAGATTGTACAACAAAACCAAGGTGTTGAATCAACACTTGCACCGATGTCCATTTCTCCATTTCCCTCTAATGGTCCATTTTGGATTATGAGGAGACATCAAAGTCAACCACTCGACCATATGGAAGTTGACACTTCCCTACCTCCACCATCAACCCTTGTTGAGCCACCAATTATTGTGCCTCCACCAATCCCTCCTTCATTTAAGGATCCCCAACCTTCTTTACTTGAACCTCCACATCAAGTTGCTCCATCTTTACCACCATATTTTCAAAACCATGACAAGGATTGCTATCATTGTCAACATGTTGAAGGGTTGATACATGAACTACGTGAGGAGCAATGTTTCATGTTTTATCACCTCCTCGAACGTTTCGATCAGATCAACAAACCCAAACAACCATGAGCCTAAGGATTAAAATGGTGTCCTAGTCTCAAACTTAACTTAGATCGTTTAGGAATCCCATCTCATGCTTAATCATCTTCTTGAAAGATTGGACCAAATCAACAAGTCTACTCATCCTTAGACTCAAGCACATTGTTGCTTCTTAAGTTTTGGTCACTTATTAGTATTAGTAGAATATGTATTACATGGCTAAATCATTCTCTTAGTTTTTAGAGATTTGTTGATCATCTCTTATGTTTTATTGAATGATAGTTTATTTGCCATATTGCTTTGAGTATAGGTTTGTTGCTTGAATACATATCTCACTTTGATGTTAACATTATTTGTTACATCACCATTGCTGGTCTCATATCGATAGACGGATCCCCGAGATTTGCCTAGACGGATCCCTCCGGAGGAACCGTGGGATCCGTGCAACAGAAGACCAATTTTTTACTAACTTGAGTCTTCTTTGCAGGAAATTATGCACTATATATTTGTTTTCTAACATTTGTTTTGTAGATTTTCAAAATACACATGAAGACTTTGACACCCTAAGCTAGCGGGAGCTTTGTGTCAAACAATACGTTGCAAAACCATTTGCAATATAATCTTCATTTGCATTAAATTTCATGACGTCCCTTTGCAAAGTTGCAATCATCAAGAGGGAGCATTATCGTCACTAAGACGAAACCATTTGCAAACATAGTTGCAATACATTAGCTTAGTAGTTTTTATTTACTTGACACCCTCACAAAGGGATGGACTCGTCAAGGGGAGTTAAGACGAACTCTTCCCGCCACTTGCTCTATATTTTTTTTTCCTTTACATGTTTTTCTTAAAACATTGTGTTAGTTTTTTCAACGCTCTTTTGTTTCGACAGGGGGGAGAAGAGAGTAAAACTCAATTTAACTTTTACAATTTTAGTTTTTTCCTTAAAATAATCTTATGTTTTGTCATCAAAAAAAGGGGGAGATTGTTAATACAAATAAGCCGTAAAACGCTTATTTATATTTTACGATCTTCTAATGTTTTGTCGATAACAAACGTAAAATCATTTTAACGAAACAAATAAAATAATTAAATGGTTTGAGCCAATAGTTTTCTAACACACTTACGTTTTCACATAAAAACTAAAACAAGTATAAGTGATTTTATGATTTAGTAATACATATGTATAACAACTAGTGTTTAAATATTGGGTGAATATATACATAACTAGTATGTATTATAATGGGTAATACAATTGGGTAGAAACTTAAGTATTTGACCTATTGACCAAATATTTGAATGTAGTTAACCCAAAGTCCATGACCCATGAAGCTTGACCCATAACCCATTGCATGACATCATGCTTTTGTCATATATGGATACTATCCATGACCCATGGTTTTAATCCATGAACCATGGACTAGATGCATTGCATCTTGTAGATACATTGTATCTACTTGGATACCTATGATCCATAACCCATGACCCATGACCCATGACCCATGACCCAAAACCCATGGGCAAAAGGGAGCGTCCCACGGATCCCTAGTAATACACTGGACGGATCTCTCAAGTGAGGGATTTGTGGGATCCGTGGAACAGTAGATGTTTTTCTTCTATAAATAGTAAGCCATTTCTTCCTTTTGGGTTGCCACTCCCACACATACTTTCCCCAAGTATTGTAACCTTCTCACCACAGATCCTAAGGATCTTTCTATGTAGTTTGTCTTTTGTTTTTGTGTGATTCTCTAGGTTCCTCTTAAAGGCGAGATCACCACCTCTTGAAGTCGAGCAAGCTCAAGTCCATGAGTTACCATGCTTCATCATCATCAAGACTACTGAGGTTCTCTTGTTGATACTTATTTCTTCCTCTATAGAAGTTGTGTCCCAAGCATTAGCGAAGGATGCCGAAAGTGTCAAGACGAAAGCATTAGTGAAAGGTGCTTATCGTCCATGTCAAAGCATTAGTGAAGAATGCTAAAGAAGCCAAGAAGGCATTAGTGAAAGGTGCCGCGTCGCGGTCAAGGGTATTAGTGAAAGATGCCTAGGAGTCAAATCAAGTGGAATTAGTGAAGGATGCCAAGGTCGTATAATCGATGAGGTGCATCGTTATACAAATAGTGATAGTTTGTTTCCAAGGATATTGATATCCTTGATGGTATTGTAATAAGGAGTGGGTCTCCTTTGGGGTTAGGTGTTTTGTAGTGTTGGGTAGTAGTTCCTCTATCGTAATGGAACTCGGTACTTAGCCTAGTACCGGATAAAGGGTAGGCGACGTTGTGGTAGGTGTGGTTCTCCTTTGTGAAAGAACCCGGTGGTTAGCCTAGTACCGGAAAAAGAGTAGGCGACGTTGTGAAGGCTTCTCCGCCATAAGGAGTTGGCGTCGTGTAGTGATTACGAACTCTCGAGTAGATGACTCGGGGAGTGGAGTAGGGCAAGGAAGGTGTCCTTGTAGCCGAACCACTATAAATACCGTGTCGGTTATGTGCTTCTTACTCTTTATCTTTCATTACACATCTATTATATCTATCTATCAACGTCCAACATACACATCCAAATGGATTGACATAAGTCGATCTAAATATTTTAAAACGAAGTTTTAATTGGTAAAACTATTCAAGCCCCCCTTCTAGTTTTCCACATATGTGACATTTCAAATATTTTAAAATGTTAAGCACTAAATATGTATTATCCAACTAATATTTTGTTTGAATACACTTATTCGATGCACTCTATTTTTATATTTTATATGATGTTTGAATATATATAATGCTTTAAAGTTTAATGACATTAATTAATCTAACTATGTACAATGTACGCTTTTTAAGACGTTTTATAGGTCACGTTTTATTATTTGTGATTAGTTATGTAATATTTATGCTTAATTCATAAGGGCAAAAAATTCCTGAATCCTCGTGCGGATCCTCGATCCCCGTTGGGGACGGGGATGCAAAACGATTCCCCAATGGGGATGGGGCGGGGATGAGGATGGGAGTGAGAAACGGGGATGAGGATGGTAAATACGATCCCCGATATTCCCCGGCCCGTTACCATCCCTAATTTCACATTTCACATTCACAATTAAAAAATACCCCGGCTCAAGTAGTTTGCTAGTTTTTAGGCCCCACATAAAAAATAGCGAGCATGACTAGCCACCATAGCCTATCTTATAACATCAACCATCCGTCCGCTTTGTGTGACATAGTCTTGACAAGTTTTTGCTCCACACTTGGTGGTCTCGATGATGCAACCCTATTAGTGTAAGTGAGGAACACGCACAAGACAATGGTTATGCAACAATGATAACATCAAAGAATCCTAATTTTTAAGTGTCAATTTCCCCAGATTATGCTCATATTTTATATTGTTTATATGGATTTATATTCTTATTCCTTTATATTTCGTTTCCAGGTTATATATGAGCATATGAGCTAAAGAGACGCGGTTTTGGAGATATACTTTAATGATTTATACCTTAGTATGCTTTCATGGAAGAAGCTACGGCGTAACTCACACTCTCATTTACGCTGTAGCTAGGAATGCGTATATGAAGACCAAGTCAACATCAGTTACGGCGTAACTATCAACTCAAGTTATGCCGTAACCATCTAGGTCATAAGGAATTCCGCCTATCGCCCGAACCTCCAAAGATGAGTTACGCTGCGAACAAAGACCGCAAAGTCTTGATGGGATCTTTGAAGATTACGGCGTAGCCACTTATTGAGTTTACGTTGGAGCTTAAGGGATTACGGCGCAACTATCCTTAAGGTACCGAGACTTGATATTGGGAAATATTTAAGTTACGGCGTAACCACATTATTAGATTACGCCGTAACATTGATCGGGCCTATAAATACAAACCCTAAATTCTGCATTTATCATCATTCACTCACCACAAAAAGGCAGAGAACGTGAAGAGGGTTCCAAAGGCAGATCTTATTGAGCATACAGAGCTATTTCCAAGGGAGAAATCACACCATATCATCGATAAGCTTTAGCAATTTCTATTTCATTACATTTTAATTCATGTCTTCATTCACCATGTTAAACATTGAATTGAATGTTTGTTTTAATATGATCGGCTAAGCACCTTTGGTGCTACCCTAGTTATGATTCCTTGATTGTTTTGTTTATGTTTTCGCACTTCTATTATTGCTTCTAGTGTATGCATGCTTAGTTCGTTGATAGTGATAAGGTTTTAAAATGTACCTTTTTGAGGGGTCGTTTAAGCCCTTATTTGATCACTTTTGTATCCGTTATTACTTAATATCATTCCTTTTCACTTTTTAGGTCACTTGAAGGCAAATTGCTGGAATGACACTTATTCGGACGAAAAGGCGTGAATATACGAAGAAAATGGGCCAAGTCAAGAATCAAGACACTCAAGCTGCCTAAACTGGGGACGCGGCCAGTTATACTTGTGACGCCATCGGAACAAGTCTTGTGACGATACAGAGCCAAATTGCTTATTTTCGCGACGCACATCGGTTTTAAAAGAGTAGGGCCGCAGTAGACGACTAGATTTGATCCGTGACGGGCGTCAGAGACTCAAGGCTGACGACAAGGTGACGCCGTCACAATGATAACGTGGCCAAGACGAAACCCTAATGATGGCGACCCGACGGCGTCACAAATTAAAGGGTGACGACGTCGCAGTTGTAACCTTATATATAGAATCCAAATTTTTCAGTTTTTAGTGTGTAGTTTTGTGGAGTAAAAACCTAAACCGAACCAAGGCTGTCTTGTACAGTATTTTAGGGTTCCATACCCTATCTTACATTAAGATAAGTGTTTTACTTCATTAATTTAATTATGTCTTCAATTGATTGTGTGTATGCTTGCATGTTCCCCATGTCCGGCTAATTTACTTGTGTGTTTGCTTAGGTAATATGAAACTTAGTTATTGAATATTGATTGATTGTCTCTTATCTTAATTGTGATTGACCTAGTATTGCGATAGGTCATTCGTTGTGTTATTAATGCTTGATTAATCTTTGTTGAACCTTAGTTTATAATCACCTAGAGTAATTGTAGGCTATACATCCAAATAATACCTTAGAGTTAAAGTTTATAAATCCTAGAGATTTTGTAGTCATTAACCTTTGGTAGCTTCAAAGAGTTAGGGATAAACGCATACCCTACAACCTTAGAGACACAACGCGATTAAGAATAAGGACGTGACAATTAAACCATCAATAGGAGATAACTAGGGAGTAATAAAGCCTAAGAAATTACATTTTTAATCATCATACGAGCACACAACAATAGACATAGACTACATTAATCTTAGGATTAGATAATTAGATAAGTAGAAGTAATCGGTAGAAATACCAACCCCCCAAATCCAAACTCCGAGATTCGTACCTTTCCATTTCCTAAAAAAACATAAAAAGATAAAAAATAATCTTCCTCAATCCAGACCTTAGCGTAGTAACTTCTCACTAGCATTCCTATTCCCCTAGAGAACGATATCAATTTGATAAGGTTTTAAAATGTACATTTTTTAGGGGTCGTTTAAGCACTTATTTGATCACTTTTGTATCCGTTATTACTTAATATCGTTCCTTTTCACTTTTTAGGTATCTTGAAGGCAAAATGCTGGAATGACACTTATTCGGACGAAAAGGCGCGAATATACGAAGAAAATGGCCAAAGTCAAGAATCGAGACACTCGTGCCGCCTGAATCGGGGACGCGCCAAGAACTACAAGTGACGGTCGCCGTTCAACTAGAGACGCCGTCGGACAAGTTTTGTGACGACTCTCAAGACAATTCTCATTTATTAAGTGACGGCTTCAGTGTTTTAAAAGAGTAGGACGCCGCAACTCGATGCCTAGATTTGATCCAGACGACGGGAGACTGGGGGACGGCGCCACAAGCATAAGGTGACACCATCGCAAGACTAACGTACAAGACGAAACCCTATACCGGCGACCCGATGGCGCCACAAATTAAGGATGACGCCAAGCATTTGTAAACTATATATAGAATCCTAATTTTTAGTTTTCTCAGTGTAGTTGGAGTAAAACCTAATCCCGAACCAAGGCAGTCTTGTATAGTATTTTAGGTTCCACCCTATCTTACAACAAGATAAGTGTTTTACTTCATTAATTTAATTATGTCTTCCTTTGATTGTGTGTATGCTTGCATGTTCCCCATGTCCGGCTAATTTATTTGTGTGTTTGCTTAGGTAATATGAAACTTAGTTATTGAATATTGATTGGTTGTCTCTTATCTAAATTGTGATTGACCTCAGTGTGATAGGTCATTGTGTTTGTAATGCTTGATTAATCTTTGATGAACTTTAGTTTATAATCTAGAGTTGTAGGCTAATCATTCAAAGAATACCTTAGAGTTAAAGTTTATAAATCCTAGAGATTTTGTAGTCATTAACCTTGCTGGCTTCAAAGAGTTAGGGATAAACATACCTATTTTACCCTTAGAGAGACAAATTACCTTAAGAATAAGGACGTGACAACCAAATCAACAGGAGATAACTAGGGGAGAAAATTTTTAACTATCATACGAGCACAAAAACAATAGACATAGACTACCCCTCACCTTAGTTTAAGATAATTAGATAAAGTAGAAGTAATCGTGAAATACCAACCTCCCAAATCCAAACCCCGAGATTCAGCATCTTCCATTTCCTAAAAACATAAAAGATAAAAAAATAATCTTCAAACCCCAACCTAGCGAAGTAACTTCTCACTAGCATTCCTGTTCCCCTAGAACGATATATCAATTCCCTGCTTACGCCAATACACTACAACCATTAAATACTTCTAGGGTGTTGAAAAACTTGCTCCAATTAAAAGGAGGTTCCTTTGACCAACGACGCAGTAGCGTTATCAAGTTTTTGCCATTGTTTGTGAATAGAATAGCTAGTTAGGAGTCCACCTAGTTTAGGTTTCCTTGCTTGATTCCTATCAAGTAAGCTTTTTTCCCATTTTTGCTTCCTCAGAGTCTATCCCCTTCTTCGTGACCTGTTAGTAATCCATCACCTTTCATCATGGAAGGTGATAACCCACCACCATTCATCAACCTACCAATAGACCCGCCAAGAGGCCGTATTCTGGTTAATATTGGCACTGCCACCTGCTTATAAACACCATGAGCTTCCCACAAGCCCAAACTACGGCCTCATATCCCATTGTCCATCCGTTGGTAAAATCGGATGATGCATTCCATGGACTTCGCTTCAAGATCCTGTCACATCTTAAGGATTTCTAAAATTGTCGACTATTCCCACCTCGACATTTCATTTCCCAGAGACCACGCCACCGCTCTTCCAATTCTTACGGGACCAAGCTAGTATTGGCTTTGAGCTTACTGGCTCCATCTCAAGTAGATGATCTCACCTCTCGTTTCCTTTTGCTTTATTTTTTCCACCTAGGAGAACCACTAAGCTTAGAATGATTATTATGTTCCAACAACGCAGGCGAATCTCTCTATGAAGCACTACCATTCAAGGATTTACTCCATAGAGTCCTCATTTGTTTCAAGATTATTGATATTTGGCTTCAAGTCTAACTCTTCTATGATTATGTCAACTTCCCCACTAAGCTTATCCATTTCACTGCCGCCCGTGGAAAATCAGCGATCTCACCGCGAATCATGGGCATAACAGAGGACCTTTGCTCTCTGCGACACCAAAGTTGGAATGATCCCAGAGTTTCCAAAACCTAAGGCAATCTCGGCCCCATTGACTCACATCCAATCAGTAGGATGCTTGAGCTTGAAGATCAAGTTAAATTCCTAATGGGGTGTTTGGATACTCACATCTCTCGGGTGTATATGAAATATAACAAGTTGGAAATAGAAGGTAAATACTCATTAACCGGTCCTAGTACATAGATTACCATAGGCTTGAGACTAGATCAAACCTTCATCGCTTTGGCATAAGCACCTAGGAAAGACTATCTGCTAGGTCTTTAAAG
>OU343221.1:37503426-37657402 GCA_910596185.1 Chrysanthemum makinoi | reverse complement strand
AAGACAACACGAGTGAGTGAACCAAATAATTTACGTCCAATCGATTGATGAAAAGAGATTTGAGAAACAATCATGTATTGCTCAATAGAAATTGTTTTTGCAATATAACGAAGGTTTTAATGAAAATCAATTATCAATCATAAAACACCTTTTGATTTGAAAATTAGTACACGGCCGACGTATAATGAAAAGAGTTTTAAAGCACAAAGACCGTTTTTCAAAGGTATCCGTCAATCCATAACCTGAACCAGGATTGATTCAAAAGATTGAATCGCCCCCATTGTTTCTGTTCAGTTGTCACATGGTTGATCTATTGAATAGATCTCACATGCCACCTACCAGAAGCTTGTTAGATGTTGGCTCCAGAAGGCTTTCCATCTTCATGAATATGTGCACATCACTGGATGTTCCGCAATACCACAAGGATAATGCGTAGGACTCAAGATATAATCTCTCTTCCACATTGTGTGAAACAGAGAGTCTTCATTGAAAGTGTCCTAATGAGATTTATTGATGATCTCGTGGCTCTAGACTCAATTTGTGCATATTTGGATCCTATATCTGAGACTAGGGAGAGGGTCTCCTCCTTCAATATCAACAATCTCTAAGAGAAAGTCGATAGATAATGTCGGTTCCCCGTGAGAATGAAACAAGTCCTTTTAAGAGGAACTTGAGTGGTTTGGAAAGTTGAAGGCAGTAGGCCACCGGGTCCATGACGCCTTGTCTTCAATACCGATGTTACCATCAAGAGCATATGAATTGAACCCGCCGCCTCTAAGGTTGAATAAATGGAGGGCTATTTGTTTTCACCCTTTTCTCATTCAATTCTTTTAATTCTTCAACCCCTTCAGTGCTTACCGAGACTTCATAGCTAGAACCTTGTTGGGTTTATTCCAAAGATTAGCTCAGTCTTAGTCCAAGACTCTTCCCATATCTTTTTTTTCTCCTTTTATCATCATACCTAAGAACTCTACACTAACTAGTGGATAGTCCCTCGGTAGATCCTCCTCTGCTCAAGCGGATCATGGGAACTAATACCTAACCTTATCATCCTTATATCACCATACATAATGTAAAGTTGGTCGGTCTATTTGGTATTGTTCATCCGCCATAGGAACCAATTGAAAACCATTTGAAAATCAATCCAGATACTTGTGATATATTATCAAAGCATTTTGTACCAGAATTGTTTTTGATATTTTTAAAGAACTCCCCTCAACATGTGCAATCAATTTGAAATAGTTTTGCACACGGAGAAAGAATTAACTTCTTTGATTACCATTTTCTAAAAGATATCAACATCACTAATCAAATCAAGTAGATAAAGCATTTTGGGGAAGGATGAGGTTTTCATGATTTTGCTCCTCTCGAGATTTGAAAAGAGTTTTGCACATACTAGAGGAACCCGCATACTGAGATAAGTTGATCACGCTTCAAATCATAGGTTTAAGATAGATGCTTCCCCCTCAACATGTGCATGGAAAATTTGAAATCGTTTGTCACATGTGGGAAGGAAACATGTACATCCTTATAAAACCATTTACCTAATTATCGCTTTAAATCCAATTTAAATCACACATTCTCCCCGATCACAATTATCAAATCATTTGAGATTTGTGATCTCTTATAGATTTAAATTGATTTTGAAAGCTTTTAAGGAGAATTGTGACTTGATTATGAAAGCGCTTAACCGATAAGGATCGGTTTTTAAGACTTTAAACTCCATTGATAAAACATGCATGTATATCTTTTGAAAACAATTTAATGCCAAATAACTTTTTAATTTAATTGAAATCATTCTCCCTCAATCAATGACATAGGTTGTTGATTGAGAGATAGATATTTTGACAAATAAGTCCGGATGATTATCAAAAATAGAGACCGAGTTATTTTTCAAAGCATTTAGTTTTCAAATAGATAAATGTTTATAGAATCGAGCATGGAATTTGAAAACATGATAAAACATGGCTCGTTTCTTTCTTTTAAAACCGGTTATTGCCCTAAAATGACAATAAACCATTGTTTCACTTTCTCCCAAAAATATTTTTGATTTTTGATTTTTGAATTCAACAACATCTAAAGTCCCGTGTCATTCTTTGAATGAAAGACAAAGACCGATATTATCGAACCGAGAAAACATGACAAAATGACAATATTTTTGAAGATTTTTCAATTTTTCGTGATTTTTATGGATTTTGAAGGTTTTATAATTTTGTATTTTGATTTCCGAATAGATATATACAAGAGATAGATGAAGATAGACCTTTACTCCTCGCCTTCCTCCCAAGACGCTTGAGTTTCTGGTTGAAGGCTTTTCAGCCAAGTGGAAGAATAAACTCCAAACGTTCTCTTGGAAGAGCTTTGGTGAAGATGTCCGCTAACCGATATTCGGATCTCACAAAATAGAGTTCCACCACACCTTTTCCACTTGTTCCTCGATGAAATGATGTCGAATGTCGATATGCTTTGCCTTTGAGTGTTGAACGTTGTTGCATGAGAGAGCAATAGCACTTTTATTATCACAAAGACAGAGGGATTTTGTTGAATTCAAAGCCATAGTAGATAATTGAGATCTCATCCATAAGATTTGAGCACAACATGATGACATGGCTATGTATTCACCTCTCGAGAGGAAATAGAAGTACTCATTTGCTTCTTTGAAGACCAGCTCACAAGCTTATCACCCAAAAACCGAAAGCACCTCCGCATGTACTTCGACGAGTATCTTGACATCCCGCATGATGATTCGCGATAGGTCGTTAGTGACATACCGGTGTCCTTCGGGTACCAAAGTCCCATATTGATGGTTCCTTGAGATACCGAAGACCCGCTTAACCGCTTCAAGGTGCTTTTAGTAGGCTTAGCCTGTATCTAGCACATGCAAACAAATAACAAGATGTCCGGTCTACTAGCCGTGAGGTACATCGTGATCCAATCATACTACGATATTTTGTTTGGTCAATCATGATCCCCGAGTGGTCCTCATCTAGTTTGGTTCGATCAATCATGGGAGTGTCAACAGGTCACTTGAATCAAATCCAAATTTCTTTAAGATCTCAGTTGCATATTTAGATTGATTTATGAAAATGCCTCCTGGACTTTGTGAAATTTGTAATCCCAAGAAAATGACATTTGTCCCATCATTGACATTTGAAATTTTGAACTCATTTCATTAGAAAACGATCACATTCCATTGGGTCAGCCGAGGCAAAAATAATATCATCAACATAAATTTGAACATGAGTTAAATGTTTGCTCGACTTCCGTGAACAATGTAGGATCAATCGCCTTTGCAATCCGTTGATAGAAGAAACTTAGATAGCGTATCATACCATGCCCTTGGAGCTTGCTTTAAACCGTAAAGAGCCTTCTTCAAACGATAAACGTGAGTAGGATGCTCTTGATTACAAATCCTTCAGTTGGCCGACGTGAGACGACTTCTTTAAGATCTCCGCTCGTAAATGCCGCTTTCACATCCATCCTGATATACCATGTTCTTACTAGCAAAGATTAGCCAAAAGATTCTAATTGCCTCGATTCGAAAGCAACAGAGCAAAGATTCTTCAAAGTCTATACCCTCCTCTTGACGGTATCCTTTAGCAACTAATGGAGCCTTGTTCTTCAACACATCACCATGCTCATCAAGTTTCACTTTGAAGATCCATTTAAGAGCAATAATCATAGCACATCTGGAGCGGTACTAACTCCCATAAATTAAGTCGATCAAACTCATGAATTTCTTCTTGCATGGCATTGAACCAGCTATCTTCATTCATGGCGGTTTTAACATCTTTTGGTTCGATCTTAGATAGTACGGAGTTGAAGCAGCACCATAAGGCATCGGTTGCAAGTTGTTTCCGTGGATACCGGACGAGAGGGATTTCCAATGATGTTGTCTAATGGATGATCGTGAGTCCATTTTCCGAGGTGTTCATGTGGTAGTTGTTGAGGGATCAAGTAGCAGAGTCGATGTCTCCTCAAGAAGATGGTTCGATGAAGATTCGTGAGCAAATATGTTTTTAAATGGAGCATCTTCAGGAGTAGCAAAGGGATTAACTTCATCATTGATGCGTAAACATTTCCATGATGTACATTTGAAGAATGATGATTTGTTGATGAGGATAAGGATCCAGCGCTTCTTGACTTAAAGATATTGAGATCGAGGATTGACTTCATTCAAGGAATATGAGCGTACCGCTGTAGGATCAACACCTCATTAGTACTCTGATCATAAAGTTCATCAAACATAGGATCAAACAATTTCTTTAAATCATCTTCGGATGGAGGTACATATGGAGTTTCTTGAGAAGAGTTTGGAACAAGGGATGAACCAATGACTTTTGAAGCGGGTCCAATCGATTGTTCAGAGCCATTTGACCGTCACCATCAAACGTAACGAATTGTTTCCATGATATTTCGGTTCTTTTGTTGTAGATTCGGATCCTTTTTGTTTGGTGCATACCCTACAAATACTCCAATGTCCGCTTTAGCTCTAAGTTTGCCTAAGTCTTGACCTCATTAGTTGGATAACACAATGCACCAAACACACGAAGGAAAGAGAGATTAGGTTTTCTGTGGTGGACAAGTTCATATGGTGTTTTTCCATGAACAAGGTGAATCAGGAACGATTTTGTGTGTAGCATGCAAAGGCAATAGCTTCCATTTCAGAGAAACATTGGAACTTTTGAGTAAATCAGCAGTGTTCTAGCGGCTTCTACAAGAGTTCGATTTTCGCCTTCAACTACACCGCTCTGTTGAGGAGTTCGTGGAACACTTCTTTGATGGCTGATTCCAATGCTTTCATAAAATTCACTAAGTTGTTTGTTAACAAACTCGGCCCATTGTCCGTCCGGATAATTCGGACGGTTTTGTTAAGTCGAACTCGTACTGCTTGATGAGTTTGATGATGATATCGTGAGTTTCATCCTTTGTCCTTAAGAACTTGACCCAAGTGAATCTAGAGTAATCATCAACTATAACTAACACATATTTCTTCCCAAAGATATTCTCAGACTCTCATTGGTCCACATAAATCCATATGAATTGTATGAAGAACTTCGTGATGAGTTAGTAGGTTTGGTTTATGGGCATACTTCTTGCTTTTTCCCAATTGACATGCAACAAAGATGATCCTTTTCATACTTTAGTCGAGGTAAACCTACAACTAAGTCCTTTCGGAGAGATCATTGATGCCGTTCAAGTGATTGAGACGACGATGCCATAACCATGACTTTGTCTTAGAAGCCTTTGACAACAAGCAAATTGGAGAAGACTTCATCATATCTTCTATAGAGATGGTGTAAAGATTGAACCACGAGTTCCTCTTAAAAGTTCCTTACCATCAAGTTCTCTAACAAAACAAGTATGTTTTCTCAAGGCTACTTCTAGATCGAGTCACAGAATTGACCAACAGAGAAACGATTATGACCAAGACCTTAAACATAGTATACTCTAGAGATAACACTATCACCAACAACATAATCACCATAACCCATAATTGCACGAAATGATCATTACCGAATCTAATCGTCTCCATGAATTTCTCACGGTTCATGAGCCGCGACGGCCATATATGCTTGGAAATGTACCGAGTCCAGTACCACGTAATCGATTTGAACGATCCGCAGCTGAAACACGCATAAGAATGGATAATCGATAATTGGGATCCCCATGCAAGAATGGGTTCCATTGGTTAAGAATAATTGGAACAATCTACATCGAAACATCCATATCAAGTAGAAGCAATGGAATCATTGGGAATAGATGCAATGCTGTGTCCAGATTTTGACCTATTCAAAGTATGTTCACTTCTTAAGGAATAGTTCTACCAAGAGGCATCCATTTTCTAGTGGGCATAATCTTAGCAGTTGAGAACAAACCGATTATTCTTATGGCCAAAAGGTATCCAATAATAACCTATCTTTATAAAAGTTCTTCCCGTGGGTTTCAATCGCTTTCTAACAATCTTTCGCTTTTGCCTTTTGCCTTATTTGCATTATTAGCATTAACAATTTTAATCGGCATTTGAAAGCATTAGACAAAACATTCACACCACATTCATGATTAGCAAATGAATCAGCAAGCATATCATTACAAGGTTTGCAAATAGTATCGAATTAATTAATTACAAGATTTAAGGCTAATACTAGAATCAACACGATTCGCTTTATTCAACTCAAGCTTAAAGTTCCTAGATTGGTCTTCTACTCTCTTCCAATGCACATTCTTAGCTTGCAAGGTCCTATCATTCCTTGTATTGTCTTGAGACTTTGACCGGCTTGCTTTAATGTCATGATTACTCCTGTGAGAGGAATGGGAACATTAGTTGGTTGATCTATTTTTGCATTCTCGAACTTGATGTGCAAGGATCTCAAGTACTAGAAGGCACATTAGTGTATACTTTCTTAAGACTGTGATTTGAGCTTTTGTAGGCACACTAAAGTTCACTTTCTTAGCACTAACATATCCGAATCAACTACTTGAAGGCACATTAGTGTTTTCTAAGACTTGGCATAGAACGGATTTCTCGCTTGGCACTAGGCATAGAACAAGGCATCACAGCATTGCCTTTTGCACCTAAGGTTAAGGATTTGGGACATGTTGCAATTACACATTCTAGCAACTCTTGAGATCGCTTTGGCACGGAGGCAAGCAAACCTAATTTCACTATCAAGAGGTTTGTTAATGAAATCCTTCGACAATCTCACGGAGACATTCTAGACTATCCTTAAGGTGAGCACAGGATTCATGAAAAGCATGTTCATTATTCCTAAGATGAGGAGGAATATATTTAATCACACAAAGTTGTATTTGCAATTAAGGTGACTTTGAGACAACATTCTTATTGAAAACAAGTGGCAGTTTCCCATTTCCCGGACTTCTCAGATTCTCAATTTCCTTTTGTAAAGACGTTATTTTTCGTTGTTTTGGTCACGGGTGACTTTTATTGAATCATATAACTCTTTAAAATGTCGCTTAACTTTTTCATTTTCTTCTAGAAAACTCTCGCTTTCCTTTTGTAAGGCATCAACTAAGTTTTGAAGATGAAAAGTTTGAGAATTCTCAGAATCTAAAGGAGGAGGCATTTGGGAGTCGTCATATTGTTCGCTTGACCCTTTAATTGAGAGATTTGGGCTTTCAACTTTTCTCATCGTGTTGCAACCGAGCTTGAATTGCTCATCACGCTTGTTAATTTGAAAACCGTGATCAAACTCTCGAGCATCCAAGATGTCTTGATATTAGAAGTTTTGACATTTTCTTTAAGATGTTGATATTTTAGTTGTAAATTAAAATGCTCAACTTCTAGTTTAGAAAAATGTTTAACCAAATTGTCGTGATCATCCAGCTCAATTTTCTCGTTTAGTTTAGAATTAGTTTTTTCAAGCTCAATGACACGATCATGGGAGACTTTAGGCCACAGATAGTTCATGAAATTTGGAAGCATTAATAGAGCAATTTAGCAAAGGAAAAAGATATCTTGAGCAACACATTCAGTAATAAGAGTCTCATTTAAGGTATGCAAGTTCTTCCTCTCAATCTCATTATATTTTAGTGCACGCCCATAATCACTAACTTCAACTACCATTGCATCAAATTCCTTTTCCATTCCCTTTATATCAGTTTCTATCCCCTTTTTAAGACTCTCAAAGTGATCTTTTAGAAGTTTAAAGAAAGGCATGACCTCTGTTAAATAACATTCTTTCATTTGCTCAAAACCCCTTTCTCCTTCCGTTATACCAGTGGGTGTGATCCTTTTCTTGCAAGTTTTCTCAAAATCAACAAATAGTTGAAATATAACATATTGGCTAATTAAGGTCTTGCTTTTAGTGGCAATTGTTCTAGGAACAAGATGCATTGGTGTATTAGGAGGATACATACGCTTCTAGGCATTTTCCAAGGGGAGGGTTTGTTTCAACAATATTTTCTTTCGCTTATCTAAATCCTTTTCCTAAAACTTGTTTGGGAGTCAACAATGTCTGAGGCTTAAACATGTTCAAGGAAATCCATTTTCCTTCTTTTGTAGTCATGGGGAGTGATAATTATTTTTTCCTCTTTGCATTTAGGATCATCTAATTTTTTGTTCATCCTTTCCCTAGTGACTTCATCCGATTTCTTATCTTCCTCGCACTCAACGCAACTAGGTTTCTCTAGGTTTAAGAATCTCATTGCCATCATAGATCACCTTTGAGCCGCCTTTATCTTCCGCATCGTGGTTGGGTTTATCAATAATGGGAATGCTATGCTTATCGCTAAGACTCTATGTTTAGTGACATGTGAGCAAATCAATGGTGTTTCCTTGTATGTACAACTTGTTTTCAAGTTTGTTATTCAAAGTTTTCAGATTAAAAAAGTCTCTCAAGAGTTTTGATTCCTTTGCATTAAATTCTTGCTTAAGCATTTTCACATTTTCTTGAAGTTCTTGTTTTTGCTTAGCAGCTTTTAGAAAGTTTTTCTTGCAAGGAATTTAATTATTGTTTCAATACTTCTTCTCTAAAATTACTTTTTCTAATGATCAGACTTGGTCATCCATTTCTCGCCACGAGTGGTCAACTCAAATTTTGCACGTTTTTCATAAATAGCAACACGCTCTTTATAGGCATTTAGTTCTAAATTACGGAATCATCGGGCACATGCGGTGTATTCATCAAAAACATAGTCATTGTTGACTGCAGAAGATGCATCACTTGGTACAACTTCACTTTCACTTTGTTTCATATTGATCATATGGGACAATATCGATATTACCCATATTTTCAATATTTGATTCAATAGTTTCAGTTGATTGTACTTTGTCATGCATCTTTTGCACATCAAAGATCATCGTATAGTTTTAATACCTCGAGATGAGTTTGTCTTGGGATGGGCCAAATTGGTGAAGAAGAGACCTTGGGAGAAACCATTGGAGAAATGCTAGCCATAAAATTGTGTGTGTCGTAGGTCCATCATCCACATCGAGTCGTGATGCATCACAATCAATGACTTGAAAGGCATTCTGATGATTGTGACCTATCTCCTAAATAGGCTGCTCATCCACATCTGTATCATAGGTCTTGGCATTGCCTCACCTAGAAACAACAATTCCTCTTCATCCAAAGCAAAGACCATTGTCCCGAGCTTTGCCAACAAAGATCTTATCTCCGGTAATCAAAGATTCCGTGGACGCTGGAGATGTGCGCCTTGCAATGTGTCCCTCACCACCACGCTTATAACATTTGATCGGCTTAGCTTGACCTTGGTTACCATTCCTTCCTATTCCGACCAACATAACCTCTACCGGCTCCACCTCTTCCTCGATCATACCGCCTTTCCTGAATCGTTGCACCACGATCCTTCCATCTTAACAAAGGGCTTGATTGTGTGGGTTAGATGTCGCTCGAGGTTGTTGTTGGTTTGTGGAGAGAATTCATGTTTTGACTAATCGTAAGAGCTAGTTGATTAATGAAGTTACCCACGTGAGATCAAGACGACTTTGTTTGAACATAGGTTCAGGAATGAGTTTGTGATTACCATTACCCAAGGGTATGACTTGTGATGCTTTGTTTGTGATTCCGATGTTTGAGTAGAAGGCAGTTGAGTCATTAGATGAGCTTGTCTCTCCTCGTTGGTTTTGAACCGATTGAGAATCAATTTTTCAAACATAGCATGTCTCTCATTCTGCAGGAGGAAGGCATAGAGTTGCTCATAGTTTGTATTCTTCAATCCTTTAGTGAGCTTCACAAAGGTGACAAACTTGTGCCATTCGGGATTCATGTTGTTCACAAATTTTGAGTTCAAATGAATGTTAGGCATAGTCATTCCGATGTTCCTCATGTCATTCACTAACTTATGAAATCTCACATAGTACTCATAGACACTCTCATCCGGTTTCATCTTGAAGTGTTCAAATTGGCCATAGAGTTGGGATTCTCTGCCTTCCATAGTTAATTCCAACCTCGAGAGAAGCATCTTAACATTATCCCAAACCGCCTTTGCATCTGTTGTGATTGATCAACTTGTAGATGTCTTTAGGAAGACCTTGAAGAACAATGTTTGAAGCCCTGATATCCGCATCGAATCTCTTTTTCTCCTTATCATCAAGCTCATCATACATTTTAGGTCCGTCCATTCCGTAAATCAGAGTACCATCTTCATTAGTATCAAGTATGTCTCTAGTCGCCTCAACTCGATATGGTCCTTCATCAATGGATTTGAGAATGTTGACACCATTTTCCTTTCCAAGGCAGCATAACTGATTCGCTGAGCCCAAGAATCGTAGTCGGCCTCACAAGCATGGGTGGACGAGTATCTCAACTACCGCTTGAACATCCTCGCAAATGAAGGAGATGATAGTAGGAACGTTGGTAGACATGTTAACAGATTATACTGGATTTTATAACTCTATGATTAAACCGAGAAATAGATTCTTTCACGGGATTTTACTAAATCAAGAGAAAACCGTAACAATCACTCAAGTCGCTAGAAGATAATGCACCAAGTCGCTAACACTTAATTCGCTACACCACTAAGTCGCTAGAGTCCCAAGTCGCTAGACAAATGCAAGTCGCTATAGTGTAACTCGCTAAGGCTCAAGTCGCTAGCAAAATTTTGGCAAAGAAGTCGCTACTCAAGTCGCTAAAGAGCAACTCGCTACCACCAAGTCGCTACCCGTAGTGGAGAGTCCACTACTTGTACCGTAATCGCTAGGACTAAGTCGCTAGGTCTAAAAAATCGTAACTCACACAAATTTGTAAAGCAAGTCGCTACTAAGAAAGTATCTCAAGTGGTTAAGTCGCTAGCAAGACAAAACCACATAAACATCACTTTTCAATCCAAAAACAACCCAACCAAGATGATTCAAGCTTACCAAATGAAAACCTAAACACTTGTGATGATTCTAAACATAAAAGTACTAACAAAATCCAAACTTTAACAAAAGAAATCAACCAAATGATGCACAAACCACTAAACTTTTTCAAACTCAAAACCACCTAAAAACCACTAGAAATCCAAAGATGTGCAAGATATGATCTAACCATGGCTCTTGATACCAATTGTTGGATATTGGATTTCACAAACACATCAAACCATTAACATAAGTGGGCATGTAAGTGGAATTCTAGAGAGAGAAAGTTAGAGGTTTAGGGAACTTAGTGAGAAAAAGTGAAAGATATTATTATGAGCTCCAACTCTCTACCTTGGGAGGTAGAGAGTATTTATAGTCTTACATAAAACGCCACACAACGGGCCGTGGATCGCATACGCTGGGTAAAGACCGTTGGCCCTCACGCAGTTACTAAACAAAATACTACTTAACTAAATATAACTACGACTACGAGCATTCTAACGATTACATATACTTGAGGTGACCGACTCTTAATAATGGAATTTCTAATTCCTAACAACTGTAATTTTAAACACACTAAAGTTCTCGTGCTTCTACTACCAAACAAGCTTATCCTTAAAGATCCGACACACCAATTATGCTACTTAGAAACGTACCTAGAGGTGGCCTCCTTAACGAACAAGAATGATTGTGACGCTAAATTTTCCAACTTAATACAGTTTAAAATTATTACAGAAATGTAATTGGAGAAAAAGTGTTTATTCCAAGAATTATTTTGAAGACAACAGATCCTAACATGCCTTTATATTCAAAAGGAAACAGCCTCATAAAAGTACGCTGATGACTATAAACAAGAGCCAGTGGGCAATCTCTACAAATTGAGTCTACTCCACGGAACCTATATTCACATTACCTGTCAACTTTTTATGTTGCACTTTCAAGAGCTACAACACCAACTGGTCTCAAGATTCTATAAAAACAAAAGTGGCAATCTACCTAATGCAAATCTAAGAACATAGTATACAAAGATTTTCTCAAAACAATTGGTCAATCAGAGGTTTAGATACTTAAAATTAAATCAAGACTCTAATAGTTAATCTCATTCATAACATAACTCACCTTTTGCATTACCATAATTGTTTGTCTAAAATGATTCTTCTTTTCATACATTTATTGTCCTAACATTTGCGAAAGCATTTCCATTACCACAAAGAGCAGATAACCCCTATTGAAGAACCTAAACTCGAGACATTGTGGGTAAATTGATGAGGCGAAGGTATACCGTGTATGGATGTAAAATAGAGACTTCCAAGCACAATCAAGGAATCCTCGTGTAATCTTATTAGATAGACAGTACTATACAGTAAACTTAATCTACTTAAAAATTTTACATTCACTTTATACTAACAATATTTAACATACCTAGGTACTCCACAATAAGCAAACATAGATTTTACAACATTTATCACTTTAAGCATCTTCTTATACTGAAAAGCATACCAAATATTGCTTCCAATGTGTTAAGACAGATAACTGCAACAAACTCCTTCACAACAAAACATCACTCAAATTTGCTAGACACACAAAATGGAAGCCATACTATACCGAGTCATTCCTAAATCACTATTTCAAAATTGGTGTCCTACAATCAACTACCTAATAAACTTTTGGGACCCACGCTTAATAGAGTAAAAAAGAGTATCCAAATTCCCCATGGTGTACACACAATCATTCTATTTCATTTTCTACTACTACAATGTAAAAATATGTCTATATGTGTAACTATCTTCAATCCCACTATATTGATGCCATATTACACTGTAAGCACTAGACGTTGAGACCCTAATGTAAATCAAATGCTTAATGAGGAAAGTAGAAATTGACCAAGTAAGTCAAACTTAAAGTTATTGCCAAACCCGACAATGCACACTAAATTCATAACACAAACTTCAAACCCCGTGACAATGCATTACCTAAATTCATAACACAAACTTCAAATAATGTACTTCAACAATGAATTCAATTGAAGTAACACTGGGGATGACCTCACGAAGACTTTAAAAGGAAGCTATCGGTTGAACTCAAAGGCCTATCATAATAGTCAAGCATTTCCATGCAGAGTCAAAATTCCAAAAAGAGTGTAATCCTGGCTTGCTACTTAAACACGCTTGCATTACTTATAAAATGAATAACCATTATGTAACCAACACTTTTCTATCTACTAATTCCAACTTCTCTCATCAACACCACATACTATTACATAAATCCTAACATACCACAACTAGAACAATACAAAGCGCAGAAGCTTCATATACCTACACCCAACATTGTAAACACTCTAATTTGTAAACATATTTAATCAAACAATATCCAGGCAAATGGAGCTTATAGAGAGCTACACCGAGAAAGCACCCTTACGTGTCAACAAGATACCGCTTTAGAAGATGTTGAACAAGAGAAAACAAAAACCGTGGATTCCATTAAAGTACCGCATGGCTCACACATAATCCACGCATGTACCGAAATTTCACAACTAATGAACATCTATGTTCTAACATGTATCATATAATACACCAATATATGATATTGTTTTCCTCGATTCTTTACTAGGTGCGTTTAATTGTCAAGCAAGAATTATGAATCTCAATAAGAACAGAGATCGTACTATCCTTCATGCATGCCTCAGACACTTAAAGTCACGTAAACAAACGAACCTATGAATGCTGCACTCATCATGGGTCATACCAGCCCTAACTACGTAAAACAAAACAAAAGAAAACAATCGGCTACTACTTCTATCGCCACCGCTTAATCGACTCATATTTATTTATGTATATACTTGCAGCAATTGTAATGTGAGGTATTCTAACAAAGACAATTTGTATTCTTACACCTAAGGTGTATAAATTGTAGTGATCAGAAAACATTGGTTAAAGCTAATGAGAATCGTGGCCAAGACACTTCCACAAGACTTAGAAGCCATATTTCATTTAAATGCATACATTTCAGCTTACTACAATCCTACTTTTGCAAAAGTAGAAGGATACATTAAATTTGTGGTAAACGTAAATATTTGATATATGAAACGCTTAACAAGACAAATTGAAGGACAATCTTCAGTACAAACAATAAATTGCCATTACAAATTACAACCACATGTATGTTGTATCTAAAACGTGAACACCAAATTATTTTACACCTACAGTGCAATTCAACATTAACATTAACACCCTAATGCCATTGAATACAATGCACCAACAATGACAAAGAATTCCAGCTTATGGAACAGAAGGTAGAATAGTACGCCATCAGACTATTCCACAAGGTAATAAAGTTTCAAAATTAAAACAAAGTTATGGTAAAAGAATGTATTAATGATTCAAATATTGATTTACATTTCATTGCATAATACAATTTTTTCACAAACGACATGTACCTACCAAAGATGATTGAACCAACAAAAAGAAACTCAAGTTCACAAACAAAAAGAATGAGGTAATAAGATATCAAGTACTAACCAAATGGGTACAAATTTAATTTAACCTTAAACACTAACTTCCTTCTTTAACACCGCAGTAAACAAAGAACGCCACCACCGCCATACAAATAGGATGCAAACAAGATCAAAAGCGCATATGATCTCCAATATGTCACAAATCAGCTAGACGCCTAATTTTCTTGAAGAACCATCTACAACAAAAAAAAGAAAGCTTAACTTCCGCGACACATGCATATCTTTTGATCATAGTGCACACTACCGGTGCGACTAAGGACAACAACTTATGTAAATATCCGCCGCCACGCTTATGTAAGTAGGTATCGCTTACTGTGACCATTTATCCTCAGCCACTTATATTAGTATCTAAAACTAATGCTGAAGGCCGTCTACAAAGAGCTTCGCACTAAACAACTTGTCCAACCTCTTTGTATAACCGCTTAGCAAAAAACTATGTAATATAACTTTGTTTTCAGTTAAAACCTAAGCTACTAGACATAGCACTTTAAATGACCATCCTTTTACAAAGTAGGCATCCCATTTTAGATGTTTTGCATATACGTAGTGTAAACACATTTTCATGACTCAATCGAACAAAAATATTATGAAAAAACAAAAAATTAATTCCCATCTATAAAAAAGCGAATGGCTAAATTGAAAAATTTCAAGCAAAACAACAAGACATTAACAGAATCGATTTTTAGCATAACCCACAAACTAATTTACATATAACCCATGATCAATAATCAACAAACCATAATTTCCATAAGAAAAAAAACAAAATAACAAAGTAAATAGGAAATATGATGAATACACTACTTTACCTTTGTCTTCTATTTAAATGATTCATTCTCTTTGAATAAATAATCATGTTGTCGGCAATCATCGCACCTAAAACTACCATTGTCATACAAGAAACACATGTTTAATTTTTAAGGAGACTGTATGAGCTATCAGCTTACATGTAGTAGCACATGCTACACATGGAAATTGATAGTCGTATTCATTTGCAGTGTTTCCTTTGATTGTCAAACGAGTATTTCTGACGACGGTAAAGTATTCTAACACACCAAGGCCAAAATTATCTGTATACATAAAACCTAAGTTATCTGTTAAAAGAAACATGTTGGCCCAATTCAAAGTAAGCCCAACTAAAAAAAGAAGAATATTTGACTCCAAAATGGTATTAAGTTATCTATTATTATCTACCTTACCTAATACTTTATGTTACAAGCATAAATGTGAACACTCACGCTTTACGCCATAACCTACCATCATTTTATTGACAACTATGTTAAATTATTTGTTTCATTGTAGACCATTTTGTATTCATTACGTTTAACAACAACACTAAATTATAGCATAGAAATGCAAAAAGTGTTTCAAAATGTTGTATTTCAGATCATGTTATCCGGGATTTTGATATTCTGCATCAAGCTCCAAAGGCTACAGTTATTTTCATATATGCTCAAAAATCACTTTGTGAATACTCAAGAATCTTACATGGAATTTTAATTCAAATGGTCTTACCAAAAATGGTCAATTTTTTTTTTTCTTTTTTCGGAAGGACATGTGCCAGATTGATCAATCAATAAAATTAACAAAAAAATTAAACACCCCGCAGCAACGCGCGGGCAATTTTACTTGTTAATTATAAGATTAAAAAGCAAAAATATGTCAACCATACAATGACATGACCATTTTATATGCGACGTTTATATACAATATTATTTATATTATCTCCTAGACCAAAGCCATACGTCCATATGTTGTAGATAAGGTACATGATATCATGGTATGGTGCACTTTTTCCAACTTATAACACCATCGACACTATATTGATGTGCAACAACCTTTCTTCAAAACTCATCCTACCTCTTCAAATAAACAACTACTATACAAACTCAATTTAGAACAAAACCAATTCTATTCTGTTACAACTTGCGCATAATAACTTATTATAAAACGTCCTTGTCCAACTAATGTCTTATTCAATACAGCTTAAGGTTTTAGCTTCTAATTACTAGATTTCATTATCTTCATCTTAAACAAAGCTTAATTTATTCTAGTCATAATTTTTTATTACGTGTTTACCGAATAAATTAACCTTGTTTGTAAAGAGATGGCTTTCATAACAATCTGGTTTAACAGTCATATTTCCACGTAAAAGATTTTAAGTTCAAATCTCACCGTGTACATAGTTTAAGTTGGCCATAAGAAAAAGTCAAAACACCAATCACATGCTTACGCTCCATTTGAGACAAAAGCTCGCTACGTACACAACTTGAGTTGTTACTGATTTTGTTACGTATAATCCAATGTTAAAATTAAGCCGCGTATATCTTAGTCAAAAACATATATCACCGTAAAAATAGCTCAAGTCGGCCATTAGAAAAAGTCAAAACACCGATCACATGCTTACGGTCCATTTGAGTCAAAAGCTCGCTACGTACACAGCTTGAGTTGTCACCAATTTTGTCGCATAAAATATTGAAATTAAGCCGCGTACATCTGAATCAAACACATGAGCCTAATAATCGACTATAATTAAAAAGGTCCCACCCTGCATATAAATTTTATTTTATCCGCTGTCGCTAATTTTTTTTAAAGATAGGATAATACGAGTGAGTAAACCCGCTGACGCAATGTAGATTTAGTTAAACTTCTACTGCTGAACACACTTAAACTTTAGGGACTAATTTTGCCGTTGCTATATAGATAGCAATTAATGCTGTGCTTCTGATTTACTTGCAACGTTACTTAAATCCGGGACGTTTTTGTTAAGTTGTTAAACTTTATATTTAATGTTTGGACTTACTGCAGAAACCACAAAACCTCGCGAGAACTGTCAATTTTGAAAACTTAGCATTTAATGTGTGTGTTGCTACAGTAACTTGAAAACTTTGCATTTGATGTGTGTGTTGCTACAGTAACATGTACGATATTTAGTATATAAGAAGAATTAAGTCAATCCAACGGTCCATATTCTCCAGAAAGCATAGGCCAGTAGTTTATCCGGTAAAAATAATAGTCAATGGCGGTCAGTTACAGTTTGAAGATAAAATAAAAGTCACGTTAGCACGACATTTTAAATCACTTTGACTTACTACTAGAGTTGCCAAAATGGGCGGGTACTGGCTATGGGTTAAATGGGCGCGGGCTAAACGGGCACGAGCCAAACGAGCTCATGTTATACAAATCGTTTTTAAAAAGACACAAAATGACGAAATCATTTCATCGAATGTAACACCTCATTTTTATTTAAAAAATTAAATATTAGTTTTTTTTTAAAACAATCTAATGGTCGAGAAAAACATGTGACTATTATGCGTATTTAACTTTTAAATGGGCAACACATGCACATTTCAAAAAAAGGAAGTGGCCAAAATGTGATCAAATCTTTTTAAAAATTGCCAATTTAGCCTACTTTTTTTTATTTTAGACACAAATTGACAGCTCTACTTACTACAGTCAAAAATCCATAATAATCAAACCGAAACAACGTGTCACCTTCATCTTTTTCACCATCCTACTACTCACAAATCAACAATAACCTGTAGAGTAAAAAAAGATAAAACAGAATTAGTAACTGATAAACATAAGCACAAAAATTACAACGACGTAACGGAAAACAGACGCAGTTAACGGAATACGTTACGGCTTCAACGGAACTTAACGGACCAAAACTAAACAAACTTAACGCATAACGTGACGTAACAGAATGACACGAAATTGATTGAACGATAGAATGGTACGGAACTTAACGGAATGATTATCAGCACGTAACTGTAAAAACTAAACTAACATCATCTAACTGATTTATATATTCACTTGATCCAAATTTTAGCCAGAAAGTTATGGTCGATAATTTTTTAAAACTACACTACAAATCAGTTCGTTAAGAGGCCATATTTAAAAAATAATTTGTTTAAAAAACTTGAACTTTTTTTTATATATTCTCATTACTATTTACAGACACAGATCAGAAATTAAACTACTATCCAGTTCAGGATTTCATTCGGTAATCGGATTATATATAAAAAAAACTATCCGTCCCGTCCAAAAGTCATCAACTTATAGATCATTTACTGACGTCATCACTGATAACCGGCCCTTCATCCGTTGAAACGACGCTCTCCGTCGTTGCTGATGCGACGACGGCCGAATCAACGCCGACAAAGCACGTTTCACCAGATCACCTCCTTCAACAGTTCCTATCCTCACTAACGAATTCGTCATAGCAGATCTCCTTGCATTTAACCGATTCGACGGAAACGACGTCGTTCTAGGTGTATGGTGACTGACTGTGTTTTTGTGTAAGCTGCAACGGAATGAGCCTGGATGTGACGTAGGCGAACACATACACATCCTACGTGGCGTATTATTCTGTTGTAACTGCTTTGGTTTGTCGAGGAGCGTGTATTTCACGGAGGATGAGTATGAAGAAGGTCCGTACAGGTTGACGCGTGTAGGAGACGCGCTGCGGTTAGGGAAAGAGGAGGAAGAGGTTTGGAATCTTCTAGAAGGTGAGTGGGAACGGAGGATGGTGGATGGGCGTCGGGTCGGGTTGGACATGATGATTAAGATGAAGAAGGAGGAGAAGGAGATGATGATGTGTTTTTTAAAGAGTGGGTTTGGGTTGCTAAATTGGCAAACCTGACTCTACTCGAGGGATGTATTTAAAGGAAATGGAAGGTATGGGATTTATTTTTTGAGAAATTATAAAATTTTAAGGTGGAGTAGTGGTGGGGTGCCACGTACGTGGTAAATTAATAGTGTATGGTGCCACGTATAAAGCGTACTTTACGATCTGATATTCGGAAATATGAACGTATATAACGTCAAAATAAGACCTGTATATTAATGAACGAGCAATGCTAGATGAGAAATGATTAGCATGACTAAAAAACATGCATAATTATATGACTAACATTATGTGACAAGAGTTTATTGGTTTGTTAAGAAGTGGGTCCGGCTGCTAAAACCAATAAACTCTTGCCACATAGTGTTAGTCATATAATTATGCATGTTTTTTAGTCATCCCTATAATTTCTCATGCTAGATATACTTATAAAATTCATATAAAAATACGTATTGGGTGATTGGTGCATGTTTTGACAATTTTTTTCTCCTCTTTCTTATTAAACTAATCACGCGCTGGCACGTAAGCAAATTGATTTTTTTGTGTATTTTTTGAGTGGTTCTAACATTTCTTATTAGGAAAATGATTGGGAAGACTAATTATGTGCTTAAAGATGTGACTAAAAACATGTGGCATGATCCTGGTGGTTTATAAAAAAGCGGGTCCCATTGTTGTAGCTATCAGGATGATGCCACATATGATTAGTCATATCTTTAGGCATATGATTTAGGTCTCCCAATCACTACTCTTCTTATTATGAGTGGCCATTGTGCAAGTAATTGATTAATTGCTTGAAAATGTTTCATATTTGTCATTTTCTGTTATTGTGTGTACTGAATTTTTTTTTATTGTGTATACTAAACCTTTAAATTTCGATTATTGTGTTTATTTTGTGACATTTTTACCTTTATTTTTTTTCAAATTTTAAAAGAAAAAATGATTATTTTATATGCTTGAATAGTCACAAATACACATAATAATCAAAATTTGAAAGTTCAGTACAAAAATAAAAAAATCAATACACACAATAAAAAAAATTTAATACACACAATAACAAAGAGCGACAAATGTAAGATACTTTCAGATAATTAACCTTAAATTTTTACCATGATGTTGTAAGATAGGAGGTGGTATTAAAATTGTAGATAATCCTTACCAAAATGCTAAAAGTTACAAATAATCTTGATAATTTTGACAAAAAGTAACTTATAATGGGTTGTCGAGTATCACATAAAAGTTGTATTTTTTAGTATCATTTAAAGAGAAAATAAAATGAAAAAGAATAAAAAATGATTTAATTGATTTTGAAGTCAAATATTTTATTCTAAAATTAGTCTAATAATATTTACTTCATGATTTTTTACTTTTCTTTACTTTGAAAACCTGATAAATGAGTATTTGACACCCCTTGCAAAGTGCTACAACCATAAAGTTACCTCTTTTAAAAATCACACTTGCATAAAGCATATAGGAGCTCCAAATAATCAAAGTAGGAACTTATGTGAAAAATTGATCACGGCCTTGGCATTTGATGGAAACGAACCTTCAACCGACTCGAAACGACAAATGCATACCCTAGCACATGTGATTAATCACACTAGATCAAGAATAAACAAAACTAAGAAGTCGATTGATTTCTCTTAAAGAACCCTAAAGATGAACACCGCAAATCTTTTAACCGAACGATTCTATATTAAATAAGGAAACAACAAAAGACACGATTAGACTTGTAGTATTCTCATTCTTCTCGTCTCATTCTTCAGCGTGTTATCGTTGAAAGTGCTACTTGTGCTTGATACAACTGTTGGAATTATATAACATGACATTCAAATAAATAATCACAAAACATCAAAGTATTCAAGCGGAAGCGTATAAGATTTATTAATGAACAATTAATTAACATAAAAGAATATGCGCACCTTTTCTTGATTCTAGCCGAATAAGAATCAAATCCACAAACTAGCAACGGATGAACCCTAATTTGATTTAGTTAGGATTATATGAATTACCCCTTACCGTTTTGTAATTCAATCCAAGATAATAACAATAGTGTGTTATTACTATGTTCTTGTACACACGTACTAAACCGAATTAAAGTAATGCTAGTTTTTATAAAACAAATAACTTTGTTTGTGGAAAAAGAATGTGTCGACACCTTAGGGGTGTTCAACCGGTTTTGAGGACAAGAAACACACACAAAACAATTTTTAGGGTTTAGCTTATGAGCACAAGAGATGGAAAAATAAAACCCCAAGCCTTGTTTATATACCCAAGCAAACTTGGTGAACAAGTTGGTTTTTCTTTCCTTGTTTTGTGTCCCTAGGTCGATCGGTTAAGGACTCCCCAAAGGGATTCCGGAACCTTCCCAACTTTTGCAATTTAGTCCTTTTCCATAAACATTTAACGACCGTTAGCCCATTACATTAATTACTTAACGTCCGTTAGTTATTTCGTTTAATAAATAAATAAATACAACATTTATATTTAATTATTAACTTTAAATTCTCATACGTAAAGTGTGCAATCCCATAGTCTCGAGTTCGATCCTAACTCACGTCTACTAATTTATATCCATAAAACCAACAGCTCCCACTTGGATATATCTTAATAGAGTGATCACATTCGGTTAGCGTCTAGCAACACTTCGATGCCTCTAGTACAACTCGAGCAAGGCTCCTGGAAAACCTTTTAATGATTTCTCATTATTATTATCCTTTTGTTTCTAATACCGTGTTAAATAAAGATATGGAATTAAGTCATTCTTTATAAAACTATTTTGTTTCTCGTTTGTAAGTGATTGACCAAGATTACCGAATCATCTAAACATATTTAGGGGAGATTTTGGTGCGGCCGCACAAACATCTTGTCAACCCTACGAGAGGCCCAGCAGTATTAAACTCCAAATAAATTTGAAGGAACAAATTCTATCTTGACTACAAGAATAACCCACAAACTTTGTAACATTTCTGAAAACAACCCTTATGACTACCAGTTACGTATAGCGTTAAGTTGCTTCACAGAAATGCACTACATTCATGACACTTATCTGGTATCTCAAGTCTGAGGATAACTATTCATAATTTACTTATAACAATATCCACAAAGTAAATTATGTAGTTGGGATAAGTCCTATATTCAATTCATTGAATATCATCCGAAATTGGTATGCATTCTCATCAATATACTTTCAAGTATATTCTACCACATCTCTCAGATTTGTCTTAGTTTAATGATACTCCCATATCATTAATCGACAATGGACATTTAGAGTAACTTAGTTACTCATGGATTAAACATGCAAATATAGGACAACAATATTATAAATGAAAATAAACATAATCCAAAATTTATTTCATTAAAATAATAAATGTTTTACAATATCCTTTATCCAAATACTAATCACAGTTATGCATGAAACTTTTAGCTAAACGAAGTCCAATTTCTTTGGCAAGTCCTACAAGCTTGTCTTTAGCTAAAGCCTTAGTGAGCGGATCAGCTAAGTTATCATCTGTGTGAACTTTCAGTAGATTTATTTCACCTTCCTGGACTTGTTCCCGAACATAGTGATACTTCCGTAGAAAATGTCTGGTGCCCTTCATGACTCCAGGTTCATTGGAAAATATGATTGCAGCAGAATTGTCACAATACATATCAATAGGTGATTCAATTGAAGGCATAACACCAAGCCCTGAAATGAATTTCCTAATCCAAACAGCCTCCATTGCAGCTTCCGAAGCAGCTATGTATTCGCTTCTCGTCGCAGACATCGCAATCGTACTCTGCTTCTTGCTCTTCCAATCAACTGCTCCTCCATTGATGACAAAGACATAACCCGTCTGAGACTTCGTATAATCTTTATCACACTGCCAGGACGCATCACAGTAACCTGTAACACCAAGTTCTGTGTCCGGATTTCCTTCCATACACTAAAAACATATCTTTCGTATTCCTAAGATACTTCAGAATATGTTTAACAACAATCCGAGTGAAGTTCACCCGATTCTGTTGATATCGACTGGTCATGTTTTGAGCTTAACGCCACATCTGTCCTTGTGCATCTCACAACATACATAATAGATCCTACTTTCGAAGCATAAGGAACTTTCTGCATGCGTGCCACCTCAGCAGGTGTTGAAGCACACATATCGCTACATAAGCCATGCTTTACTTCCATCGGCAAATATCCTTTCTTGGAATTTTGCATATTGAATCTCTTCAATATTTTATCAATGTAAGCGCTTTGACTTAAACCAATTAACCGCTTTGACCTATCTCGGTAGATCTTGATTCCCAGAATATATGCAGCTTCTCCTAAATCCTTCATGGAAAAACACTTCCCAAGATATGCCTTAACATTTTGCAAACTCGAAATGTCTTTTCCCATAATTAATATGTCATCGACATAAAGAATTAGGAAAATTACATTACTTCCACTAACTTTGTGATATACACATGGCTCATCAAGATTTTGAATAAATCCATACTTTTTGATTTCTTCATCAAATCTTTTATTCCATTGCCTTGATGCTTGCTTCAATCCATAAATGGACCTTTGAAGTTTGCATACACGGTTTGGAAATTATGGATTCACGAACCCCTCAGGTTGCTTCATATAGATGTCTTCATCTAAGCGACCATTTAAGAAGGCGGTTTTGACATCCATTTGCCATATCTCATAGTCATAGTATGCAGCTATAGCTATGAGAATTCTAATAGCTCTAATGTCCGCTACAGGAGAAAAGGTCTCCTCGTAATCAATGCCATAAGTTTGAGTAAAACCTTGCGCAACTAGACGAGCTTTATAGACGTGTACATTGCCATCCATGTCAGTCTTAATCTTATAGAGCCACTTACTTCCAACCACCGTGGCGTTTGGAGGTAAGTCAACCTCTACCCAGACTTCATTTTCTCTCATGGATTGCATTTCCCCATTCATTGCAACCTGCCATTTTGCCTTGTCGACTTGCCATGGCGCTTTATAACTAGTAGACTCTCCAAGATCTCCTAACATAGTTTCCTCAACCTCTACGTTAAGACATAGACGTTCAGGTGCACGCAGTATTCCTTACGGATCTACGAACGGAATCACTTCAACTTCGGTGGAGGACCCGACTATCGGTTCTACCGAAGTACGTTAGTGTTTTCATAAGGTAATGCATCTTCTTGATCATCTTCCAGATCATAAACTCTCCCACTGAATTCTTGAGATACGAGATCTCTTTCAAGAAAATCTCCATACCTAGCAACAATTACTTTATTTTCAGTTGGATAGTAAAAGTAGTAACCCATAGTTTCCTTAGGGTATCCTACGAAGATACACTTTACAGATCTTTGTTGGATTTTATCTGCTGAGTCACGTTTAACATACGCCTCGCAACCCCGGACCTTTAAATAAGACAGGTTAGGAGCTTTACCATGCCATATTTCATATGGTGTCTTATCAACCTTCTTTGTGGGAACCATATTTAGAATGCGAACAGCTGATTCCAAAGCATAATCCCAAAAGGATAAAGGTAGAGTGGTAAGATTAAACATAGATCGTATCATGTCCAACAATGTACGATTTCTTCTCTCAGATACACCATTTTGTTGTGGAGTTTATGGAGAAGTGAGATTCTGGACAATTCCATTCTCAGCTAAGTAATCTTTAAACTCTTGGCTTAGATACTCTCCTCCTCTATCGGATCGAAGAGCTTTAATCTTCTTTCCCAATTGCAGTTCTACTTCATCTTTGAAAACCTTAAATGTTTCAAACACCTCATGTTTATGCTTAAGTAAATAAACATAACCATAACGGCTGAAATCATCAGTAAAGGTTAAGAAGTAGCTAGCACCTCTCTTTGACACATGTCTAAGTGGTCCACACACATCAGTATGAATAAGACCAAGTAGATCGGAAGCCCTCTCCATATTGCTATGAAAAGGTTTCTTAGTCATCTTCCCGGATATGCATGACTCACATTTATCAAATGATTCATCATTGATATTTTGCAAAAGCCCTTCTTGTTGCAGCTTATGCATGCGAGCCTTGCCTATATGAGCAAGTCTACAATGCCAAAGATAAGAAGAATTCAAGTCTAACTTTATCTTCTTGTTAATGCTAAACATTGAATTATTATTATTGTTAGATTCATTTCCAATCACATCAATTTCAAACACACCATTCACAGTAATTGCTTTAAAATAAAATACACCATTTAAAGAAACATCAATTCCATTACTTGAAATAGTATGAGTAAAAACATCATCCAACAAAACTGAAAAGGAAACAACACCTCTAATTATAGAAGGTGCGTAATGACAATTGTTTAATAACAGTACTAAGCCCGAAGGCAATACTAAACTAAACGTTCCTATGGCTTCAACGGCTGCATGTGAACCATTTCTCACGTGCAGATATTGCTCCCCATAGGCAAGCTTCCTTTCCACTCTAAATCCCTGTAGTGTATTACAAATGTGAATACCACAACCCGTATCATATACCCAGGAATTATTATGATTTAGAGTAAATAATTCAATGACAAATAAATTACTGAAGAACCGCCCAAGGACCCTTCATACTTCTTTTTATTTTGCCCGCAATTCATCAAGATAGAGAGCACAGTTTCTCTTCCAATGCCCAACGCTCTTACAGTGGTGGCATGCTTGATCCTTTTTAGGATTTTCCTTCCTAGGAGTAGGGTTCTTTTTAGGTTGAGGTTGATAGGCCATCACTTGTTTGCCTTTGTCAACCTTTCCCTTACCCTTCCCCTTCTTGTTGTTCGCACGCTACGGTTTTGGCTTATTAATCCTTCCACCCTGAATAGCAAGTACCTGGGCGGTAGGAACCTTTTGAGGCAACCCTTTCTCATAGTCAATTAGCAATGCGTGTAGGTCAGTAAATGTCTTCCCCACGCAGTGCATATTGAAATTTCTGACAAAACCATTAAAATCCTTGTTAAGGGATCTATTAATCAGATTCACGTACCATGTCATCATCATAAGTTTTGCCAAGTACTTTTAGCTGGTCCATGTAACCTTTCATTTCCAGTACATGAGCACTTACGGGTTTACCCTCACCTTGCCTACATCTGTGTAACGCGTCGGTCAAGTCATAAATCTCGACGGCAGCTGGTTTCTCAAACATAGTCCGAAGTTTATTGAGCATATTAAATGGGAAATAATGTTCAAACTGCTTTTGAAGAGCAGATTCCATTGTTCCCAACATAAGACAAGCCACATCATTATGACGCTTATACTCAAGTTGCCAAGCATCAATTTGAGCTTGAGTAGCATCGGGACCAGTTGGTTGTTCAGGGCAAGGTTCATAAAGATATTTCAACCGGTCAGCAACTCTACAGACAATTCTCAAAGAGCGGTGCCAATCATTGAAATTATTAGAGCCGATCCAACTTTTCTCGATCAACAAAGCTTTTGAACGCAGAACTTAGTGCAGTGTTAGTGTTATCGTTATTTTGAGCCATTTCTAGAGAAAAAAGTTCAAGTATTAGTATTTTCGATAATACAACTTTTCAAGAAAATAAAATATACCCAACGGTAATATAAACATATAACCATATAATTTTCTCAAAAAAACTAGGATCCAAATTATCATAGGTTCATTACATCAGTTGATCTGCTAGCAACGAACGCATATAATAAGGTAATCTGTCGAACATTAATTGGCAAACAATTTCCAACTCCTAGATCATTATGGGATTTATATTTTCCAACGCTATTGCAAATATAAACATGTTTCATCCCATCTTATGCCATTGAGTCCAAGTCTCACTTCCTACTCAACTTAAGTGTCTAACTTAAAGAACTGCAAATATGTCCATGTAAGGTCTCACTTTACATAGAGATTTACCTCTCCATCACAATCTAGCCAAGTACTCTCATGACATAAATTGCAACTTCAAGTGTTCCTTTTAATTAGATGGCATATAACTTAATTTAAAAGGGTACTAGTTTTGATTTTATTTGGTCAAATCAAATATGTACAAAGATGTCATGCATTCATCTTGTAGCATAAATTTAATAAAAACTTTTTATTACCAATTCATAAAGATCAAATTATCAAAGTTTTGATTGAGGTATTGGGTTCACCAATCAAGGAATTTAGTGATAATTATCGTCCATTATACCGTACTTTTGCATAAGTGTAAACACTTAGTGTTTCGGTAATTACCACCGAAGTGGCGCATGGAATTAAAACTAATTAGCCCTTAAGATGAGCTTGCACATTTTATGGCTTACTAAGTAGCTCCACTCGAACATACAGAGGGCAGAGGACCAGGTAAGCGCGAAGCTTAACCTAAGACATCCTTCAGTCTGTGCGCACTTCTTTATTAACCCCTTTATAGTTCATTATAATGGGTGAGCCGTTCGCACCATTTGTACCAAAGTCATCAATCAATTAAACTATGAAAACTTAACTCTTCCAAAACAAATCAAATTTCGCCATTGTTTAGTCCGTATTATTTTTCTATTCAAAATTACCCTTTGCTTAAACTGTCGCACATAATAAACAAACAAGTAATACCAATAAAAAATAAACTACTAAAAACAATGCGCACATAATAAACAATTTATACGTGTAAACAAGTAGCCACATGCAACTTATTCGATAAAACCCTATTAATAATCAATATCTAGGTTAAATTAATGTATATATTAATTAGGGCTTTCACTCCAACAATAGAAAGTGAGCCACATACATCGACGAATCGATTGCGTAAACCCATAATTAATAATATACCAAATTGCACATAATTGATTCATTAATTATACATAATTTGAGTCTTCCCCAATTCAAGATTTATCGTAAATAAATATGTCTCAACAATTAAACAATTACCAAAGCAACTTATCCATGACTAACATGCATGTATAATCATGGATATCATAACAATTATACACATAAGTCACAAGATCGCATATAAAAAATTCCATGACACATAACAAATTATTCACGAATTAATCACGTAATCAATATTAATTCTAGGTTTTAATAAGGTTAGCAAACAATTTTCAAAACCCTAAAATTTATACATGTGTCGAACTAAAAAAAATTAGGGAACGCCTCAATTAATAAAAAATCGACCAAACATAAATTAAACATAAACCCTAGATAAACATAGCAAACAACATACAAGTGTTTGTTTTATTACGCGTTTATATAATTAATTATTCATTAAAACCAATGACTCGTGATGCCACTGTTGGAATTATATAACATGACATTCAAATAAATAATCACAAAACATCAAAGTATTCAAGCGGAAGCGTATAGGATTTATTAATGAACAATTAATTAACATAAAAGAATATGTGTACCTTTTCTTGATTCTAGCCGAACAAGAATCAAATCCACAAACTAGCAACGGATGAACCCTAATTTGATTTAGTTAGGATTATATGAATTACCCCTTACCGTTTTGTAATTCAATCCAAGATAATAACAATAGTGTGTTATTACTATGTTCTTGTACACACGTACTAAACCGAATTAAAGTAATGCTAGTTTTTATAAAACAAATAACTTTGTTTGTGGAAAAAGAATGTGTCGACACCTTAGGGGTGTTCAACTGGTTTTGAGGACAAGAAACACACACTAAACAATTTTTAGGGTTTAGCTTATGAGCACAAGAGATGGAAAAATAAAACCCCAAGCCTTGTTTATATACCCAAGCAAACTTGGTGAACAAGTTGGTTTTTCTTTCCTTGTTTTGTCCCTAGGCCGATCGGTTAAGGAGTCCCCAAAGGGATTCCGGAACCTTCCCAACTTTTGCAATTTAGTCCTTTTCCATAAACATTTAACGACCGTTAGTCCATTACATTAATTACTTAACGTCCGTTAGTTATTTCGTTTAATAAATAAATAAATACAACATTTATATTTAATTATTAACTTTAAATTCTCATTCGTAAAGTGTGCAATCCATAGTCTCGAGTTCGATCCTAACTCACGTCTACTAATTTATATCCATAAAACCAACCACAACTTGCGATCTGATTGCACAATCGAACTATGGGTTATTGTAATAATTTTTCAACGACTTCCATTGAAACAAAAATTTCATTGAAAAACGAATTTGGGTATCATGTTATTTTAGTGTCGTTGGCACAAGCCCGATGCATTAGATCATATGTCAAAACTGCTTTGACCTTGTCAACCAAACACATAACCTAGCCAGATTGAAGCACGAAGCCATTAGTTTGAACACCAAGCTACACACTAAACATACGTGATTTGTGACATAAAGTCCGGTGTCTACTATATTACGGGAGATAAAAAGTAGTGGGATTATTGAAACAACAATTATATAATCCTTACATGTCAATAAGGCTACCCGTAATAAGAGAGCACCACTGTTAGGTCACCATATTAGTAACATAAGCATCAATATGTAGAAATAGAGAAGAGAAGAGATCGGATGAACAAACCACAAACAAACACTATGCGTATGAATAAGAAAGGTTATGCGTAGCTATAGTGAAAGAGAATGAATTGAACAACCAACCCTCAAGTGAGGGTTATTACAAAGTATTTATAGGAGAGGGAGCTAGGGCAACACTCCTAGTCCCTTCATTTCCTTATTGGACTTGGGCCAAGGCTTATGGGCCTTCTACATAAGCCTAAGGCTTAATAACAAACATAAAGGCCATATTAAGCTAACTATTACATATGAATCACTAACACTTGAATTAGGTTTAGGAGTGATTCCAACAATCTCCCCCTAAGTGTTAGTGATGAATGAATGAGTGATAAACGTTGTAGGTGCTGATGTAATAGTAGCTTTGACGTCTTCTGACATTCTTCTTTCTTGTGATAAGAAGTTTCTTGATTCGAACAATCTCCCCAGTGTAGAGAAATTGTTTCTTTTGAAGTATTCTGCTTTGACGTCTTCATTTTCTTTGTTCTTTGAAAGTGATAGTATGTTGTTTGTTGTCTGCATCAGGTCTGCTTCGCTGCTCCAGTGTCTCCACGTCTTTCTCCAACATGCTCACACGCTCTTTAACGTTGGATTACAGTTGATGAAGTTCTTTAAGTCTTTAAACTTTGTAGATTCTTTGTTGATGAAGAATCATTCTGACTTTGTGTTGCTTGTGATTATGAGAGAACTTCCATAAGTGATGTTGTTGGTATGAGCATGTGGAGAATCTGCACGATCAGTCCGCTCCAGTGCTTCCATAAGAAGTAAACATAAGAAAGGTTAGTAATAAGCGGATTCCGGCACTTACAAGTTTGATCTTCGAGAGTGTTAACAACATAGTGTGAAAACACAACTCTAATTCTCACAAAGGCCGTTCCTGAACCGGAGTCCCACAAGTGAGATAACGTGATGTACCGAAGTACACCTACGGTTCAGATGAGTCGCTGAGGTACACCGAAGCATCACCTCACGACTGTAGACCGTTTGAGACCACTAAGCGTAATCCACGGGGAGTTACCGAAGCAACCTGCTGTCAGGGCTGTTTGATGTTGACCCTGGCAGGAGTTTCCATTCAATCACTGAGGATCACAGTAGTGAACCTCTCATAAATGTTCTCGACAGATTGCTAGGATCTGTGTAGGACTCGATAACGTACCACTGTTGTTCTTATTGTTGAACAACAAGTGATGAAATGTCAAGTGTACCTAAGAGATCTTTTGATGAATCTCGTGGCTCTAGACTCAATAGTGCGTTTTGGTTTTCTGGAGCGGAGACTAGGGAGAGGGTCTCCTTCTTCAATACCACAATCTCTAAGAGAAAGCCGATAGTTTACGTAGGGTTCCCTGTGAGAATGAAACAAGCTTCTTTTGGGAGAAACTTGAGTGGCTAAGAAGGTTTAGTGCATGCGTCACTGGGTCCATGACGACTTTTATCTTCAATACCGGTGTCATCTAGTGACAACCAGTAGCATATGAATTGAATCCGGTGTCTGCCCTAAGTTGAATAATCTGGAGGGCTATTTCTTTTCACCCTTTTCTTTGCTTTTCTTTTTAATTCTTCAACTCCTTCTTTCTCCGATTCTCATTTTCTCCTTTTTTATAATCATATCTAAGGACTTCTAATTCTAACTATTGGTAGTGTCCTTGGGTAGATCCCTCCGGCTCTGGCGGATCATAGGACGGTTATTCCTAACCTTAATCACCTTATAACTCCATTGCCATAAAACCATTTTCATGAAAATCTCTCGAAGTGTTTGTGAATGAAAAACATGTTTGACCACTTCAAGAGTTTTAGATTTTCAGAAATACTCCCCCTCCACATGTGCTTAAGAGTTTTGATTGGAATATGCACAGTGAGGAAAGAGCGCGCACTTTTTGAATTGATCGACTCAAGATAGACAATCTCTTGCGAGACACGATTACGTTGCATAGTTAAAGAGATACATTGTCAGCTTTTAGGTGACAACTAGCTCTAATAACTACCTTGAAGATGTGGACAACCCCGAAAGGTGGTCAAACCCGTCAAAGTTCATGTCTATCAGGAGCTTCTCGAATGGGTACAATTTACTTAGATGAGTCTTGGAAGACAAATATTTTCAATGTATGACTGTTCAGATACCGTCAATTCATGGGTTGAAGTCTTTTCACACGAAGATTCAAGAGCAAATCACAACATATTTCTTATCACATATTTTTCTCCCCCTAAAAAATGGCATATAAATGTTATTTTTGACGAAATTGTGATATCAAATATGTCCATTTTGAGTTTTATGGGAAGATTACCACAAGAACAATTTGTGAACAAATATTTTTAAGCAAATACTCCCCCTCAACAAGTAATACTAACTTTTGAGGTTTTGAAAAAAAAACGTAAGGGGAAGTACTTGTTCTTTTGAGCAAAACTTTGAAAAATGAAAGTTTTGATAAGTTTTACTCAAAAGTAAGAAGTTTTCGCTCCTTTTATAGGATTGTGGCACTGAAGCGTACCACATGGTCCTTTATTTACAAGTGCGGGTTGTACACTGTTATATGTGCACAAGCCACTGTCATTAATAATCACACATCCAAAAATATGAAATTGAAACAGTTTAAGAGGTACCAGGAATTTCAGGTAGGTCAGCAATAACTCCAGGAATGCGAACTGGTCGTTGATAGCCTGTGAGATTAATGCGTTGACGACCACCTACGAAGCTTTCCAATGTTCTAAACTGGTCCCTTCGAAACAACCTTTCATCAATCTGTTTGATGATTCTCTTTACATTCCGTCTTTCCTGAGAATTCCATCTCGTTGGTGACCCAATGCCTTGTTGAATCGCCTTTAACCGGTATGCTAGCCCATCCCTGACATGCTTCAATGTTGAATCTCCAAACTTATGAAGCTATGTACACGCCATCAAGCAATTGCGGTGTAGTTCACTGCGGTAGACTACTCCAAAGGGTTTGCTGATGAGAGTGAATTGAGGAAGATGGTTGATATCAGGAAGTTCTAGCTTAGGTCTGGTGAAGTTGACACGTGTCTGATACGACTCAACAGCAAGTTGCAAGTCTTCTACACGTTTTTGGATCACGATGCTTCTGATGAAGATAAGCAAGGACTTGATGTATTCACGTTGAATTTCTGTCGAGAATTGTCTCATGCGTCCCTGTACCTTTGCAAGATACAGATCTTCAATGTCGTTGAGAGACAAATTCTGGAAGTCCGCTTCACAGAAAGCATAGTCCTTTTCGTCTTGTCTTTTGACCACGATATTCTTTAGGAAGGTGTAGTCCCATTTAGATGAAAGAGCAACATGCTTAACAGCAACGATCCCTTGATCACTGTGCACTTCATATTGAGATTTACGAACCTGGAAGCTTCTGTAGTAGATTCGACGGCGTTTCGGCCAATGGTGAATCCCATACAGTGCATCGATGTCATACTCTTCCACTCTGTTGTTGAACATGTGGGTAGCCTTTTCTTCGATGGCTATGCAGTTTGAGTGTATGGCTGTCGGGAACGGAAGTGTAAGTGATGTAGCGTATTTCTTTGACACATCGCTACCATGTAGAAGAAATTCCAGGTCGTTGTTGAAGAAGTATCAAAATGGAATCTGAGGTTGATCTGGTCGACCAATGGTAGGTAGAGGTTTGGTCCAATCTGTATAGTATGGAGCGTTGTCTTTTCGGGTGTAGTCGATGTTTGCTTCAGGGTTGAGCCAATTAATGTTGTTAGACATGGCTCGTGCTATGTTTTCAAGGTGATATTCAACTTCAATAGCACTTTCCGAGCTGTCTTTGAGTATTTGAAAGGCTTCATTCTTGATTCGTTTCAACTCTGATTTCGTCATCTTCTTCACTCGAAACTTTTCTTGCAGTAACTTTGCATGCTCCAACGTACTACCTTCTACCATATCTTGGTCATCGGTTAAGCGGGTGTAGCAGCAACAAGTGTGGAGAACCAATCATACTTCGGTGTCGTCATCGTCTAGCCATGAGACGACATCAGCCTTGGGAGTCTTCTTCTTTTTTTTAGGCTTTGATGAGGATGATGGTTTCTTTGTTGTTGAAGCGAGAGAGGTGGGTTGTTGTTGGGGCTCAGGGATTTCCTCATCGTCACCACCCGTATACTCAAAGTGATCACCGGTTTTTGAGTGCAGGGTGGTAACTTCGAATCCCGAGGTTTTTCAGTAGAAGAGCGAGGAGGAGATCGTGGTTGAGCTGGAGTCCTTTGGGGTGGAGGTTGCATTGAAGATGATTCGCCGGTTTTCTTGGACGTTTAGGCTCATCATTTTTATCCTTATCCTTATCTTCATCGTCTCTTGGGCGTTTAGGCCTTTGAGCTTCTTCCCTGTAAGCTGATTTGAGTTGGTATTCCAGCAGTGCTTCAAACAATTTACCTTCGGAGGAAGTAAATGTTGCAGATCGTTTAGACATTTGAGCTACGAGCCGTTAACCAATTCACATCGAGAATATTATGGGATCAAGCGGGTTGATGTTGACATGCATTGGTGTTGATCTCATAGTTTGCTTGGCCAAATGTAATAGATTCGAATAGAGTTTTTTGGTAAACATCTCAATTGTAACTCCAGGAACGATGTCAAGAAGGTACTTGTAAGTGTAACCTTTGATCATCTCGTTCATTTCCCCTTGAAGATCACGTTGCATGAACTTCGGATGTATTCCCTTTCAGCTTGCATCTTGTCATTCTCATCATGAAGATATGTACACGGTCAGCGAGAAAATTCAGACTTCTTGTAAAGCCACGTCTTTCTTTCTCGACCGCTTGACAGCTTTAACGATTCGTGTCTTAGCTTGAGAGATCCAAGATGCTGTTGGCTTCTTCACTGATTTGATGTAGATCTGGTTGATCTTTTGGATGGTGGTGGTGAAGATTGAGAGGATGAATCTGATGATGAAGAGTCATGAGGTGGTTCAGGGTCCTTAGGAGGTTCAGAAGTTTTCTCCTTGGAACGAGTTGGGCTGTTGAGAAGAAAATCATCGTAGTTTAATTCGTCATCTTTACCAGTTTTAGCTTTTTCTTCAGCCTGAATCCTAGCATCTTCATCTGCTTTAGCTTGAGCTGCGGCCTCTTCATTAACTTTAGCTTGTGCTGCAGCTTCTTTATCAGCTTTTTCCTTCTCTGACTTTTCAGTTTCTGGTTCCTCAATGTCATACTCAATAGAATTCTCCTGTTGCTTTTGTTGTTGCTCAATAGTGGTGGCACCAGTTCCCTTATCGGGTTGATTAACCGCATCAGGAATTGGTGTAGATTGAACTTCACCACTTGACCCTCCGGGGCCACCCATTTGATCCTTTGCAAACTCTTTCGCAACGTGCTGGAGTCTAATGATTTTGAACTTCTTCCTGTAAGCAATATCCAGTGGCTCTTTATCTGAGCTTTCTTCTTCTTCCTCAAGTACTGGAGTCTTCCCTTTGCCTTGGTCAGCTTTTGGACTAGGAGGTTTAGCTACTGTTGGAGTGACATCGGTTGCAGTTTCAGAGTAGGTTACCTCTTCTTCGGATTCAGTTTCCTCAGAGCTTTCATCCTTTAGCTCTTGTTGCGGTTTAGGCTTGGGAATGGGACTGGGAACAGCTTCCCTAGATGGAACTTTCCTTTTGAGTGGAGGTTTCCTCTTAGGGAACTTTCGTTGACTCTCAGTGCTTGCGACACTTCCTGCACTGCCTCTTCTGGTTTTCCTAGAAGGTGTGCCAGAAGACTTGTCATCGAGAGAACCAACTTTACCTTCATCAACTACTACCAGATACCTTTTGTATGAGTAAAGCTGTTTGATTGCATCAGAGAGAAGGTAATCCGGCAGCACAGCACCTTGTTTCTTTGTTGTTGATTCCTTAAATCTAACTGTTAGAGTAGGTTCAGACAACATGTCGTGAGTGTTGGGGTCATTGATTCTTTTGGGGATATCAGGGTTAAACCCAAGTGCTCTTTGGATCAACAGTTTTGTATATCTGATATAAGGGATCTTTGAGCCAAGTTTCTTGAGGAATGCCATCATATCGTCCCATATTAGAGCTTCGACTTCAATGTGCTTCATGTTGACCAAAGCCCAAAAGATTTGCAGTTCCATGAGCTTGGGATGCTCATAGCCACTGTCACGACCAGAAACAGATTTGGTGATGATGATGTAGAGAGTTCTCCAGGGTTGAGGAATATTCTTAAGATCCACATGTGAATGCTTAGTGATTACTCCTGTAGCATCGTCATAACCAATATCGATCAGGAACTGTAGAACAGTCTCTTCAGTTGGTGTGGCATTGAGTTCGGTTGGCTCGATGATTGGAATGAGAAGAACAGCCCTTAAGTCTGCAGGTGTGATGGTGACTTGTTTGTCATTGAGAGTCACCGTCACAGCGTTTTGTCCTTTGATCTTTTGCATTGTAGTCCAGAACTGATGAATATAGATCTCAGCTACTGTAGCAGAATTGGAGAGCATGTTCTGATAAGGATGATTCTTTAGAATATCCACAGCAATTAAACAAGAGGACTCTGAGCAGGTGAGAGTTTCAAAGTCAACACGAAGGTTGTTCTTTCCAATCTTCATCGGATAACCATTTGGGAAGATATCAGCAACGATGAGAACATTTGGTGCATCTACATTCTGCATTTGAGCGTCCATGTCGTGATCTGAAAGATATTTAGCAAAAAGAACCAACATATTGAAAGACATTATATTAGTCAACAGATGGTTATATTGTCTAGTTATTGAATGTGATATGTCGATGATTGTTACGAGTCCAATGTCACTTGTTTGTCTAATAGTCCAATGACGTCATGATAAGTTACGTGAGTTGATTAACTTTAAGTTTTAGAGTCCATGTTTCACTTATTATTCACGACTTGTTAAACATTTAAGCTTATGGTGACATTATTGGTTTCGTGGCGATATGCTTTATTTATTTACAAGTTTGCACGCGTAACAATTCATAATTAAGGTTAAACAAGGCTTAGGCGTAGAAATGGCAAGCTTATGCGTAAACAGGAATGATATACGCGTAGACGCAAGCTTATGCGTAGTTCTTGACTTACGCGTAAGAAATATTACGCGTAGGAAAAGGGGACCTTATGCGTAGAGCTTACGCGTAGGCGTATATAAACCTTACGCGTAAAGCTTACTCGTAAGAGTAGACCTTATGCGTAGAGGTCACTGTTTACGCATATCCTTCACAGGATACGCGTAGTCCCTTATGTAGAACCTTACGCGTAAACGCTACGCGTAAGATTTCTCTTACGCATAACATGCTACGCGTAAGGTGATCCTTATGCGTAGATTTCAAACAACCTTGATTCTGAATTTTCACGCGTTATAAACCTGAAATAAGTTAATCATAGCACCAACATTAACACATATATTCAATCTTTATCAGCTCAATCATGAATGTTCAATTAAATAGTTATGCGAAGAAAACCTTATGCGTAAACCTAAACCCTAAAGTTCAAGAATTACGCCTAAGAAGTTTAGCCATAGAGAATGCATCAAAGTTTTTCTGGGATGTCTTAGATGCCTAATGAGATGTTTTGTTCAAGTTTTAACATCAAACATGTCATGAATCAAAAATACCCAAACCGTATGAACATAAACCCTAAAAATTTAATACTAGCACGATTGATGTTTCTGGGCGAGTTCTGGGCATAGATATGATCAATTCAACGTGTATACAACATCTCACAACAATATTTTTAACCAAAAACGTTCTCATTTGAAAACCCCCAATTCGACTTATGAACCCTAATTTTGAAAAACGGACAATTCGTGTTTCTGGGTGTGTTTTAGTGATGAAAATGTAATCATTGATGTTAGAAAAACGTTTTGACACTATCATTTTAACCACAAACACACAACCTTGATTATGTGTTCATACGCATATGCGTAGAACACAAAATCAACCATATACAAAAATCTAACCGTTGGATTCGTTTAAAATTCAAAACCAATGTTCATAATCATGTTAGAAACATTAAACCACTTATAGTTTGATGATCAAAAACACGGATTTGTCGAACGAATTATAGGCGTAGGATGAGATAGGTGTGAGTAATAAATGTGAAGAGTTAAAGTTAGGTGGAGAGTTTTATTAGAAAATACTTTAAACTTTTGACACTTTCAGTCCCTCCACCTCTACCATTTACATCTAATGCCTTTAACTTCCATTTTGGTTACCAAGCGAAGAGTATTTGGAAATAACTTTGACGACACTCCCCCTCGACTTAAGGAATGATGAAAGTTTATAAATTTTAGTCCGAGGAGTGTCAGAAAACCAGAAATGTGACCACCATTATTAAAGAAACAACCGGGATAACGTAACATGAAAGTACAAAGTTTTATGAGACTGAAAAATATTTGCTTTCTCCCCCTCAACACTTGATCGGAAAAAAATACTGAATTTTTAAAGATTTGAGTGTTGACGGAAGAATTGTACTTGCAATGTTAAAAGAAATATAGATAGAAGAATAATTTTGATGTTTTAACTGATTTTATAATTTTGTATTTTGTTTTTGAAAAAATATTTACAAAAGGATGTTTTGGTGTTTGACTGGTTTTTAAGAATATTTTAAGAGTTCATCCAGTTCCTCTTGAGTCAAACACCGCATACCAATCCGGTGGACCAACTCAGTAAACCTAGCAGGAGCTAAGGCTTTGGTGAGAAGATCTGCCAATTGGCATTCAGTACCCACAAAATATAATTCAACAGTACCCTGTTCCACGTGGTCCTTGATGAAGTGATAGCGAAGATCGATGTGCTTTGATTTCGAGTGTTGAACAGAGTTGCACGAGATCGCAATAGCACTCCGATTGTCGCAGTACATCGGGATTCTGTCAAATACGTAACCATAGTCCTTGAGTTGTGTTCTCATCCAAATGACTTGAGCACAACACGCCGACATGGCTACATATTCTGCTTCGGTTGAGGACAACGATGTACAATCCTGTTTCTTTGATTGCCATGACACCAGTTTATCACCAAGAAATTGTAAAGCTCCTGAAGTACTTTTACGTGAATCTAAGCATCCTGCGTGATCAGCGTCTGAAAAAACGATTAGTTCAAAACCAGAATCCTTCAGATACCAGATCCCCAAGTTAATGGTTCCCTTGATGTATCGGAGGATTCTTTTAGCCTTAGAGAGGTGGGTTTCAGATGGTCTCGACTGATAACGGGAGCAAAGATAGACGGCAAAAACAATATCAGGTCTGCTAGCTGTTAGATACATGAGAGACCCAATGATACTTCGTTATTTGGTAGGGTCCACCAATTTCCCATGTAAATCAGCGTCTAGCTTCTTGGTATGAGCCATTGGTGTGGCATAGGTGTCACAGTTTTGCATTCCAAATTTGTTTAACAATTCAAGGGCATATTTGGACTGACTTAAGAAAATACCACGGGGTGATTGATGAACTTTCATTCCAAGGAAGAATGTGAGTTCACCCATCATTGACATTTCAAAATGTTTTGTCATAAGTTTTGCAAAAGCATTTGAGTATTTTAAATATGTTGACCCAAAAATGATGTCATCCACATAGATTTGAACGATTAAGATGTGAGCCCCGTGATATTGTATAAAGAGTGTAGGGTCGACCGAACCTTTGGTAAACTTATTGGCAATAAGGAAGGATGATAACTTATCGTACCACGCCCGAGGGGCTTGTTTGAGACCGTAGAGAGCTTTCTTCAGTTTGTAGACATGATTAGGGAACTCTGGATCAACGAATCCTTCTGGTTGGCTAACATAAACCGTTTCTTTCAGTTGTCCATTGAGAAAAGCAGTTTTGACATCCATCTGAAAGACCGTGATGTTCATGTGAGCCGCAAAAGCCAGAAAAATCCGAACAGCCTCAAGACGAGCAACCGGAGCAAATGATTCTTCAAAGTCAATACCCTCTTCCTGTCTATAACCCTTAGCCACCAGACGTGACTTGTTTCTTATTACGGTTCCTTCAGCATCCAATTTGTTTTTCCAAATCCATTTTAGACCAATGACGAAGACCCCTGTTGGTCTTTCAACCAGTTCCCATACTTCAAGACGTTTGAATTAGTTGAGTTCTTCCTGCATGGATTCAATCAAGTTGTCCTTTGTCATTGCGTCTTTGATGTTTTTAGGCTCAGATTGGCATACAGTGAGTGCATAAATGCAATGTTCACCATCTGTGTGTAGATGTTGTCTAGTTACGACTGGTTGATTCGGGTTACCAATAATGTTCTCAAGAGGATGGTCTTTTGTCCAACGATGTGTAGAGGGTTGATGTTGGTATACATTATGCAGATTTTGAGGATTCAAATGGCTTGTAGATGATTCTGCAACATCAGGTGCAGCAGTTTCATTAGCAAACGGGTTTAAGAACGCATTTGGATCAAAATCTGCAGGTGGGGGTACTTCATTAAGAACATCATCAGCTGGTTCAGCGTCATTGGATGCAGTTTGTTCAACTGTTGTTGTAGAGTCAACTGGTGGTGCTTCTTCAACAGTAGTTGTTGTAGCAGGTGTATCAGGTATAAGAGTAGTATCAGGTTGAGCAGCGGAAACATCGGATACACCTGGAGCACGTTCATCAATGTCATCACTAAACAGCGGAGCAAATAGCTTTTCCATTTGTTGACGAGTAAGCTGGGGGCTTGAGTCAGCTGATGATGGGGTTTGAGGGAAGTTTAAACGGTTGTGACCGGGTTCCAAGCTGTTATGCTCAGAAGCCATTTCAGTAAGCTCATCAAAATTAGCATGAATCGTTTCCATAAACCTGCTTTGTACGACAATTCCAGATCCGGTAACCTTTAGAATTATCATAGTATCCAATAAAAACTCCAATGTCAGCTTTGGCTTTGAGCTTTCCAAAATCATCACGATCATTATTTGGGTAGCAAAGAGATCCAAATACATGAAAGTGTTTGAGATTCGGTTTTCTGTTGTGGATAAGCTCAAATGGTGTTTTGTTGTGGCGTTTTGTAATCATTGAGCGATTTTGAGTGTAGCATGCTGTTGAGACAGCTTCAGCCCATAAGTAATCCGGAAGTTTAGCATTGATTAACATCGTTCTGGCAGCTTCCACTAACGTACGGTTTCGTCTTTCAACAACTCCGTTTTGTTCTGGGGTTCGTGCTATGGATGTTTGATGCTCGATTCCCACTTTCTCATAATATTCCCGAAGAGTTTGATTCACAAATTCAGTTCCTTTGTCTGTTCGAATTTGTCTAACGGTGTTCCGGAGCTGAAGTTGAATTTTCGTGAGAAAGGTGATGATCATCTGTGGAGCTTGATCTTTACTTCGAAGAAAATAAACCCAAGTCCATCTTGAGTAGTCATCAACAATTACCAATATGTAGCGTTTGCCGTTAATCGTTTGCACGCGCATCGGGCCACACAAATCCATGTGAAGAAGATGAAGCACATGCTGAGAGCTGTGTTCCACCTTTGAGGGAAAATGAGCACGAGTGCTTTTTCCTTGTTCACAAGCTGAACATAGGTGATCTTTAGAATACCAGAATCTCGGGAGACCTTCTACAAGTTTGTGTCGAGCAAGGTTGGTGATGGTTTGAAAGTTTAGATGTGAGAGACGACGGTGCCATAGCCAAGATTTTGTAGATGTAGCCTTTGAGAGTAGACAAATGGGAGAGGAAGTAACCATGTCTTGCATTGAGATTGTGTATAGACTAGAATTGCGAGAGCCAGACATAAGATCGTTTCCTTGTAGATCACGAATGAAACAAGTTTTCTCCCTAAAAGCAACTTCCAAATCTCCATCACAGAATTGACCGACTGAAAAGAGATTGTGACCGAGGCCTTCCACATAATAAACCCTGCTAATTTCAATATTGCCATTGATATAATCTCCGTAACCCATGATAGCTGCGAAGTGATCATTCCCGAATCTGACAGTGCCAATGAACTTTGCAATAAAGTTTGATAACAGTTTAAGGTTTCCTGTCATGTGTCGGGAACATCCGCTATCAACAATCCAAAGGATGATCTGTATCACCTGCATTACACATAGACGACACAGATGGAATAGAAGTAGATGTGGAACCCGATGAGTTAGAAGGTTCCTCAGCAGTTATAGTAGAAATACACACATCAATGATTTTAGGCATCCATTTAAATCCTAGTGTATTATGTATCCATTTCTGCCATTTCCAACTAGTCTTAGCTTTAGTCTTAGTGAATGCACTAGGTGGTACGACATTCATTGGAGGTGATACTGGAACTACAGGGACATCAATGCGTTTCTTAGAATCTAAGGAGGGCGTTCTACCAAGCACAGACTTAGAAGAAATAGTGGGCCTAGAGGTATTCCGATTCTTAGGATTCCGTAAACGAGACAAGATAGCTCTAGCAACACATTTGTCATGACAATCAGAAAGCATACTTTTACGACAAATAACACAAGAAGCATCAGACTGAATATCAAAAGTACTTAAAGGTTTAGCATTCGTTACAACACTTTTTCCATTACATTTGTCAGACGCAATATCTAAAGTGGGTGCAACTGGAGTCTTATTCAAAGTCCTAGGGTGTTCTTCTACTTCAGCATTCTTTATTGTTCTTTTCTTAGGTCGCAACTTCCTATTCTTCCTTGTATTGCTTCTAGGCTGTGAAGTGCGGACGTTGGGAAAAGAGGCAACTATTCCTGTTTCAGTAGAGGGAAGCACATTAGTAACTTGTGTTTTGTCAGTAGGCAATCTGGGTTCACGTTTACTAAGTGTTACAGGTGCAATTTTCTTAATGATGCTAGGCTGAACTTGTTCATACTTTCCTAACATTTCCCGTAACTTAATGATAGTGTGCACCAAATCTTGATTTTCAGAACGAAGATTTCCAGCAAAATTCATGACTTCTTTAGTGTGTGCAAGATAATGATCAAGTTCGTTTGATGCTTCATCACGAGTCTGTTTGAGTAAATCAAATATGACACCATATTCTTGTTTAACTTTTGCAAGTTCATGTTCATATTTTGAGATTTGACACTTAAAAGACACGTTTTGATCATCCACTTGCGCAAGTTTTGGATTAAGATTATTTGCATGCAACTTGGTGATTTTGTTTTGAAAAGCAAGTTGTTGATCGTGAATATATTTTTGACACCAATTAAGACGACGTTTTGCACATGAAAGTTCGTTTAATAATCATTCATTTTCAACTTTTAAAGACTCGATTTGAAGCACATTATATATATTCACAACAATTTCAACAGAATCAACAATATCAGCAGAGATATAATCAGATGCATATGCAACAGATTGTAATAACACAACATTATGGATATCAGCACAGATAACATCTTCCAAGAGTCGATCAACATCTTTTCTCAATAGTTTCTTTTTACGTTTAGTATTTGAAATCGATGTTTCTGTTTTCTCGAAAACTGTTTTCATGAGACCAAGTTCCTTGTGAAAATCCCTTTCCCAATATAGTGCACAAGTTTTCAAATTTTTGACATGGGTAAAATTCTTTGCTGAAGAATATCTCTATGTTCTCGCGCCATTGGCGATTGAAAATGTTGAAATTTTATTTCAGAATGAAATTCAATCTCACGTTCCAAAATTTTGAGGTCAGATAAGAAAGTGTCAAAATATTTGATAACGCGACAACTTTCGGCTTTAGCTGTTACTTCACTAAGTGAAGGTAAAGGACCATTAATTTGTGCACCATTGTGTTGGGGACTAACTTCAGAAACTGGTGTGATAACCAAAGGTTTGTTAGAAGTATCTTGTTGTGTGACAAAAGTTACGGCTTTCGAATAGTTAAATGGTTTGTTGTAAACGACATTTTTCATTTTTGACCGACTCTCGTCATCTGCATCTAATTCCTCCATGCGATTATATTCAACAACAGTCATAATTGAATCATCAATTCTATGTTCTGCACTGTAAACTTCAGGATTTGGTTTGAATGCTCTGTGTGAAAACTTAGGTTTGTAATCAGCAAGATTCGGTCCATATCCATTTGGATTTGGTTTGAAAGAAAACTTTTGAATCGTTGTGATTGATTCACCATGTTTATAAACAACAGTTTTAAACTCTTTGATTTTGTTTTGTAAGTCGACAATTTCCTCAAGATAGTCATCTATTCGTTTCGTTGAATGCTTTTTGTACTCAGAGAACTGTTTTTGACAAGTTAACAACTCAGCCTTTGCTTTTTGAGTTTCCAAAGTAAGAGCGTTAATTTGTTGTTTATGTTCATGTTTCATTTGTTCTATTTGAGACAACAAAGCATTCTTCTAAGCGGCTAGATCACGAATCTGTCGTTCCAAAGATTTTTTCGTTTTGATGTGATTTGGCAAAAGCGGCTTCAAAACCTTTTTCACAGTTTTCTTGAGTTGTGAAAAAGTTGATTTGTCGAATTAAGCATTCATTATCCCTAATTAATAGTGCATTTTTCTCTTTTAATTTCGTGCAAATTTCCAAACGAGATTCTTGGTCTTTAATTAAGGTCAAGAGCTCAATTTCTCTATTAGACATAAGCTCATCTTGTTCAACGTTAGTCTCAACATGATCATTATTTAGATCCTCAATTATAACCACAGTGTCAACTTGATTATCAATATTAACCATAAGGTCATCTTGATCATCAAATATAACTACGGGGTCTATTTGATAATCATCGGAATGAGATGTGGATGGCTCATGTTGAACACTCTGATCCTTGTCGGATGGAGAAATTGGCGGAGATATCAGATCAGTAATGAGTATGTTTTGTTCCGGTACCTGAGACAAGCCATCAGTGTCATACACTGGGCCTGTGTCACTCATGTGTAGAGCTTGCATATGTGCCATCAACATCACTGCTGCATTAGCCTGCAAGTCCTCCATATCATCATCAGAATCTGCATCTGCCATAAAGCTCTGTTCCTTGTTGGTAAGAGTGCCACCAGCTTCATCCTTGAGAGCCAAGAGCAAAGCCTCTTTGTGATAAGCACTGCCTCTTGTCCTCGACTTAGGACATGCATTAGCCAGATGACCCTTTTCATTACAGTTATAACAATGAAGACCATTAACCCCATTCTGAGCATTCCCCTGTTCAACCACTTGAGCTCTCTGTTGTTGTGGAGCACCCTGGTTATTCCTGCCCATAGCATGAAACCCTTGACCACCTCTCATCTGACGACCATAACCACGATTCTGAACTTCAACGCGTCCATTGTTCACAACAGCCTGATTCCTTGTGTTTGATGAGGAACGAATGCGATTGTTAGATCTGTTTGTATACCGGCCGAAGGCTTTAGCAATCATAGCAAATCCTTGTTGCAAGTCATCTAAAGCATCGGAGTCCTCATCAGCTTCACTGTAAAGTGCTTGAGCATTGTTGTTGTTATATGGAACCAATTGAGTTTGTTGAGGTTGTTGCTATGACGGATCATATGGTGTGATGGTTGCAGTTGGTTGAGGAGCAGGTTGAGGAGGAACACTAGTTTGAGTCCACAAAGCAAGTTGTTGATTGTCCGGAAGTGACTGTGGAGCCGGGAGTCCACGGATAGCCCTTTCTTTGTCAACTTCTTTTTGGTGAGGCTTCAAATAGTCGTACAACAATCCATATTTAGCATGATGAAGATTTTTAGCTTGACGGAGAAAAATGACACACTTCTCCCATTCCGGACCAAGACTACTTAGGAACTTAGTGTTGACAGCAATTCGCGGCATGATGATATTGTGTTTGTCCAAATCATTGATGATGTCTGAAAAGCGATGATGATATGACTCTAATGTCTCTCCTGGTTCAATCATGAAGTGTTCATAAGCCAAGTAGATTTTGGATTCCATGTCTTCCTGATTGAGCGTTGTGCCTTCCATAAGAAGATGAATATGTTCCCACATTGCTTTAGCAGTCTTTTGAGCATCAACACTTCGAAGGATCGGATTGGGTAATCCCAAAAGGATGTATTGCATTGCTAGTTCATCGGCTTCAAAATGTAGAAGTTCATCACCTGTGAGGTCTGAGACAGTTGCAATATTGGTGACAACATCTCTTGGTGGATTGGCAGCTGGATCTGCGGGTGTGACAATAGTAGGCATCTGAAATGGACCTTCCATAATGACCTTCTTTAAGAACTTTCCATGTGGCTTCTTTAGATCACAGAACCTAAAGAACCTTATCACCCATTGATCATAATTCCCGGGAGTGAGCATTTGAGGTCTATCAAGTGAGCCAGCTTCATGAATTGATTGTTGGCTACTTAAGGCTTCACACATCTTGCCAAACCATGTTGGTTCCTTCATAGTACTCCTGGATGGATGTTGATTGTAGAAGTTTGTGTAGGGTTGTACTTGAAGACTAGGTGGTGGTTGAACCATTTGTGGTTGTGGAATTGCTCCAAGTTGTGGGGTATGTTGTTGATAAATTTGTTGTTGATGATTAAATTGTTGATGTTGTGGACTTAGTTGTTGTTGTTGTTGTTGATTATAAGTGTAAGGAAAATAGTTAGAGTATGGTGGTTGTGACATGTTGAAAACTTGTGTTGTTAAATGGATCTTTGTAGTCAAATGAACCGTTGTTGATGAAGTATCCTTAGGCGTAGAAATCACAGAAAAGCCAAGTACCACTTATGCGTAAAAACACCAAAGATACGCGTAACAGCAATAGTTACGCGTAGGATTAGTTTACGCGTAAGTAAGGAGAAAGCACTAAAGTTATGCGTAAACAAGAAGTTAGGCGTAGAAAAACTTAGGCGTAGGATTAACTTATGCGTAAGACAAAGCTTAGGCGTAAGATGAATCTTATGCGTAAAAAATTCTACGCGTAAGCTTAAGCTTATGCGTAAATTTAGGGTTTTGCCCAAATGATCTTTTACACTATCACAGTGCAAAAGATATCCAAAGTCGAAGTGTATTCAGGCTTATCCAAGCAAGAAAAACACTGAGTAATCCATGAAACTGAAGATCAAACCAAGGACAAGTTACGCGTAAGATGAGGGTTTCACTTACGCGTAAGAAATAGCCAAAAATGATTTCTGCCAACAGATGTTTCCAAACCAGGTTTTTGTGATGAAATAGCTTCAATATCACCAAAATAACACAAAAGTGTGAAACGTGATGATCCAAAGCCAATAAACACGTTATGCGTAGAACAGCAACCACGTACAAAACCTAGCTTAAAAACAATGATCCATGCGTAAAGTTTGAAACTTTTTGCCAAAAACAGATATTTTAACACCTTAGAACATTGAAAGGACAAGAATCTTGGATTAAAAAGTGTAAAAAATAAGTTTTTAAGCGAACCAAAGTTGGAACGGCTGTTACGTGTAAGACCGAAACTCACTTTTAACAACAAAAACGTTCACCCAACTATTTGGCGAATGATACAACTGTTAGGTCACCATATTAGTAACACAAGCATCAATATGTATAAATAGAGAAGAGAAGAGATCGGATGAACAAACCACAAACAAACACTATGCGTATGAATAAGAAAGGTTATGCGTAGCTATAGTGAAAGAGAATGAATTGAACAACCAACCCTCAAGTGAGGGTTATTACAAAGTATTTATAGGAGAGGGAGCTAGGGCAACACTCCTAGTCCCTTCCTTTCCTTATTGGACTTGGGCCAAGGCTTATTGGCCTTCTACATAAGCCTAAGGCTTAATAACAAACATAAAGGCCATATTAAGCTAACTATTACATATGAATCACTAACACTTGAATTAGGTTTAGGAGTGATTCTAACAACCACAAATAATTCATCACCGTCATCTCAGCGTTACGTCAGTTTTTTCTCTCCACAAACAATTTCACCACCAACTTAGTGTTATAGCACAACCAACTTTACCACCAAAACATACCTCACTTAAATACAAATATACAACATTAAAACCTTTTAATAAACGCACACATAACAAACTTCCCACGACTCGGTTTTGAAGAGAATCGAGTTCTTATTGTTTTGTCTTGCACGCATGTTTGTTGGGTGGGTGTAAAAAAGAGGACGCATCCACCTTGCCTCACGACTCGTTTTTCAAGCCCTTATGGGTGGTCTAACGTATATAGCTGGATATGTACATCTGATTTTCGTGAAAACAGATAATTTTATTTTCTAACTTGACTGTAGATGTTGACCTAACTTTTAAGGATAAGATTTGAGGATATAGAGTTGCAAATTGTTGCTTTTAGAAATATCTAATTTTTTTTTAACAGAGATAACATTTCATTTCACACCTCACAAATGGAGGTAATTTGAACACAACAAGTTACATCGAATATAATGGGCAAAATCGGAACCGACTTTCCAAACAAAATACACAAGGTAACAAGTTAAGCCAAAACAAGACATACACCATAATAGTTGTGACAGACAACAGCAACACCATACAAGGGTGGGGGGAATCACCAAAGTGAGCTTTTGGTAGACACAACTATATGAAGATGTAGCTTGACAAAAGTACATAAAACATACATAAAAGATAAAACTGAGCATCCTTAAAGGAGCCAGACCTAAACAAAACAGATCTAAAGTCGAGACCCAAGGCAGCAGCAAGCCATCGATGACGGACCACAACAGATCTGAGCAGAAGAGACCAGATGGTAACGGATCTGAGCAGAAGACAGCAGTGGCGCCAACAACTACAGCGGCAGCGGCGAAGATGGGAGATGACAGATCTGTGAGTAAGGGCATTTATTGTGGGAAGGAAAAGGACAAAAAGATGGAGAAGGAGGTCCAGACGGCCGGCCGAAACCGACCGCCGAAAAATATGAGATTTTTTGAGCTTTTAGAGAGAGGTAAGAGAAAATTTATTTTTAGAGAGAGAGACCTGCCATCAACTTTTATTAACATGTCTTAATGGTTAGAAATATCTAATTGATCACTAAAATAATCAAAGTATCTTTAGAAAACAAGAAGAAGAATATTTTAATATAATAACAATATCTTTATGTGTTTTGGAACTTTAATTATTGGCTTAACGAAAGTGGCTAAAGCATAACAAGTCCGCGTACATTAGGCTATGCACAATGGTGACCTAGTTCGTCGGTGCCATATCAGCTTTCTCTCTCCGACGACCTGACGACGACCTAGTTGCCACAGTGATGACCTGACATTTTTTTTTTTTTTTTTTTTACAAACCGTATGATTTTTTTTGGATTTTGTGGCTTTATAATTCGGTTGTTAACTCAACCGAGTTTGGCACAACCTTCCCCTCAACCGACCATCAACCTTCTTCCCACAATGACATAACCGAGTACAACCCATGCCCTCAACCGACCTCAACCTTAGCCACTGCGCATAGCCTTATGTCTCTCCGACGACCTGACGACGACCTAGTTGCCACAGTGGTGACCTGACATTTTTTTTTTTTTTTTTACAAACCGTATGATTTTTTTTGGATTTTGTGGCTTTATAATTCGGTTGTTAGCTCAACCGAGTTTGGCACAACCTTCCCCTCAACCGACCATCAACCTTCTTCCCACAATGACATAACCGAGTACAACCCATGCCCTCAACCGACCTCAACCTTAGCCACTGCGCATAGCCTTATGTGTATCGGGCATTATGTTTATCATCTCTCGTGGTAATCAAGTTTTGTCATTTTCTTTCACTAAAATCACTTGTCTTTAATTTCAACAATAAAACCATTCAAGTCTTAAATTGTTTTATTAAAGTCACTTATTTTAATTCAAGTTTCAAATTGTTTCATTAAAATCTATTAAATTTTATTTTCAATTACAAAACTCACCCAGATTTTAATATCATCCAAGTTTTCAAAATTTTACAAAAGAAATTGATAAGAATGTTTGTTAATTGCGTATACATTAAATAATAACCTACGATCTCGTTGGTTGGATTTAACAACATCTTCTTGTACTCATTGTGGCGAGATAACAAATTATGCAGCACATGTCTTGTTCAAATGCCCGACGTCAAAGGATGTATGAGACCATTGTAACTTTAGTTGGTTCAGTGGCGCACAAAGCGCTGCTACATTTCATGATTTTTGTCAGGTAATTCTTGACAAAATTTCAGCCCAATAGGAGATATTTATGATGACATTGTGGGGATTATGGATAAGAAGGAACAAACATTTTCATGGCTAGTTGAACGGTAGAGGAGGTAACGTAGACGCCATAGCAAAATTGATTTCATCGGACTGTGACAAGGCAAATCATAAGGAAGTTGCTAGAGACACTAGTTTAGCTCACAATACCCATGCGGGTGTGTGGTTAAGGCCACAGGTTAAGAACATTAAAAATTAATTATGATGTTGCATGTAAAAAAGGGTCTAGAATGCCACGTTTAGTTTTGTAATCTATAATCATAACAGCGATGTAATAGTTTCGAATGCTTGATCAGAATGTTATGCGAGTTCTCCTTTGCAAGCCAAAGCAAAAGCTGTTTATTAGGCTATAAGTCAATCACTTAGTAGCAGATATTTTAAAACAAATTCATTATATCTAGTTAAGACGCTTCAGAATAAAGTTACTATCACTACAAATTGAGAGTCTTTTCAAATAGACATTATCTAAGTCAATTGATTTCAATGTAAATCTTTTAAAAAATATTTTTTGATAATTATTACTTCATTCGTCCTATATTTATTTTTCATATTTCTTTTTTAAGTTGTCTTAAATTAATTGAGTACTTCCAAATATAGATAAAGAATATAAATTAATTTTACGATATTAACCTCACTTGAGGTTATTATTACAAGCTTTAAAGAGTTTTTAAATGTAATTGTTATAGTAAAACTATCTTTTGTTCAAAAATTAAGAAATAAAATGTCGTAATAATGATGTTTTATTAAACTGTGTTTTTTATATGTAAACAATTATTTTAAGACGAAGGAAGTAGAAAAGGTCAAATACATATCATACAATTTTACAACTTGCAGTTACAACCCAAATTCATATGGCAATAATTAGGAGGATAGATTGAGTAACTCGTTACTTTATAAATTGTTTAATATTTGACCTAAATTTGCTCCAACTGTAATAATCGTTAATCACATGCTTGTTCATTTTGCATTTATGTGAACTATATTTTTGCCTGCATAACTGTAGTCATGGTTCATTGTACGTTCTCTCTCAACCTATACTAGTGGTCGTAGACGGAACTTGAACATTTTTTTTGAGGAGGCCGAATTTATTTTGGGATAGCCAAATCGGAGACTTATTTGTAATCTCAACTAAATTACCCCTAAAACCTATAATATTTACACTAGGTGACGCAAATTTTGGGGGGGCCGGGGCCCTCCTCGGTCTCCATTAAGGTCCGTCCTTGCTAGTAGTCTAGTACATGATTGTTTAGGCTAGGGTGCAATACTAACCAACATTATTATCGTTAACTCAACATCACATCATATTTGAGTATATCATCAACTTTGGGTAATATAACAACCAATTTCACCACCCATACATACTTACACACAAATATAAACCATCCGCATGACCAACATACAAGTTGATCGGTCTATCAACCGAGTTATGCATTTTCAAAACAGCCGACACGGAGGGGTGGGGGGATTTTATAAATAGGATGCGTCTAGGAACTTACCAACGCGTTGTCTTAACTATATACAGTGTCAGTAGTCTATCATGTTTGTTATATATTCACTATTTTATTAAATAAATCACTTTAGTAGTATTTACAAAAATAATAAATAAATAAACACAATTATGAATACTCTCTTTTCCAAAATAAGAACATTGCTTATAGGGCAAATTGCATAAAAAGGTATCTAAGTTAAGTCCATTTACAATTTAAGGTACCCATCTTATTTTTTCTCAATTTAAGGTATCGAACTTTAGTTTAGTTGCAATGTGGGGAAATTAACAAGTTTCCAGTCACTTTAAAAATGTTAGCCGGTTACTATCTCTTTCCTGACTTTTCCGGCGATCCCACTTTCGGTGGCTGGTTTCCGGCCATCCTCACTTTATATCTAGTGTAACCCACATGCTTTCCTATGACACCAACCTTTTCACAGCAACACCCATCCAACTTAAAGCACCACCACTGTGAGCACCCCATCCACCTCACTTATCAATGGTGATATTCCTTCGTATCACACTCATGTCCCCATGGGGACCACCGATCACATATCATCCAGATGGAATCGTGGAAATGACAATAGTGTGAACACGTGTGGGACTATGGCACCATCATTATTGCATTACTCGACTATCTCTTCGGTAGTTTGCACAATTAGCACTAAAGTTTGGTTGCAAGGTCATGGGTCAATGGCATAAATTTGGTTGTGTGTGTGAAGAAGACTAAGAGCACTTCCATTGTTAACGCCGAAACGGCGTTATAGCCAAAAATAACGGCGTTGGCCCGTTATTACCCTTGGAAGTGTGTTTGTGTCACGGCGTTAATCCCCCAACGTTATCCCCTTAACGCGCGTTAAGGGGCAGAAAAAAAAAATTCAAAAAATTTTCAAATCTAGTCCCTCTAACGGCTACTAGCCGTTAACTTTTAAAAAAAATTTCATTTTTAGTCCCTAACGGCTAGAATTGATAAAAAAAAAATTCAAAAACCTTTTTTTACCACTATAAATACACAATCAAAACACCATTTTTATTCACACTTCCACTTCTAAATCCTCTCAATACTCTCAATCTATCAACTTCAATTAACTGCAAAAAAAAAAACAATGTCGGGAGGCAACGACGATACTTTCTTCAATCTTCTCAATGATGGGTGGAATCCCTCAAACCCGGGTTCATCATCTAACCCGAACGCTGGTTCATCTTCAAACCCCAACCCACTAGGCTTTTCAACCCAAGAAATGTGGAAACAACAACAAACATTACTGTTTTGGCAACAACAAAACCAACAAAACACCTTAAACTCCAACTTTCAAAACCTTCAATTCACACAACAGTCACAACAATCACAAACTGAAACACAAGATGTTGCTGAGACACCCATATCTCCACCAAAAAAAGGAAAAGGTCGTATTAAGCGAAAATCCAAAGACCCCTAGCCCGAACCAATTGATTATGATGAGGAGGTTGTCGTTACCAATCGTTGGAATTCAGCAGAGGAAGCATTACTTGCAAGGTGTTACATAGCTGTTTCGGAGGATCCAAAAGTTGGAAAGTGCCAACCTAGAGATACGTTTTGGTATCGGGTCAGAAATGAGTTCAATAGACTCAACTTTCAACGGCGCACCAAGGACATGATGTCAAGCAAATGGACATCGTTGAACAGGATATGCAAAAAGTTCAACTCTTGTTACGTACGTGCGCAACGAGAGCAACGAAGCGGTGAAAGTGAGGTGGATGTGATGAAACGGGCAAAGCAATGGTATCGTGAGGAAAACAGAGGAGCACTGTTTGGTCTGGATGACGCTTGGGATGTTTTGCGTCATTATAAGAAATGGGAGACGCCGGAACCGGTTGATTTAACCGGCGAAGTCCCAAGCCAAACAAACGAGGCTTTGTTTGGTAATGATGAACAACCACGCCCCATGGGAAAGAAACGTGCTACCAAGAAAGCACGATCCGAGACTACAACAAGTACTGGGGGAACAAGCACTGGAGGAACGAGCTCGTCAGCTTATTTCACCGAAACTATGGCAAACGAGTTTCGTTTGAAACGAGAAGTCTCCGAAGCGGCGTATCGGGCCGCGCAGGAAAAAGATCTCACAATAACCCGGTTGGAAGAGATCAAGTTTTTGATGACGCGTACTGAGGGGGAAGATCCAATGGTCGTGCAGTGGATCAATGACGAAAAAGATCGAATCATCGCAAAATATAACTTGAAACCTCGTCAGTAGATCGTATTTCCTTTAATCTCGTATTGCAGTGTGTTTTTTTTTTTTTCGTTGTATTTTTTTTTATTTTATTTTTTAATCTCGTATTGTAATATGTTTTTAGTTTTAATGAAATGTTTGTTTTAGTTTTGAAGTGTTTGTTTTAGTTTAGGGGTTGAAATTGAAAATATGAAATATTATTGGTGTTATGGTGTTATTGGGATGTTATGGATGAGAGTGTTTTTTGGGGATGTTAATGTTAAATGTTAAAGCTGATGTGGCGCTGACGTGGACGGTGTTATTGGTGTTATGGATGGGAGTGCTCTAAGGAATAAAAGTAGTTGTATGTGTTTTAGAAGAAGATAAAGAAAGAAAAAAAAGTGGTGTTGGATTTTTCTTATTAAAAATTCAGATGCAATATGCCACGTCACTACACATATGCCATGTAAGGCTAGTCCCAGTCGCAACCTGGGACGACCTGGGACAACCTGCGCCACGTCAGCTTTCTCTCTCCAGCGACCTGAGACAACCCGGATGCCCCAGTCGACGACCCGAGGATTTTTTTTTTTTTTTTTTTTTTTTTTTTTTTTTTTTTTAATTCAAACATTTTTAACATTAAATTTAAATTTCATTCAAATTAAAAAAAAACATTACATTACGAAATTAAAAAAAAAAACATTACACTACGAAATTAAAAAAAAAAAACATTACAATACGAAATTCAAATAAGCACTAGAATACTTAAACTAATAATCTAAATTGTAACGTTCTTTGATTGCTGCCTTAACTTTCTCCAACTCTTCTAGTTGGCGGCCGGTCAAATTTGGGTCGATTGGGGTGTTGTAGAAGATGATGTCGGACTCCCGTTTTGATGTCCTCATGAGCTCAAGTTTTGCCTGTTTTATCTCGAGCTCTTTTTCCCTCAACCGTAACCAAGTATCTTCTAAACCCTGCTTATTCTTATCTTTATCCTCTTTTGACGGCTTCTTGGTCCTTAAGAAATTTTTGGCCAACGATTGCATAAATGAGTCTGATGGAACATCACCATCACGAGAGGAGGAGGATGCTTTCTTCCTTCCTTTGTCACGACCAACTGGTCGTGATTCTCTAGTCGCTTCCTCAGCAGAATCATCAACGTCATAGACATCGAAAGGATCACGAGCTGCCGTTGAACCAGAGGTAGTGGTAGAACCCTTTGTTTTCTTCCGACTATTTGTTGATAAAGCCGGCAACTCAACCTCCTTCCAAGCAGCATGACCCTTTAACACCTCGTAGCACTCCTCTAAAGTGAAATCATGACCGTACGTCATACGGTATTCTTTAAGAGCTTTTGAGGTGTCGTCGATATCATTCTCACCGCTTCCATGGGTGTTCTTGATATTCTCCATGATAGCACAATAATTTCCAACCCTGTTACGAATCCTGCTCTTCCATTTGGTAGTGATGGAGTCATAGGTTCGGTCTTTGCCAGTTTCTTTGTTAAAGTACTCGATCACTTGCTCCCAAAACTTGAAGCGGTTCTGGGCGTTTCCTCTCACCGCGTTTTCCGACACATAGACCCAAGCTTTACAAAGCACCACCTCTTCCTCCTTTGTCCATGGATCTGCTGGCTTCTTGTTTTTCCCCTTGCTTGTTTCCGGCTTCTTGCCTTTGTCCTTGGCCTTTGAAGCACGTCTAGATGCCTGCTTTGGTTTGATGGGGGACATCTCTTCAGCGGAAGCGGTTTTCTCATCATCAGAATCATCAACGGGAATGGAACCATGGAACGAACCGTGGTGCGAACCGTGACCCGAACCTTGTCCCATCGAAGCATCTTGACTTGGGTAGTTTTGACTTGGGTAGTTTTGTGTCGGATACTCCGGCATCCAATCTTCCAAATTCATGTCTAGATTAGTGCTTCGAATCGGGGAATAAGGTTGATACGGTTGAGAAGGATAAATGAAGTCCATGTTTGGATGGTAACCAGACCCACTAGGTTCTTGCCGGTAATCGTGGTAAGAACGTTGCGGTGGGACAAAAGGACGGTTAAGATAAAACGCGTTTTGGTTTTGATTTGGTTGGGGTAGTTGTGATTGATACTCAAAACCTTGTGGACGAAAACGAATAGGCCGGTTTTGTTGTGGTGATATGCCGGTTAACTCGAAGTTGTTTTCCGGCGAGAAATTCAGATCCGGGGCATTTTGGGGTAGTCGTGATCGTCGGGTTTTTGATTGTGGGGTATTTTTCTTTGACATTTTGAAGTTTGATAAGAATGTAAATTGAAATGAATGTAGATGAGAAATGGTGAGTGGTGAATTGTGTTTGAGGTGAAGTGGGTATTTATAGAGTGGTAAAATGGGTTTGATTTTTTTTTTTTTTTTTTTTAGTTTAATTGACCAAACGGTCATTTTTTAAAAAATGTATTTAATCCAAACGGACACAAGCAATAAACACACATCGGTTCACAAACCACTCGATATGCCACATTTACCACACACGACCGATGTGCCGACCAATCCCCACACTCGAGCAAACCGATGTGAACATCGGTTGAGGGTGCAAAAATTCGGTGCCCAACCGATTTGAAAGTTGCGAATGCGACAAGCCTAAGGGATAAATGACCGGGAACCGTATGTACCGGTAAAATATTTCCAACATTGCAACAAAAATAAAGTTCGGTACCTTAAATTGAGAAAAAATAAGATAAGTACCTTAAATTGAAATTCAAAATAAGTTCGGTACCTTTTTATGTTATTTGCCCTTGCTTATATGCCACGTTCATTTATTTAGCTGGAAACAAAAGATTCAATTCATCAATAGTCATTTTTTTAAAACAAATTCTTTCATATAAAAAAGTGAAAATTACTTGGAAGGCCCTGCAGAGACTTCTTTGTCCTGCAGAAGACCTCTTTTCTCCGTATATCAAAAAAGGCCACCCATTTCGCTACAAACTTGTGCAGAAATGCTTAATGGACACGTGTCGCTTCCCCATTAAATTAACGTGCGTAATTTAAAAAAAAAAAAAAAAGTAATTCGCCTCTAAGTTGCAGCGAAATCTGACAACTTGTGGGGCCACGAGCTGACACAAGAGAGAGAAACCAGTATTTCACCTAAACTTTGTGGCGAAATCCGACACAAGTGGGGACACCTGCTGAGAACGTGGGCCCCAGCCAATTTTTGACATAATTTTTTTTTGCGTTTGAGATCTTGAATTTAATTTTTTTTGTATTTGATGCTACCAATATTTTGCTACAGAATCTCATTTGGACTTATTTTTGTTATAAAATTTTTGTTATAAAAATGTAATTAAATTTTTGTTATAAAAATGTAATGAACTTATTTTTGTGTTTATGATGGTGTATAAAGTTAGAGATGTCACAGAAAAACAAAATGTATCAGATATTGTCATTATAAAAAACATTATGTTATTATTGCCTCATATACTTGTAAATTTGTTACTTTAAACTATTTTTACACAAAACACATGCTCAAATAATGTCTATTCAATACAAAGTACTAGAAGAGGATAAGGGTTATGTCAAGTCTATCGGTGTCGGTGCTGTTTTGATACTAAAGAACGTCTCAGTGTTCACACCAAAACCACATAACCATTACCTTAACATCACTTTGAAAAACATTGTTGAGGTTTACCACAAGGATACCGTTTATCAGTGATGTTTAAATTGGACTTTCGTTTTTAATTTGTATCATCTTTATCTTGTATTTTTTTATGTTTTTATTTAACCCATCTACTAGACTTTCGTTTTTAATTTGTATCATCTTTATCTTGTATTTTTTTATGTTTTTATTTAACCCATCTACTATTTTCATTTAACTCATCTACAAAACTTTAGTTATCGACGACATAACTTGTGATATATAACATACACAAACTTTCATTTGGTAACCGTATATGAAAATACATATACAAACGGTCAACTAATCATATCTACATCCGCTAGTATTCGTCAACCATAGATAAAAAAATGCACTATGTATTTGCTAAATATTTGACGAATAAAGTTTGTTATATAAAAAATTTACAAATATTAAAAAGTGTAGTGTGGTTATGGTAAGTTTTAGTTTTCAATTTCAAAATAGTTGATATATATAATTAACTTTAATATTTTTTATAAAATTTTGCATACGTCAAAAGAATATTAATATTGGTCTCGTTTTGTTCGTAATTTAGAGCTCTTCGCGACGGTATTTTTTTATTAAGAAATTCATTATATATTTGCTAAATATTTGACGAATTAAGTTTGTTATATAAAAAAGTTGTAAATATTATAAAGTTAAAGGGTAACTTTTGTAATTTTTTATATAAAAAGTAAAGTGAATCATTGGTCAATTGGTCTGGTGAGGCCCACAAATTGGATTTCGCCTCAAAGTGTATGTGAAATGCTTTTTTCTCTCACGTGTGTCAGTCGGTGTCCCCACAAGTTGTCAGATTTCGCTGCAATTTAGAGGTGATTTGTTTTTTTCTTTTTTAATTACGCACGTTTAATTAATGGGGTAGCGACACGTGTCCTTCTACGATTTCTGCACAAATTTGTAGCGAAATGCTAGGCCTTTTTGGATATATGATAAAAAAAAGGTCTTCTGCAGGACAACGCAAACTCTGCAGGGCCTTCAAAGTAATTTTCACTATAAAAAAATTGGAACACCCCTCCCCCAGTATCATCCAGAGTTGAGATCAATATAGAACTCATATTTGTCATAGAACAAATGAACCAATCATTACCCTCCATTTTTTATCTAAATTAATACAAAATCATTTTCTACATTTTTTTTTAAAACAACATATCTTACAAACGGTAAATCTTCAAAATATAAAAAATACACCATCGTGACGAGAATTAAATTATCTTTCTATAGATATGCACTTTTACATATTTTCGACAAACATTTTTTTCAAAAATTCCGTCCGAAAAATCATATATGATTTTTACGAATCATATATGATTTTAAAAATCATGTATGATTCGATTTTTACGAATCATATATGATTTTACAATCATATATGATTCTCAAAAATCATATGTGATTCGTAAAAATCGAATCATATATGATTTTCACAAATCATATATGATTTTTGTTGACCGAAATTTTGAAAAAAAAAAGTTGTTAAAAATATATAGTAGTGCATATCTATAGAAAAATAATTTAATTCTCGTCACGATGGTATAATTTTTATCGCGTAACGATTAACGGTTTGCGAGATATTTAATTTTTTAAAAAAGGGTGAAAGTTTATCATAATAAAAAAATGAATGGCTATTATTGGTTGATTGGATCTATGGTAAATTTTGGTTCTATATTAAACTTTTGCCGTATCATCCATTTGGCAACATTATAATTAGCATGTTCCCTTCACGTAAAATGTTTTAAAACCACATTGTATGAATCCAAATCAGCATATACTAACCACTTCATAATGATAACTAAATTAGTATTTAATATATTCTGTAATCAAGCATAATCTTTGCAATCTTCTTATTCTTTAACTTTAAGTAAGCATATGCATGTATGAATCCAGATCCACCCAAATTATTGGCATTTTATCAAGACACAATGGTATCATTAAATTTTTTGTCGCGATTCTGTTATGATTTAAGCAGCCAAGGGTATTAGCCGATAAGATACACATGATACATATTATGATAAACCTTGTTTAAAAGGACGATAATTCTTATTCTACCGGTAAATAAAGGTTTACGCGTATTATGACCTTGCAAAAAATAATCAAAGCAGATATACAAGTCTCTAGAGATGACATAAGATGGATCCCATGTATTTTCTGGTATATAGTGAGACTGTTCTAATAGGTTACGACAATAATCGAACGCAGACTATTCTCCAAAACATTTACAATACAAATATTTCCTGAAAAAGGTTTCAAATATGTCAAGCATTGTTGTCAAAAACTCAAAAATGAGCATAGCGATAAAAAAAAATGTTCGAAATCGAGTTAAAGTAAACAACTTTTAAGCATTTTTCAGTTTTTTACGAGTAGATGTTCACATTTGGGCCTAAGCCCAATATTAATCTGTAGAATTAGCTATGATTGGGACTATTAAAACTTAATCAGGATTGAGTTGACCATTCTTATTTTTGCGTGCGATTATGTATTTATGTATTTTTTTCAGTACTAGCCCAAGGAGATTTGGTAAACTAATCTGTTTGAGTTATGGTATAGGCCATGCTCATTATCTATCTTTTATTATGAAAGGAGGCATGTTTGTTATAAATAAGAGGAGAGTTATTTTACATACGGAGTAATAAATTTTATTCACATATTAAGGGACTCATTTCTATCATTTATGCAAAAAGAAATCAATGACTGAGATTAAAATCATCTTAATATTTCACGTATTTTTTATAATTTAAATATCTCTTAAACCGTTAATCGTTAATCGAAAATAATTACAGCATCGCGACGAGCATTTAATTATCTTTCTACAGACGGGCACTTTTATATATTTTCGGAAAAAGAAAAAAAAATCATTTTTTTTCACGATTTTTCGCCTTTTTTTCGAAACTGAAATTTGCATGAAAAAATCACATGTGATTCAAACTAATTTGAATATCACATGTGATGTCAGTGTTAAATCATGTAATATCACATGTGATATAAGTGTTAAATCACATATGATATACATATCATATATCACATGTGATATTCAAATAATGTTTAATCACATGTGATTTTTCATGTAAATTTCTGTAACGTAAAAAAAAACAAAAATTTTATATGGTTAGATAATTCCAAAGTGCCTATCTATAGAAAGATAATTCCACAAAAGGTGTAGATTGGCGGGAACACCTTGACCCCAGGTGCCTTTTGGCACCAGCCATTGTCCACCCCATAAGGAATAGCTCCGGAAACTCTCCTGGCCTAGTGGGGCACTAACTGGAGTGAGCACGAGTCAAGACTCGGATACCTGAGCTCTTATTTCACAAAGTCTCTCAAGTGTGCTCATAGGTTTTGCGGATGTGGGTACCTATATGAATCAAGTGCCAAGGATGGGACTTGAACCTGGGTCAATTGACTCAAGCACAAGTGCTCCAACCATTGGACTAATGCTCCATCGGACTATAGAAAGATAATTAAATGCTCGTCATAATGTTCTATTTTTTTTGGCTTAACGATTAATGGTATAAAAGATATTAATATTTGAAAAAAAGAAGAAGGTTGAAAGTGGTTTTTAAAATTGTTGAGATTAACCTCATTCATTAGATAACAAAAAATGGAGAGAAGATAAAAGGTGAAGATTGATCCCTTTATATGTAAAAAATAGTTGGCATGTAAATGATCTTTACTCTATAAATAAAATAAAACTAAGAATAAGATAGGAATTACAACGATTTAGTTGATATTTTCAACCAACAAAAACAATATAGTGACCCAAAACAACTACCACGACCTTAAAACAACTTTTCTTATCCAAACAACCCTTACATTACGGGTGTGTTTGGCGCCGAGCATTTATGAGCGGTGAACGTTGAGCTTTGCGATTTTTAATGCTTGTTTGACAAGTATTTGTTGGGTATTAAGAGGCAGAACACTTAGCACTGCTCAAGCACTTTTAGTTTACATTAGCAGTACTAACATAGTAATATTTGTACTGCTAGTTAAAGTTGCTGAAGATGTTCATACTGTTGTGTCTGGAAGATAAGTGTTTGTACTACTTTGATAAGAAAACGTGTAATGTGATAAGTATAGAAGATATTCAGAAGATATCTTATATGGTTAGACTTATACGTATATTGTGCATATTTAGAATATTCATAGTTATCTTGTAAATGACTCCTTAAGTCTATAAAAGGAGGCCTTAGGGAATAGAGAAATGCGCGTATCAGTTTAAGAGTTTATAGCTTCAAGGTTGTTTGTAACCCTAGTACTAAAGCAAGAGTACTCGTATTATTCATTAATAATATTGAAGCTGTTGTGTTGTGTTCATTCTTGTGTTTACAATTACTACTCAAACAACTCTTCTTTATTCAACCTAAGTGTAAGATTCCACATAACGCCTAGTTCCACCAAATAGTTTCTATAAGAGTTGTGCTAGATTTATCTAGTGTAACTTATTCTTTACAAGCCTAAGGAATTGGATCGTGGTTAATCTGGTATCAACAAGTGGTATTAGAGCTTGTGATCTAGAAGATGCTGATTAAAGAAGAACCTGTTATTCAACACAAGATCTTGAAAAGCAAAGATTGGCTAAAGTATCAACTGAAGAATTATCTCAAATAGAATCTGATGCACTGCTAGCTCCCAGAATACAAGAAGAAGAGAGAGCAATCATTGATGAAGATGACAGAGAAGATGCATTACAAGATCTACTGGCTATGATCAGAAAACAACAAAGTGCTAGGATGGCTGGAAAAAGATTTTAGCCTCCTACAAAAACACAAAAGATGAGGCATATGAAGGAATATCTAAAGCATCAAGACTACAAAAAGGTTGTTCAACTGAAGGGGAAGTCATATGCAGAGATTGAAGAGATGTATATCAAAGCCTATAAGAGTGTACAAGACTTCATACTTATGGGAACTGAAGTAGAAGGCAGAAGAATCAAAAGAACAACTACAACACTAGAATCAGAATCATTAAAAAGACAGAGAGTAGAAGAAGAAAAATCTACTGTAGAAGAAATGACTGATGAAAGACTTCAACATATGATGGTGATATTTCCAGAAGATGTGAATGCTGATCCATTGCAGTCCAAATTTCCTATCATTGACTGGGAGATTCACATAGACAACTTTGGAAAGACTTGGAGGATAATCAGAATGGGAAATCACATTGAAATGTACAAGACTTTTGAAGACATGGTTAAGGCATTTGACAGAGATGATCTAGTGAAGCTCTGGGATTTGGTGAAAGAAATATTCAACCAAGCAGAGTTTGAAGATGATAAGGAGAAAGAGCTATGGGTTTAGCTGGAAAGATTGTTTGAGCCTGATCCTTATGACAGCCTTTGGAAGTTTCAAGCTCATGATAGAGCTACAACATAGAAGCTGTATGATTCATCTGGTGTTCATCATGTCTCTACTGCAAATGCAGTTGATGTGTTTATGCTGGTAGAGAAAGAGTATCCTCTCAGAGCTGATATAATGACTATCATGTTATCTGCCAAACTCATAGTGAATGAAGATTCTGAGATGGCAAGAGAGTTGCTAAGGAAGATCATGGATCAGTGTGATAAGCAATAAGGACTGCAAGAGGAAGATAGTGTTTGGAAGAATCCTCAAAAGATTTAATTTAGAAACTTGTAATTTGAAGGCATAACAAGTTTAAGGTAAGATTGTTAGGTATTAAGAGGCTGAACACTAGTATTGCTCAAGCACTTTCAGTTTACACTAGCAGTACTAACTGGAGTTAGTACCGCCAGAGCAATATTTGTACTGCCAGTTAAAGTTGCTGAAGATGTTCATACTGCTGTGTCTGGAAGATAAGTGTTTGTACTGCTTTGATAAGAAAACGTGCAATGTGATAAGTATAGAAGATATTTAGAAGATATCTTATATAGTTAGACTTATACGTATATATTGTGTATATTTAGAATATTCATAGTTATCTTGTAAAGGACTCCGTAAGTCTATAAAAGGAGGCCTTAGGGTATAGAGAAAGGTGCATATCAATTTAAGAGTTTATTGCTTCAAGGTTGTTTGTAACCCTAGTACTAAAGCAAGAGAACTTGTATTATTCACCAATAATATTGCAACTGTTGTGTTGTGTTCATTCTTGTATTTACAATTACGGCTTAAACAATTCTTCATTATTCAAGCTAAGTGTTAGATTCCACATAACACCTAGTTCCACTAAACAGCTTCTATAAGAGTTAAGCTAGATCTATCTAGTGTAACTTATTCTTTACAAGCCTAAGGAATTGGATCATGGTTAATCTGGGATCAACAAGTAGCTTTATCTACTTTTTCAGAATGCTCATTTTTTAACGCTCAATGAAGTAGCATTTATGAGCGTTGAACATTTAAGAGATGTTTTACACATTAAGATTGCACCTTCAACTACGTAACTAAACGTTTTTATAGAAAACTGCTACAGCTCACTGCTACTTTTACCAAACACGCCCTACATCCGCTATCGACCATATGAAAGTAAACAATAAAAGGAAGACCCTCCGCCATTCAATCCAACACAACACCTAACTATCTAAATGCATCACTTGAAGCATGGAAACAGGTGAAATAGCGATATTTCATGACCATTAATGTCAAGCTTATTTAACTTGTTTGACAATTTATTATCAAGCATGCCCTAGTCACATTACATCTTTGTCGTCCAATTTTTAGATATTACCTAACTTAAATAACAAGATTAAAATAGCCAATCGACTTTGCTCTAATTTGTTCTCAAGTAAAAGTAAATAGACATTTGAAGCACTTAACATAAAGTTATATGTATTTAATCTTGGCAATAAACGTTACAATGTAAGTTATAGTGATTGCTGGCGTAACATGTGATTAAAGAAAAAGACCTAAATTTTTTTTTTACTGTAACTCAATTGAAAACTCTATTTAAGGGTTTTCAAATGCATGATATGATCAATGCATGCATTAAATCTTTACAAATCAAACAATTTACACAACCAATGGCTGCCTCTTCCTCTAACACCAGTTTGAATTCGAACTTGAACTTGTCTGAAAAAGATTGGGTTTTTCGAACCCAACAAGTTCTCCAAAACAATATTCTATCAGACGAAAAAATACCAATATCGGTTTGCCAAGTGCCCAATTCTATAAGTGTTGTAAAGCCTCAAGCTTACGCTCCTCAAATGATTGCGTTAGGGCCATACCATTATTCACGCCCCGAACTCTATCACATGGAACGATCCAAGATCAATGTAGTCAAATCTTATTGGAATCCCGACCAAATCGATCATGTGATAGAAAAGCTTAAAAGTATCGGGCCAATAATCCGAGCTTGTTATCATAAGTACCTTGAACTTGAGGATGATACTTTGGCATTAATGCTTGCCATTGATGCGTTGTTTTTCATTTTCCTTTTAAGGAAAGATTTAAATGGTTTTGCTATTGATGCTAGTATCTTTAGCGATGTAATGATGCTTGAAAATCAAATCCCGATGATTATTTTGAAGGAAGTTGTAAACATTGATACAAAATCGTCAAACGACAATGATCTTAAGTTGCTCTCCTTGATGTGGGAATTTTGTGAGTCTCATTCGCCTTTTGTGTTGCAATCAAAACAGCAAGACATACAAGAAATGAACGTACTTCACTTATTGGATCTTCTACATAAGATGCTTACTTTGCCTCAGAGGCTAGCAGGTGCGCACACGATGATTACTTATTGGATCTTCTACATAAGATTAATTTTGTGAGTCACACATGCGATCGTTCATGTTAACTTATTTAGTTAACTTATGTTTTTCAAGATTTAGTATAAAATCATACACTAAATTTTTTCTATCTATCTAATGAAACTTATAAACTCTACAGATGACAGCGATAAGAAGCCCGCTTCACCTCCACGAGAAGTCCAAGTAGAATTATCACCCGCTTCACCTCCACGAGAAGTCCAAGTAGAATTATCGCCACAAGCATCGCAAAAAGCAAAAATCGATCTTACTAACGATCAACTGGTCAAAAACATTATAGGTATAGCGAAAACTGACATAATAAATTCAATTAGGCCAATTCGATTTATCACAAGTTTACCATGGGGCATGATCTCGAAATTAGTCAGCCAGAGTCTAGGCCTCCAAGAAAGTGCCACTAACAATTCACTAGTCGAAGAGATAGAAATCCCTTCAGTTTCTGAATTAACCAAAATGGCTGGTATATATCATTCAAGCCTCTAAAAGACGGAATGTTAAAGCCCTTTTTTGATTCTAAGATCACAACCATCTACCTACCAGTGATTACCCTAACCGCAAACTCAGAAGTCATATTGCGGAACCTAGCAGCTTATGAAATGGCTAGTAGTAGCAACGCAACGTATGAAAGCCAAGTGATAGCACAATATCTTGATCTCATGAGTGGTATTGTCGACACGAAGGAAGATGCAAGTTTGCTTAGACAGGTTGGCATCATCAAAGCGGACTTGACTGATACATTGATCGCGGATTTGTTTAATGGGATTAATAAATCGTCGATGAAAATTTACAAGGACACTACAGCTGCTAAAATCAATGATTATTACAAGCAAAAAGTGAAGGTGAAAGTGTATAAGTTTACGAAGAAATATGTATAACAAATAAAAGTACAAGGTTGGTGTTTCTATACGGAATTTCTCCAAAGTCGATCGTGATTAACAATCTTCAACGACCTCGGCCCTTTGTGTCTCAAAATGCAACCAAACAAAGATGTCATATGCATGGACTGGATGGACGAGGATGCCAGAAAAGTGACACCCCGTCCATAATTTAAAAAAAAAAAAAATTGGGTTGTAACTGTATGCAAATTGTATGATATATATGAGTTATTTTAACCTTTGCCGCGTTCATTTATTTAGTTGGAAAAAAAGATACAATTATTAAAACTAATGTCATCAATAGTCATTTTTTTAACAAATTATTTCACATAAAAAAATTGGAACACCCCTCCCCCAGTATCATCCATTTGGCCACATAATTATTATTAAAATTAGCATGTTCCCTTCACGTAAAATGGTTTCATTGTAATAAAACCATGGGTGTGTTTGGGGAGGGGCTTATGGGGCTTGAGCTTTTAAAATAAGCTTGCTTATAAAATAAGTATTGTTTGTCATACGGGCTTATGAAATCATAAGCCCTAAAAGGGGCTTAAAACTTTAGCCCCATAAAAAGGGCTAAAAACATTAGCCCGATGCTTATGAACCATAAATTACATATTTACTCACAAAAATATCTAACATATATCATAAAACTCATTTAATTATATCATTTTTAGTAATTTTGCAATAATAAGCCTCAGCCCTAATCCATTTGCCAAACAAGTCTACAAAAATACAAATTCCAACTTCGGCTTATAATAAAAGCCCTAGCCCCAGCCCAAGCCCATTGCGCCAAACATACCCTGTATGAATCCAAATCAGCGTATACTAACCACTTCATAATGATAACTAAATTAATATTTGTGTTAATTACATAAATCATCCTTGTGGTTTGCTGAAAATTACGGATCCTGTCCCTGTGCTTTTTTTCTTACGGATCCTTTCCTTATGGTTTATGATTTTTAAGGGTCCAGTCCAAATTTCGACCCGACTCCTAACGGTCGTTAAAAATGACTTAACATGACATAGAATGTATTTTGGTTTTAACGATCGTTATACAAATCACATGGACGATTTATGTAATTTACTCTTTAAACCAAAAAAAAAGTTTTTTCCTTCTAATTTTATTATTCGAATTTTTTTTTTTAATTTTATAACGATTAAATTTTTTAATAAAAAAAAACTTTTTTTTTTAAATTTAATTTTAATTTTATTATAATAAATTAAAAAAAAACAAATTTTAATTTTATTATAATAAATTAAAAAAACTATTTTTAATTTTTTTTAAATTTTATAGAAAATCAAAAATTTATAATAAAACTAAAAAATTAATTTTAATTTTATTATAATAATTTTTTTTAAAGTTTTTTCTTTTAAAAAAATTAAAATAAAATAAAAAAGACAATTTTTTTTTTTAATTTTATTATAAAACGGATGAAAGCGTATAAAAAAACGTTTTTATACGGTTTCGTTCATTTTTGTATGAAAACAACGTACAAAAATGTATGAAAACAACATATAAATGTATGAAAACGGATGAAAACGTACAACAACGTTGTTTTTGTACGTATGAACGTTGTTGTACATTTTCATACATTTTTGTGCGTTGTTTTCATACATTTTTGTACGTTGTTTTTATACAGTTTCATACAAAAACATTTTTTTATACGTTTTCATCAATTTTATAATAAAATTAAAAAAAGTTTTTTTTTTGTTTTTTTTAATTATATTTTAATTTTTTTAATAAAATTAATTTTTTTAAAGAAAAAACAGTTTTAAAAAAAATTTATTATAATAAAATTAAAATTATTTTTTTTAGTTTTATTATAAATTTTTGATTTTTTATAAAATTAAAAAAAATTAAAAATAGTTTTTTAATTTATTATAATAAAATTAAAATTTATTTTTTTTAATTTATTATAATAAAATTAAAATTAAATTAAAAAAAATTAATTAAAAATTTTAATCGTAATAAAATTAAAAAAATTTCGAATAATGAAATTAAAAAGAAAAAACATTAATTTTTTTTTAAACAGTAAATTACATAAATCGTCCCTGTGGTTTGTTTAATGATCGTTAAAACCAAAATACAATGTTAGCACTCACGTTAGAATATATGTCACGTTAAGTCTTTTTTAACGACCGTTAGGAGTCGGGTCGAAATTTGGACTGAACCTGTAAAAATCATAAACCACAGGGACAAAATCCGTAAGAAAAAAAGCACATGGACAGGATCCGTAATTTTCAGCAAACCACAAAGACGATTTATGTAATTAACTCTTAATATTTTATAGATTCTGTAAGGCCAATACTAATGGCTCGATTGGTTGCCACCCCAACCGAGTAGTCGACCGAGTTGTCACCAACCGATCAAACCCTCAACCTTTGCAATGTTTCAGTTTGCCTGGAAACCGATTAAATTTGCACATCTCCTTTTGAGTTTTTGACCGTTGCATCATTATACACAAAAGATCTCGGGTTTTTTTTTTTTTTTTTTTATCTTTAAACATCTTGAAAGAAAGAAAAGATAAACCCATCGTTGATCTTGAACTATTACATGAAAACACACCTACCCAGAACCTTGTTACAAGGTCTTGAAGAAGCGTCGTATCTCTTCAGTCTTTGTTGAGGAATGTATTAAAGGTGGTGTCTTTCAGTTCGTGTGTTATGGTGTAATAAAGAAGGTTGATTTGTTGTGAGTGTATGTTGTAAATGGAGTAATAAGCTAAGAGTTGTGATCGTATGTTTTGGAGATATAATGATGGTCTAATTTTATAATAGAAAAAATTACACATTTGGTCCCTGTGGTTTGCTCGGATTTCATGTTTAGTCCCTAAGTCGTTTTAATTACACCAGAAATACCTATTTTTGAAACCTTGCACTTATTTAGTCCCTATGTTGGATGGGCAGTTAGTTTATCCGTTAAGTGTTTGCACCGTTAGTCCCTTTGTTAAGATTTTTTGCACCGTTAGTCCTTATTTTGCAAAATGAATTAAAACCTCGTTTTTATTCGTTTTCGTTCATCTTTTTTACGTTTTATTCCTTTTTTTTTATTACGTTTTCATCTGTTATTTCACGTTTTTGTATATTTTTTTTACTTTTTCGTCCGCATTTTTACGTTTTCGTCCGTTTTTTACGTTTATGTCCGCTTTTTTAATTTTTGTCCGTTTTTTAAATGTTTTCATCTGTTTTTTTTACGTTTTTGTTTGTTTTTATCCGTTTTTTACGTTTTTGTCCGTTTTGGTCCGTTTTTTACGTTTTCTTCCCCCCCCTTTTTTTTTAATATATATTTTCGTCCGTTTTTTTATGTTTTTGTCCGGTTTTTACGTTTTTAATCGTTTTCATATGTTTTTTTTTACGTTTTCGTTTGTTTTTATACGTTTTTGTCCATTTTTATGTTTTCGTCCATATTTTTTACGTTTTTGTCTGTTTTTTACGTTTTCGTCTATTTTTAAACGTGTTCAGCTGTTTTTTACGTTTTTATTTGTTTTTATACGTTTTAGTCCGTTTTTACATGTTCGTCCATTCTTTTACGTTTTCGTTCGTTTTTTTAGGTTTTCGTCTGTTTTTTTACCTTTTTGTCATTTTCTTACTTTTTCGTCTATTTTTAAATGTTTTTATCTTTTATTTACGTTTTCGTTTGTTTTTACATGTTCTAATCCCTTTTTTTACACTTTCATTCGTTTTTTTACGTTTTTTTTCCTTTTTTACGTTTTCGTCAATTTTTTTACGTTTTCGTTTATTTTTATATGTTTTAGCCTGTTTTTTTTACGTTTTCGTCCATTTTTATCCGTTTTTTTCCCGTATTCTACGTTTTGGTCTGTTTTTGTCCGTTTTAGTCATTTTTTACGCTTTTGTCCGTTTTAGTCATTCTTTACGCTTGCAAAAGTTAATCAAAGCAAATATACAAGTAGTTCTCTAGAGATGACAGGATGCCATGTATTTTGTGGTATATAATGAGACTATCCTAATAGGTTACGAGAATAATCTTTTTTTAGGTAAAGGGGATTACCCCGGTAAAATAATGAGGCTATTTTAATAGGTTACGAGAATAATCGAACGCGAGCTACTTACCATAACATTTACAATACAAATATTTCCCCAAAAAGGTTTCAAAATTTTCAAACATTGTTTCCAAAAACTCGAAAATGAACATAGCGATAAAAAAAAGTGTTCGAAATGGAGTTAAAAGTAAACAGCTTTTAGGCATATTTTCAAGTTTTCCACGAGTAGATGTACACATTTAGGCCTAAGCCCAATATTAATCTGAAGATTTGGCTATGATTGGGCCAATTAAAACTTAATTAGGATTGATCATTGTTATTTTTGCTTAATGTATTTTTACTAATTTTTATTATAATACTAAGCCCAAGGAAATTTGATAAACTAATCTGTTTGAATTATGGTCACGGGCCATGCTCATTATCTATCTTTTACTCTGATAGGAGGCATGTGTGTTATAAATAAAACAAGGTGGTTTCCCCGCCGCGCTGCGGCGGGTTCATTTCGTTTTTTTTTTCTCTAGAATCTTCAAGAGTTTTGGTTAGTGCTAGTGTAGAACAACATAGTATTGTCGTACGAAACCCTGCATGGCTACATTTATTTTATGGCCACTTGTCATTATAGAAAAATGCATGTTCCAGGCCTAATAGCGGGAAACATGCGCAGTAATAGCCTAATAGATGATGAGGCACTGGATACAGATTTGAGAGAACATTTGTACCCACCTCGACGATAAGAGCAGTTGTGGTGACTACTTTAGGGATGGTTAGACAATTACAGGCATCATCTCGAGGCTCTGCAGCAACTCCAACGCTATACGCGTACGCACAGTATACTGATATTACTGAAGCAGCTCATAGGCTACCGTTTACCTGTTAACCACGAATAACACAACATGTTATAAAGTTATGGTTTCAGAAAATACGTCCGATGGGTGGGAATGGAAAATACGCAAACCTGCATAAATAACAGGACTGAACCTGTTATTAACAGCAACCACTACTGTGTTGACATTATTGTGCAGGCCTGTAAGTGTAATGAGATGTCGTCAGTTGTGAGTGCTAAAATTAATTTGCAAATATCATGTAGCTTAATTTCAGGAGGCTTAGCTCACCTTTAAGAAGTTGCTGGCCATATTTAGTTGGTTCATACTTGGATGCAGGAGGATGGCTTGCATTGTCGTTAGTACCTGATAGCTCAAACGCCTCAATTTATTGTGATTTTTTTGCCCTGTCGACAATAGTAAAATAGTTGTAGCATAAAATCATAAGGAAAATGTGGCATATTTAAGGCTTATGACCAAGCACATAATTGACCTGCAGTAGCCACAACCCAAGATTGACGGTGCTCCCATCTACTACCACATTTGCACAAAATCGTAGAAAACCGTTGGCGCATAATCCTGTTATCAGAATACATTCAAACACAGTAACAAAACTAACTTATTAAGTCACGACATCTCTTTCATGGTTTACAACTCCAAAGCCCAAACCATAACATCTACGCTATAAACTTCTTATTAACTACATGGTTATATGTTATGCTGACTTTACAGCGCACTCAAGAAAAGAAATACCTTTCTGATTATCGGACTCAGAATAGGAACCAGTGTTGCAAAAATCGGTCAACTCGGCCGATTAATCGCCGATTAATCGGTAATCGGCCGAGGACCTTGGCGATTTTTGAAAATCGGTCGAAAAATCGGCCTAGGATAAAAATCGACCCTGAGCAGTCAAAAAATCGGCCGAATCGGTCAAAATCGGCCGATTCGGTAAAAAATCGGCCGAATTGGGCAAATCGGTCATTTTAAAAATAATAATAATTTAGGCATTATACTTAATTTGGGGATCGTATATTTCACTTATAACGCACAATGGGCATCATAATCAGATTGGAGCCTTTTATTGAGGTTTGGAAACATAGCAGGCTTGGAATCGGTTAAGATTTTTAGTTTGGTCTCCAGAACTACCAAAAAACTGCAGGAAATGTCAATCCGATTAATCACCGATTAATCCCCGACTTGACCGATTACGCGCTGCAGGGTGGTCGACCGCCCGGCTACCGATTCACGATTTTTGCAACATTGATAGGAACCATGGTTATTGAGGCTTGATATGAAATCAGTTGCAGCAGTCTGTTTTGCATCTTTCCCTTGCCCACTTTCTACTTCTTCACGACCTTCTCTCTCGAAATCCCTAACCTACATTCCATTATACAAAAACTCAAATGTCCAAAAACATACTTCAATTTTGTATGAAACTCTCTTCATTCGACACATTCACCTCAGTTAATGAAATAATTTCCAAACCAACCTAAGACGCACTTAGCTCGCACTGAAAATTGCTAACAAAATCATTTGGTTTCATAAGTTTTTTTAATAAATATGACAACTAATAATCATATAACCATAATATGAACAAAAATTACCAACTTTACCAATCTTTCTCAAATTCCTTAAGGTAAAATCTGGATATAAACGGAAACTATATCATCAAACTAATTGACCCTCATAGCTCCGAACCTCAAAAAACGTCACACCTGCAAAAGCAAAAACCCACATATTAAAAAGTGTCAATCTTTTAGGACATAATTATTTTAAATTAAAAGTCAATAGAAGTAAAACTTATGAGACTACATACCCTTTTGAGTTTATCATTTTCTTCTTGAATTCCATTTAATCTCACATTCGTTAGTCTACCAATGTCCAACTGTAACATAAATAAGGTCAAGACATTAACAACAAATAAATCAAGAATAAAATAAACCTCGCATAAAAAACATGTACCATTATTGATTATTCCCTATTAGTCTTCAATCTTCCACAAGTATCCCCACTGTCCAAGATAAAATCGATTATTTATAAAATTATAACTTTGTGTTTCATTTATAAAATTGTAACTTAAAATTGTACCTGCTTACAGTGAACAAATATCTTGATATGCACCGCCAACATATGAATATGTAAAATCAGTAAGCATTTATAAATAATCACTTTCTAGCAATTAACAGTCAAGAGCACAACAAATCATATCAATAACTATTAGCCGAAGATGACGTAAGATCCGAAAAAGAGGAGCACACTTTCAATACTCTCCACCTTTGATATCCGGCAACTTGTTTAACTCGAGACCTCGGCATTGGAAACCACGGGTCTAACTTATCAGTTATCAACTTATCACCGAACAAACCTTTTAGATCCAAAAAACGTTATCAAAAAATCAGTTAGATCAAAAGCGATTGTGCGTGATTTATGTTAGGCGGTTACATGAGAGAGAGGGAAGCAGTGAATGATTTCTAGAAATTATGGCGGTGGAGAAGAACCGATTCATTATTATCCATGTGGTTAGCAAACGGGCGCAGAAAACACGACACATCCACGTGTTACTGGGCTGCAATTCGGGCCAACACCTTTGAAGCCAAGCGATAAATTCATATTTTAAAAAGATGCGGGGAATATACTTTCGTGTTTTAGTGTATACATACATACATATATATATATATATATATATATATATATATATATATATATATATATATATATATATATATATAATAAAACTAAGAATATGCTATGAATTACAATGATTTAGTTGATATTTTCAACCAACAAAAACAATATAGTGACCTAAAACAACTACCACAACCTTAAAACAACTTTTCTTATCCAAAAACTCTTACATTACGGCGCAGTTTGGCGCAGCATTTATAAGCGAACTAAGCGCTTGTGATTTTATTGCTTGTTTGATAAGCACCAAGTGGCTTTATTTACTTTTTCGGAATGTTTATTTTTCAACGCTCCATAAAGTAGCATTTATGAGGGTTGAATATTTAAGCGTTGTTTTACACATTATTATTACACCTTCAACTACATTAGACTAAAAAATAATAAGACACCATCAAAACCACCCACCACATCAACTTTCTCTCTTATGAAACACCACCCAGACCAAATATAGACTAAACATTTTTTTTTTAATTAAAAATTTTCATTTAAACTAAAAACATTTTTAATAATATTTCAAATAAAATTAAAAATATTACATAAAAGAACTATAATAAAATTAAAAATATTACAATAAAATTAGTGTGCATTTATTCGATGCCAAATGTGTTCCACTAAATATGCTTTAAGATTTAGATGAGTTTGTTCGTTGTGTATTTCCCTGATAACTTGTAACCTAGATTATGTCGATCATACAGGATCATCTTCACGATGTTTTTCCTCTGGATAAAAGTTGGGAGATATCTTTTTGCTTTTCAGATGAGTTTTTGTACATATACCGCAAGACAATAGATGCGATTTAAAGGACGCCCCACCCACAAAAATACATTTTTCAAATAAAATATGTGGTCCTAACGCCCTTTTCGCGTGTAAGCCGCCCTTTATATAAAGTAATATGTTACCGGCACATGTTAGAAAACCCATATGTATATATGATGCAAGTGTACATCAAATGTGTAATTTTCTCAAGACTTCGCAACCGTGCGGGCGTTTTTACTATAGTCCACTTTTTCTTTAGCACGCCAAACGCTTGTTACACATCCTTTCTTGCTGCTTCATACGCTTGGTTGTATCTTATCCGCTTTGTATCATTCGAGCCTGGCTATGAAATAGACTTAACAAGAACAGCCCATTCCGGATATATCCCGTCAGTAAGATAATATCCCATCTATAATTCACGTCGTTAGCCACAAACGAAACCTCTAGTGCTTTCCTGACTTTAAAATCATTTAAAAGGGGTGATTGACGTATAACGTTGACGTCATTGTTCGACCCTGCAACACAAAAGAACGAATGCCAAATTCATAAATCTTGTGAAACAGCCGCTTCTAATAAAATGAATAAATTTGGCCTAAAATCACCCCTAAAAATTTGACTACGTAGATGTTGTGAGCATTGAGCTCACAGCCATTTCGTCCAGTAAATTGCATTGATCATTTGAAGACCCTCCGCCATTCAATCCAACACAACACCTAACTATCTAAATGCATCATTTGAAGCATGGAAACAGAAATGATATTTCATGACCATTAACGCCAGCATGGTGAGCCGTGATTTTAAGTTACCGCCACACTTTATTGAATAACCAAACGTAAATGGAATTGATAGTTCTTTTTATCTTAGTTATAATTTTAAATAATTGCTTTAGGCTCAATTAGTGTAAGATAATTAACAAAGTGCATCATACAAAGAAAAGAAAATTGTGAATGTAGATTTTCAACTTTGATGCTTCGAGTCATAAAAATAAAAATAGTTACTTTGAAAATTGAAATATTGAATGGAAATTTTTTGAAAGCATATATAATAGTATAATACCTAAGGTTTTGGTGGTTTTGTGAATTTCGAAAGCCTTGTGCCAAAATCTAAAATATGCCCTTTGTTAAGAAAAAAAGTTTACCTATTGAATATAGATATGACTTATTTTACTTCGATTCTACATTATATCTTAAATATACAACATTGGAATTTTATTCTTTTTTTCATGTTATTGATATATAAAAGTAACATTTGGTTTCAATAAGCTATTTGGTTTTCACAATATATAAAATATTAACGCTAAATATAAAATCATTAAAGTCAACACAAAGTAGCAGTTAAGGAATGCAAATACTACCTCCGTCTCATATTAAGTGTCCACAATGAAATCTTTGGATGTCCCAAATTAAGTGTCCATATTATATTTCAAACCAATGGTATTTGTGACTTTAAGTGAAATGATATTTGACGTAGGAGAAACAGTAGATAATTTTTAAAACTTACAGCATGATGTAGTTGAGACACTTAATACGACTAAGGGAGTTAATATTGTCAAATTCAATTCTTACTGAGGATTTTTATTTTTGAACGAATTATAATATTTAACATGAAGGTTGAATTAAACAACTATTAAAACTTTAAGGGGTGAAAATGGAACTTTCAACAATAATAAGTTTATAAGACAAAGCAGTGGTCCCACAAGCAATATCCCTACCTTTTCACTGTTTGTCTTCCTCAATCCTCATGTTAATTTTATCACAAACCTCCATTAAAGCGCATATACAAGAAGAAAATAAAAGGTATATATTCAACACGAAACACCAGGTATTAAGATTAGATCATTCCAACAATTAATATCACTGAATGTTAGGAGATGCTAATTGCACGTATTCCTTAAACTTAAGCCTATAGGCTTATATTATATCAAACTTGTTGGGCTCATTAGGGGGGGCCTAGCACCCGCTAGCCACCCCCCTGCCTCCGCCTCTGATTAACGTCAAGCTTATTTAACTTGTTTGACAATTTATTATGAAGCAGCCCTAATCACATTACATCTTTGTCGTCCAATTTTTAGATATTACCTAACTTAAATAACAAGATTAAAATAGCCAATCGACTTTGTTCTTATTTGTTCTCAAGTAAAATTAAATAGACATTTGAAGCACTTAACATAAAGTTATATGTATTTAATCTAGGCAATAAACGTTACTACGTAAGTTATAGTGATTGCTGGCCTAACATGTGATTAAACAAAGACCTAATTTTTTTTTACTGTAATTCAATATGAAAACTCTATTTAAGGGTTTTCAAATGCATGATAGATCAATGCATGAATTAAATCTTTACAATCAAACAATTTACACAACAATGGCTGCCTCTTCCTCTAACACCAGTTTGAATTCGAACTTGAACTTGAACTTGTCAGAAAAAGATTGGGTTTTTCGAACCCAACAAGTTCTCCAAAACAACATTCTATCATATGAAAACATACCAATATCGGTTTGCCAAGTGCCCAATTCTATAAGTGTTGTAAAGCCTCAAGCTTACGCTCCTCAAATGATTGCGTTAGGGCCATACCATTATTCACGCCCCGAACTCTATCACATGGAACGATCCAAGATCAATGTAGTCAAATCTTATTGGAATCCTGACCAAATCGATCATGTGATAGAAAAGCTAAAAAATATCGGGCCAATAATCCGAGCTTCTTATCATAAGTACCTCGAACTTGAGGATGATACTTTGGCATTAATGCTTGCCATTGATGTGTTGTTTTTCATTTTCCTATTAAGGAAAGATTTAAATGGTTTTGCTAGTGATGCTAGTATCTTTAGCGATGTTATGATGCTTGAAAATCAAATCCCGATGATTATTTTGAAGGAAGTTGTAAACATTGATACAAAATCGTCAAACGACAATGATCTTAAGTTGCTCTCCTTGATGTGGGAATTTTGTGAGTCTCATTCGCCTTTTGTGTTGCAGTCAAAACAGCAAGACATACAAGAAATGAACGTACTTCACTTATTGGATCTTCTACATAAGATGATTACTCTGCCTCAGAGGCTAGCAGGTGCGCACAAGATGATTACTTATTGGATCTTCGACATAAGATTAGTTTTGTGAGTCGCATGCGGTCGTTCATGTTAACTTATTTAGTTAACTTATGTTTTTCAAGATTTAGTATAAAATCATGCACTAAATTTTTTCTATCTATCTAACGAAACTTATAAACTCTACAGATGACAGCACTAAGAAGCTCGCTTCACCTCCACGAGAAGTCCAAGTAGAATTATCACCCGCTTCACCTCCACGAGAAGTCCAAGTAGAATTATCACCACAAGCATCGCAAACAGTAAAAATCGATCTTACTAATGATCAACTGGTCCAAAATATTATAGGTATAGCGAAAACTGACATAATAAATTCAATTAGGCCAATTCGATTTGTCACAAGTTTACCATGGGGTATAATCTCGAAATTAGTCAGCCAAAGTCTAGGCCTCCAAGAAAGTGCCACCAACAATTCACAAGTCGAGGAGATAGAAATCCCTTCGGTTTCTGAATTAACCAAAATGGCTGGTATATCATTCAAGCCTCTAGAAGACGGAACGTTAAAGCCCTTCTTTGATTCTAAGATCACAACACTCTACCTACCAGTGATTACCCTAACCGCAAAACTCAGAAGTCATATTATGAACCTAGAAGCTTATGAAATGGCTAGTAGTAGCAACGCCATCGCATGAGAGCCAAGTGATAGCACAATATCTTGATCTCATGTGCGGTATTGTCGACACGAAGCAAGATGCAAGTTTGCTTAGACAGGTTGGCATCATCAAAGGGGACTTGACTGATACATTGGTCACGGATTTGTTTAATGGGATTAATAAATCGTCGATAAAAATTTACAAGGACACTACAGCTGCTAAAATCAATGATTATTACAGGCAAAAAGTGAAGGTGAAAGTGTATAAGTTTACGAAGAAATATGTGTACGAGTCTTGGCAAGTACTAACGGTTGTATCAACGCTCGTACTCTTGTTGCTGTTGATTTTACAATCGTTTTGTAGCATTTATAATTGCAAACATGTGATCAGATGGTAAATTAGATTAGTATGTCAGTGTGTTGTTTCGTCTGAATTTTATTGTACATGTAGATGTATATATTTATGTAAAGTATTTGTAAGATGAATAATTGACATATGAAAAAGAAAATTTCGATATATCTATGGTCACAAAGCGTACCGATTACAAAACAACCTTATTTTAACGTTGTTATCTGCATTAGGATTCTATTCTTTTTCTCAAATTTGAGGATGATAATATTTTACTGTTAGCATGGAGAAAGATAACTTAGCACAAAAGTATTCTCAATGTAAAGAACAATCAACCAAAAACTATGTTCAAACAGCTCATAAAAGCTTAATTAACTACTCCACTAATTAGCACAACTTAAACTTGAAGAATAAGATTAATTTAAGGTATTGTGATGATTACCCTAGCTTGTAATATTAAATTGTTTAATGAATCTTTTCCTTAAAATAAATGGATCTATGCATATACTTTATTGTTCCTATAAATAGGAGGTATATCATGTAGAAGAATTTAGATTTAATTAACTAAAAGCATAATCCAAGAACAAAAATGAAAGAAATGGAACTCAAATCGATTTTAAATGTAGACTTTGGGAAACAACGATGGGTCGATCAAATCAGCAAGAATTTCAAAGAAGAGGCTGGAATCGACGTTAGCAATATTCATGTTTGTGTCTTTAATTTCCCAAAATCCATAAGCCGTTTCAAACCTGAAGATTATGTACCTCAAGCTATTGCTCTTGGTCCTTATCACCATTTCGAGACTCATCTCTACCAAATGGAGAGGTACAAAGTTGCTGCTGTCAAAACATTATTGAATCTTGATCAAGTCCACACCTTCGAGCCATTGGTGATTATGAGACTCAAAAAGGTTGAATTCATGATTCGTGCGTGTTACCACAAGTATCTAGACCTTGATGGTGACACATTAGCATGGATTCTTGCTATTGATGGCTTATTTTTACTTGATCTTTTTATGCATTACAAAGAAATAGACGAATTCATACCTAAGAAGTGTTGGAATTTTATACTCATAACAATTATATATAAAACAAATAACATCATCAAAGCATGCAGCGGAAGACAATAGGAATAATATATGTAAATAATTAACCAAACAAGAAAAACGCACTTTTAGAATTCAAGAATCAAACGTTGATAAATCAAGAAAAACCCAAAACCCTAATAATTAGGGTTTATATTCGACCCAAATAAAAGTCGCACCAAGATTCACAGCTCATCAAGCTTGTTCTTCGTTCTTGACACACGCATTAATAATGCATTTGATGTGGAAAAGCTAGTTCCTTGAATCACAAATAAACTAACACTTGTATCTTTGAGTTGAACAAAATCGAAAAACCCTTGAGGTTGGGTGTTTCGACCGGTCACACAAAGAGGGAGAGAGGAGGAGAGAAATTAGATTATTTGGTGATCCAAGATTAGTTATGAATGAATACAATGAATTGTATTTATAGGTAACTTAACTGGTGACCAAGTTTGTGGGATGGGTTTGTAAACCCCAACCGATCGGCCTAGGCTCCCAAAAGGATTCTAGAACCTTCCCGACTTCTAATTTCATTCTTAGTCCTTCTAGTTAATATTTAACTAATCGCTAACCAAACCTCGTAATTATTTAACTACCGTTATGTTTTATTTCGTGACTAATAATTAATAATAATAACATTTATTTATATTAATTATATACATCAATTCTCACGTAATGTGTGTATCCCAAGTCTCGAAGTTCGAATCCGGACATACTATTATTTAAATATCCATAAAACCTTTCAGCTCCCCACTTGATATTACTAAATATAGTAATGACATTGGTTAGTCTAGCTTTCACACGCCAATGCCCCAGATCGAATCGAGTATGGTCTCCTGGAAAAAACCATTTAATGATTCATCATTTTTACTTATCCTTTGGTTACTAATACTACATTAACTATGAATATGGATCAAGTCATTTCATAAGTTAACATTCTGCTCGCTGTATATGATTGAACAAGATTACCAAATCATCCGAACGATTCCAGATAGATCTTTACGGGCCATACAAACATCTTGTCAACCCTACGAAAGGGCCCAAATATAGTATTATGCTTTGAAACAAATTCAAAGAAAACAAATTCTCGACTACAAACATAACTCATGAATTTTGCAACACTTCCGAAAATAGCCCTTATAACTACCAGCTACGGATAGCGTTAGACTATCTTACACAAATGCACTACATTCATATCAGCTTATCCGGTATCTCAAGTCTGAGGATAAACACTTCATGATATACTTAATGACAAAATCCAAAAGTATCATCATGTAAAGTTTGATCAGTCCTATATTCAATTCATTGAATATCATGTGAACTGTATGTCCCACGCGATCAATATACTTTAAAAGTATATTCTACCAAACTCGATTTGTCTTAATTCAATAATATTCCCATATCATTGATTGACAACAGACTATTTAGAATAACATAAGTCATTCACGGATTTAAACATGCAAATATAGGATATAATATTAAGAAAATGAAAAATAAACATAACAACTATTTTATTTCATTAAAGTAATATTTGTTCATAACATCCTTTATCCAAATACTAATCACAGATCTGCATGAAACTACTAGCTAAACGAAGACATATCCCATCAAAGATGGTCACTAAGTTTTTCTTTGGCAAAGGCTTCAGAAAGGATCGCCTAGATTATCATCCGTATGAACTTTGAGTAGATTGATTTCACCTAAGTTGACTTGTTCTCGAACATAGTGATATCGACGAGAAAATGTCCGGCTCTTCATGACTCCAGGCACATTGGCAAATGTTATTGCAGCAGAGTTGTCACAATACACATTTAAAGGTAATTCGACAGGCATTACTCCGAGTCCCAAATGAATTTTCATAATCCAAACAGCCTTCCATCGTTCTCAAGCGTTTATGTACTCATTTCTGTAATAGATACGAATCGTTGTTTGCTTCTTGCTCTTCCAATAACTGCCTCCATTAATGACAAAGACATAACTTTGAGACTTCAGATCATCTTTATCAGCTTTGGAAAGACGACGCGAAAACCTCAGAATATCAAGTTCTCGTGATCCGATTTCCTCCATACACTAGAAACATTTCTTTAGTAGCCCTTAGATACTTAAGAATGTTCTAATAGCCTTGCCGTTCACACTGGTTCTCATTGATATCGACCGGTGATATTTTGTGCAAACGCCACATCGCCTTGTACATCTTACGATACATGATAGATCCTACAAATAAGCATACTTTCTTCATGTAAGCCACCTCTTCGTGTTGACGCAGATAGTTTATTACTTAAGCCATGTTCTACTTGCATTGGCAAATATCCCTTCTTGGAATTTTGCATACTAAATCTCTTCAATATTTTATCAATGTAAGCACTTTGGCTTAGTCCTATTAACCGCCTTGATCTATCTCGGTAGATCTTGATTCCCAGAATAAATGTTGCTTCCCCTAAGTCCTTCATAGAAAAGCACTCTCCAAGATAAGACTTTACATCTTGCATACTTGGAATGTCTTTTCCCATGATCAATATGTCATCGCCATATAAGACAAGGAAAATAACATTACTCCCACTAGCTTTGTGATACACACATGGCTCATCAAGATTTTGAGTGAAACCAAATTTCTTGATTTCTTCATCAAACTTCTTGTTCCATTGCCTTGATGCTTGCTTCAATCCATAAATGGATCTTTGAAGTTTGCATACACGCTTCGGATACTTTGGATTCACAAACCCTTCAGTGCTGCCATATAGATGTCCTCATCTAGGCTAATCGCTTAAGAAGGCGCTTTTGACATCCATTTGCCATATCTCATAGTCATAGTACGCAGCTATTGCTATAAGAATCCTAATAGCTCTAATGTCCGCTACAGAAAAATGTCTCCTCGTAGTTTACCCCATAGGTTTGTGTATAACCTTGGGCTACAAGACGAGCTTTATAGGTATGTGCATTGCCATCCATGTCGCCTTTATCTTAAAGAGCCAATTACTTCCAACTACCTTAGCATTTGGAGGTAAGTCAACCTCTATCCGGACTTCATTATATTTCATGGATTGCATTTCCCCATTCATTGCAACTCGCCATTTCTCCTTTCTCAGACTCATCATGGCAGCTTTATAGTTAGCAGTTCATCAAGATCCCCTAACATATATTTCCTCACTTCTACGCTGAGACATAGATCCTCAGTGTGCACGCCAGTAGTTCTTGAAGATCTACTTAATGGGAACCACTTCAATCTCGTGGAACGCCTGCACTTCAAAGTTCTACTTGGAGGTTGGCTAGTGTTTTCGCAAGGTGTTGTATCTTCTAGATCATCTTCCGTGATCATAAACTCTCCCAAAGAATTCATGAGATATGAGATCCTTTTCAAGAAAGTCTCCATACCTAGCAACAATTACTTTGTTTTCATGTGGAAAGTAAAAGTAGTAACCCATAGTTTCCTTTGGGTATCCTGTATTGAAGATACACTTAACAGATCTAGGTTGCGCCTATCACAGCGAAATTAACAAACGCCTCACAACCCGCACCTTTAAATAAGACAAGTTGGGAGGTTTTCCATACCATTACACTTCATAAGAGTCTTATCAACCTTCTTAGTTGGAACCATATTCAATATGCTTAACAGCTAGCTTAAAGCATAATCCCAAAAGGATAATGGAAGAGTTGTAAGATTAAACATCGATCGCACCATGTCTAGCAATGTACGATTCCTTCTCTCAGATACACCATTTTGTTGTGGAGTATATGGAGATGTGAGTTGCATTGACGATACCACACTCAGCTAGATAATCTTTAAACTATTGGCTTAAATATTCACCACCTCTATCGGATCGAAGAGCTTTAATCTTCTTTCCTAGTTGCAGCTCTACTTCACTCTTAAAAACCTTAAATGTTTCAAAGACTTCATGTTTATGTTTAAGTAAATAAACATAACCATAACGACCAAATCATCAAGAAGGTTAAGAAGTAGCTAGCACCCTTTCTGACACATGTCTTAGTGGTCCACATACGCCAAGATGTATCACACCAAGAAGATCAGAAGCCCTTTCTAAACTATTTGTATAAGGTTTCTTGGTCATCTTCCCGGATATGCAAGATTCGCATTTATCAAATGATTCATCATTGATGTCTTGCAAAAGCCCATCGTGTTGCAAATTGCTGTACGCGCTTTCTTGCCTATATGAACAAGTCTACAATGCCAAAGAAATGAAGAATCCAAATCACCTTTGATTCTTTTATTATTGATGCTAAAGACGTAATTATTTTATCATTCACATTATCATGCAAATCAATTTCAAACACACCATTTATTGGAATAACATTAAAGTAAAAAACATCATTTAAAGAAACAGTAAATTCCATTATCAGAAATGCATGAACTAAACCAATATCTTTTAACAAGGAAACGTAAACGACACCCTAACAATGGAAGGTGCGAATGACAATCGCTTAATGACAAGACTAGACCCGTAGGTAAAACTAAATCAAACGCTGCCTATAGCTTCAACGATCCGCATGTGCTCCATTACCACGTCACGTATTGCCGCCCATAGGCAAGCTTCCTTGCTCCTCTAAGTCCCTGCAATGTATTACATATGTGAATACCACATCCAAAGATCATATACCCAGAATTTATTTTATGAGGAAAAGCAAATAATTCTATCATCAAAGAGTACCTAAAGTAATCAGCTACATACAGATTTTTATACCTCTTATTGCTACTCATCAAGGTACAATGGGACAATTCCTCTTCCAAAGGTCCAACCTCGGTGCAGTGATGACAAGCCATATCCTTCTTCGGATTTTCACGCTTCGAGGGTACTTTTGGGTTCTTGCTGATAAGTCATAACTTGTTTTCCCTTATCAGCTTTACCCTTACCTTTCCTTTTCTTGTTCGCTAGCGGCTTATTAGGCTTAGAAATTCTACCCTTTTGGATGGTCAAACCGCAGTGTAGAAGCCTTCTTGGGCAAACCTTTCTCGTAATCAATGAGCATTGCATGTACCTCACTGAATGTCTTCCCCGTGCAATGCATATTATAATCGCGCATCTAAACCATCAAACTCCCTATTAAGGGATCTGTTGATAAGGCCAATTTGTATGTCATTAGGGTAGACATAGTTCAAACGCCCCAACAGGTCCATGTAACTCATCATTTCCGCAGCGGGCACTTACATGGTTTCCCGCCTCCTTGCTTGCAACTATGAAGAGCATCTATCAAATCATACAGCTCTACAGTCCCAGGCTTTTCAAACAACCTTTGCAATTCTTCAAGCATGAGATTATGGAAGTAATTCTCAAACTGCTTTTGCAAGCTTGAGTTCATACTCCCGAGCATAATGCAGGCGACCTCATTATACTTGTCATACTCAGATTGCCATGCATTTCGTGCTTCGCAGTAGCATCACCGCAGTTCAGGAGGACAAGGAGTAGTCAAATAATTGAGTCTTTTGGCAACCCTCAAGACAATTCTTAGTTGCCGATACCAATCATTGAAATTCATCAATTCTCTCGATCAAACAAAGATTTGAACGACGAGGCTAGTGCAGTAGATTCAGCTTGAGCCATTTCTACAGAAAATAAAAGTTCAAAAGTTAGTACTTTCGATAAGTAAACATTCAAGAAAATAAAATACCCTTTGGTCAATATAAATATTAACCATAGAATTTTCCTTGAATTTTGGATCCTCATTATCATAGTTTCACCACATCAGTTGATCTCGCTAGTGGTGAAAGTATAGAATAGGTAATCGTTGAAAACGATAATTGACAAACAAGTTTTCAATTCCAAAAGTTATGGGATTTACAATTTTGCCAAAACAATTAATGCAAAACGTAAGCATGTTTCATCCCATCTTATGCCTTAAGCCTTAGGTCTCACTAACAACTTAATTAAGTTATCTAATTTAGAAACTGCAAATCATAAAGCTGAGGTCTCACACAACAAAATAATTCACCTCGCTATTGTAATCTAGATCAAGGTCTCACATAACTAAATTACAACTTCAAGTGTTTCATATCATTAGATGGCATAAACTTAAATTTAAAGGGTACAATTTTGACGTGTAATCAAAACTTATGTATAAAGAAGCATGCATACAACTTTATAACATAATATTTTCAAAAACTTACATAAAGATTTTTAATTGCTAAGATTGAATTCTACAAAGTTTTAATCGATGCGCTGAGAAACTTACAACTTTGCACTAAGATGCTTCGTACATTGAATGGTTATACTAGGTAGCTCCAATCGAACTCACAGAGGGCGAGGACCGGTAGGTCGCGATAGCATAACCTTAAACATCCTTTCGGAGACGGTGCTCACTTCTTAAATACCCTTTATAGTTTGTTCTAGTGGGTGAGCCGTCTAACCATTTAGTACCGCAATTAGATCAATCGATTAAAAGTTCAAGAATAATTTTAGATAACAAATCGGCCAGCCATTATTTAGTCTATTTAATTTTCTATTCCAAAAACCCTTTTTGCTTACTAACATGTCAAACAATTTATATAAACAAAAAGCACTTTAATAAAAATTAAACACACTCAAATAATATAAACATATAACTAAACAATTTAACATATGTAAAAACAATTAGTCACATGCATAATTATTTCAATAAACTCTAATAAACAATTCTAGGCGTAAAATTATGCATATATTAACTAGGGCTTCAACTACAAGGTAGATGAGCCACATACATCGACAAGTCGATTGCGTAAGCAAAGTTAACAATATACCAATTAGCACATAACTAATTTTTATTAGTTATAATTGAGGTCTTCCCCAATTTGATAATTATTAAATAAATAAAACATGTGTGTATCACTTAACAATTAATCAATAACCAAAACAATACTCCATGGCAAAACATGCATGTTCCACCATGGATTCCGTATAACAATTATCACCCAAGATACGCATATTACATGGCACATAACAATTATTCATTAATTAACCACATAAAATTAGCATGCACTCCTAGGGTTTCTACAAGTTTTACAAAATTAAAACCTAATTAAAATAAAATTAGGTAATCACCCTTATGAAATAAAATTAGGGTTTCGAATTCAAAATCCTAGAAACCATAAAAACATGCAAATAATCATAAAGATTCAATTTTTATGTGTTTCGGTAATTAATTACATCATATTAACGGCTCGTGATGCCACCGTTGGATTTTTATACTCATAACAATTATATATAAAACAAATAACATCATCAAAGCATGCAGCGGAAGACAATAGGAATAATATATGTAAATAATTAACCAAACAAGAAACGCTATCCTTTTAGCAATTCAAGAATCAAACGCTGATAAATCAAGAATAAAAACCCAAAACCCTTATAATTAGGGTTTATATATTCGACCCAAATAAAAGTCGACCACCAAGATTCACAAGCTCAATCGTGCTTGTCCTTCGTTCTTGTACACACGTACTAATAGCGATTTGATGTGGAAAAGCTAGTTCCTTGAATCACAAATAAACTAACACTTGTATCTTTGAGTTGAACAAAATCGAAAAACCCTTGAGGTTGGGTGTTTCGACCGGTCACACAAAGAGGGAGAGAGGAGGAGAGAAATTAGATTATTTGGTGATCCAAGATTAGTTATGAATGAATACAATGGTTTGTATTTATAGGTAACTTAACTTGGTGACCAAGTTTGTGTGGGATTGGGTTTGTAAACCCCAACCGATCGGCCTAGGCTCCCAAAAGGGATTCTAGAACCTTCCCGACTTCTAATTTCATTCTTAGTCCTTCTAGTTAATATTTAACGACCGTTAACCAAACCTCGTTAATTATTTAACTACCGTTATGTTTTATTTCGTGACTAATAATTAATAATAATAACATTTATTTATATTAATTATATACATCAATTCTCATACGTAATGTGTACAATCCCGAAGTCTCGAGTTCAAATCCGGACATACTATTATTTAAATATCCATAAAACCTTTCAAGAAGTTGATGAACCACGCAATACTCTATAGAGACATAATGGTACTCGAAAACCAAATCCCCTTGGTGATCTTAAAAGAAATACAAAAGATCACTAATGGTGATCTTGACTTGCTCTCCATAATGATAGGATTTTGTGAGGTACATTCTCCCCTCAAATTGTGTCGCAATTTAAACTATTCTATTGGGACGGCGGGTTATTTGCATTTGCTTGATCTTATGTACCATTTAATTGTCAATAATGAATCACCGAAAGAGGCTTCTCATCACTAATTGTTTCATGGGAACCAGCTAATGGCGCTGCATGAGATAACACCAAAACACCATGTCATCGACAACATGGATCATATAATGGAATTGGGACAAAGATTGGGCAAGATTAGGAGAGTTGGAAAAGCGATAAGTGTCCTAGTAAGCATCCCTTGGGATAAAATATCGGAGTTGCTAGGTTTCCAAATAGGCAAAAAGATAGACAAAGAAGATGGCGATCATCCTCGTGTCACAGAAATTGAAATACCTTCAGTGACATCACTAAGCAAATATGGGCGAATTAATTTTAATCCTACAAATGGAGGGATTAGGGACACTAGGTTTGTAGCAACTGAAGCCACATTATACCTTCCGGTCATCACTCTTGAAACCTACTCAGAAGTCGTGTTACGAAACCTGGTTGCTTATGAAGTTGCTACGTCAAGTTCTACAATGGAATTGGCACAATATGTTGATTTGATGAGTGGCATTATAGACAAGGAGGAAGACGTTAAGTTGCTCAAGGGTAAAGGCATAATCGAAGGCAATATGACAAATGCTGAAATTGTCGATTTCTTTAATGGGATGAACAAGTCGAATGAGCATGCAAAGGGTAACAAGACAGTTGAACAACTTAATGAGTATTACAACAAAATTCTGGCAATCAAGGCATGGAAGTTCTTGAAGAAACGAATGCGTGGTTCACGGAAAGTTTTAACTATTGTTTTTACCCTTTTGGCATGTTTGTTGATGATTGTGTACTCATTTTGTGAAGTCTATGGTTGTCCTAAGTTATTTAACAAAATAACATAGATTCAACTTAACCTTGTATGATTACCCTCATGTACTATATATGTGTGTACTTCATTTGTGGCGTGTTTGAAGTTGTGAAATAAAATGTTATTGATGATGTTTATAAATAATAAGCCATTTGAAGAAATTGATACGTTTGCTGAGTTTCTATAGTTGGACGGCAAACTTTTAAAAGTGTCTTACATGTGTTTGTCCAAAGAAGAGAACAACTTTGACATAAATCACTACAATGACAACAAATTTAAGAACTTTCAACGGCGGATCAATCCACAAGCCAATCGATAATCACAATTAAAATATGTCATTTCCTAATACACATACATATATATTCGATCATATCATATCATATAATAACACATAATCTTCCACAGAATTCATACCAAAAATGGTACCTTCAATCACTTTGTTACCCTCTTCATCATCTCCTATTGAAATCACGAAGCAATGGGTTAATCGAATTAGCAAAACGTTCGAAGACCATCTTCAAGTCGACACCGATCTTCCTATTTGCATTTTCCAAGTACCCGAAAACTTAACCATTGAAAAGAAAGAATCTTATGTTCCTAACAAGATACTTCTTGGACCAATCCATCATTTCCGGACCGAGCTTTATACTAGCAAACAAGAGCAACTCAAACTTACAACCGCGAAAAAGGTACTAACACCTTACAAAATCACATCCAGTTTCGACAAGATTGTGGTTGAAAGACTCAAAGAGCTCGTCCCAGAACTACGTTGTTGCTATGACTTATATTTTGACGTAGATGATGACACATTATCATGGGTTTTTGCCATAGATGGTATATTTTTAATCGATATTTTATCTAAAGTATCGGAAGGAGATTCTTTAGAGTGTTTTGAAGATGTTATAATGGTCGAAAACCAAGTCCCATTAATCGTTTTGACTGAAATTCATTCTGCTCTAGAGGAACACTTATCAGGTGACTCTAACAATTCTTTTCTTTCATATGTATTGATCAAAACATGTGAAACTCGGTCGCCACTAAAGTTTAGTAGGCGGATAACAAGACTCGATCTTGATATAACAAGTCGTCTTCATTTGATCGATTGCATGTATCATTTGATCATAAACCATAATGTGGTAGGGAAAAATGAGTATATTCAAAATAACTTCTTGGATGATGTTGATCTAGAAGATGTTGAAAACGCGATTCAAATGGCGGGTGAATTATTTCCAGGAGCAAATGCATTGTTGCAACCCCTTTTGATCCTATTGAAATTGCCATGGGACAAGATTATTAGTTTGATCAAGAAAATGTTGGGGGAAAATCCTGCGGTTTTAGAAATCGATATTCCTTCAGCTTCTGAGCTTTCTAGAATTGGAAAGATCGAGTTTTGTATGACTCCTGGAGGGATAAAAGATGTTGAATTCGACGATGAAACACATACTTTTTACCTCCCGATACTTAACTTAAGATCCGATTCAGAGGTTATTTTAAGAAACTTGGTAGCTTACGAAGGGTTAATGTTCGAAAAAGGCTCTTTTCTGAACCTTGATTTCACAGAATATGTTGATCTAATGTGTGGTATTATCGATAGTGTTAAGGACGTTATGATCCTTCGGGAAAAGAATATAATCGAAGGTGATCTAGACGACGAGGAAATAGTTAAACTATTTAATGGGGTTACTAAATCGAGCTTGAAAACCAACGAGGCTTCAGGGTTGCAAAAGACAGTTGCTAGAGTTAATAAGTATTATGGAAATGTTCCTAGGGTTAAAGTATATCATTTCGTCAAGAAACATATTCTCGCGTGGTGGAAAGTTATCGCTATCGTGTTTACTCTTTTGAATCTAATGTTGTTGGTCGTTCAAGGCGTGTGTCAAGTTTACGAGTGTAACAATGGTTTAGGATTTAGTGTTGTTTCGTTTGTTTTTGGTTTTGGGACCAAAAATAGAAGGTTGTTTGGTTTTTAGGTTCTTGAGTCAATACGGGAAATTGTGATGGATCTTGGAGTACTTAAAAGATTAGAATATCATGAATATCAATAATTTTTTTTTTAATTCACAGTCATAATTATTAAGATACCGATTCTGATTTTAATCTTACGATTTACTTATACTAAAAGAAAAACGATTGCGATCCTCTCAGAGTCAATCTTTATGAAATAGAATTTTAATAGATCCCCATCTTAAGATCTCAATTGATCCGATCTTACTTTTCATAAAGCACAAGCTAAAAATTACAAATTTATGTATTAATTATTGTGAGATATGAAAAACATGAGAGTAATTGTATTAAACACGTCATAATTATAACTTTTGACATATATTTTCATGATCTATGATATATAATAATATGATGATTTTCATAATTTTACAACGATATAAAAAAATCCACACTATAATAGGAATTCAAGGACTAAACTGTGGGAATCCGCAGGGCCCCGACACCCATGAATTTTGTGTCACAATTTTAGTTTTGTTACAAAACCTTGATCCTTTTATAAATGCACCTGTTTCAAAAAAAAAAATACGTCAGAGTCTTGTTTGATTTTCCTTAAATGCACCCAAATGACTTTTGTCTCGACTGTGATCAATAGAATCTTAAGATCTCGACCCGATTTTATGATCATGATATTTCAAAAACGAAAACGATATTACTCCGTAAATAAAGTCTCGATCTTAAAAACCGTGGTCATAACATCAAAACTTTTATCAAAACGTATATACTTCATGTATTAGACTCAACGTTTTTTACATGAATTTTATAATCAAGTTAGACAAGCAAGTACATAGAAGCAAATTCACATATAATTTTTTTTTTCTTTTTCTTTTTTTTGAAAATGTTAATATATTTTTCCCACTAAAACACCTTAATAGTTAAAAGATGATATTGAAAAGGATCAATGAAAATACTCATTATCCTCAAAACAACAAAGAAATACACAAGAACATACTAATTAACTGAAGCATACGCTTGACAATAACTATCATTTATATCTCACATTTTCACCAAACCATCATTTACGAAGCCAAAAACAAATATCTCACATTTTCACCGAACCATCATTTATAATGAACGTTTTTTACATGATTTTGTGTCATAATTTTAGTTTTTAATCAGTTTTTATTTCGTATTTTTTGTCTTTTAAAAGTTTTGATTTGTCAAACTTTATATTTTATGTTATGTATTTTTTATTTTGTACTTTTATAGTAAAAACTAAATTAAAAAATGAAAAACTTAGAGGGTATTAAAATCCATTTACTCAAAAGCAACCATCCCTCACCATCTCTCACTATCCACCAATAACATTCTTCCAACTCATCTCATCCCCACACCACCCCTCACAATAGATTTTTAGGCAAGAAACCATGTATCCCTACCCTCACATTTTTTTTACCTTTTTTATATTTTAAAATTATATCAAACAATTTAATTAAAACACATAATATTATTATTATTACTTAAAAGAAAATTACAAAATACTTAAAAGAAAATTACATAAAAAAAAGAAATAATACTTAAAAGAAAAAAAAAAGAAAACACTAGTGCCAAGCCAGTGTGGTAAGTTTGAGCCGCTACATGCTCCGTAAGATCATATCGGAGACGGTTATTGCCATGATGTTTTCGCCGAGTAACTCCCGTAGTACATCTGGTCATAAACCCGCACGCACCGGCCCGATCCATCATATGAACCGTGATAATGCTACCCCGTCGCCTTTTAAAATCATATTGTGTAATATGACACAAGTATTTACTAGTTTGCGAATTTTTTGGACCGACATAGCCCGGCGGATCTAATCGGAAGCATCCATTTTGACTTAAGACGACCAAAAAGCTCGCTCGACATCCTTTCTTGCGACTCTTGTAACTTCTTGAATCTCTTCCGTCGCGTCAAGTGATACTTATATGCCTTAACAAACGTTGAATACGAGGATAGATTCCATCGTAAGATAATATCCACGATTGTAAAGTCGCCCATTTACATAAATGAACTGCTTGCCGCTCTATTTCGCCTCCGTGTCACACCCCCAAATTAATTGCTTTGCAAATGAATGGAATTCCCGGGATTGACCGTCATAGCATCACAATCACAGCTTATATTGAACCACCTAAAGTGTCGCTTGAAAAGAACATCGCTTGATTTAATAAAACAATCGAGTTACAAAGTAGGTCCCAAATGAAAATCAACTTGTGCGGAAATAAATTTTGTTACAATTCAAACGATGTTTTAAAGTATGTAAAACCAAGTGAGACGCTGGCCGTCACCACGACTCCATGATGTGTCCAAATGCATGCCATGAAGTGAATGCCTTAGATACCCGAGATAAAACATGCTAAAAGTGTCAACACAAAGGTTGAGTGAGTTCATAGAGTTTGAGTTGAAATGAAAAGCCGCTCAAATCGCTTATGCAAAGAAAGGCATAGTAAATCGCTGGAAATGTAAAGACTATCAAAATCGATTATGTAGCAAAGGCATCGTAAATCCACTCAGTTCCCAAGTCCCGCCCATACAAAACTTGCAACCTGTGTGTTCACAACCCACTGCCAGAATGTGTGTAGTTTATGTTCCAAACATATGATGTCAAATGAATTCACATAATAGTGCATGGCTCAATGTATCGAATCGCTTTATGCAAAGAAAGGCATTATGAATCCACTCGCCCAAGTCCCGCCATACAAAACTTGCAACCTCGTGTGTTCACAACCCACTGCCAGAATATGTATAGTGTATGTTCAAATCGTTCCAAGACCGTTAGTCCATAATCGTATACCAAGACCGTTAGCTCAATGAATATACCAAGACCGCTAGACCAATGAATATACCAAGTCCGTTAGACCAATGAATATACCACATGACCGTAGACCAATGAATATATGATATAGAAATTCTAAGTATGGCAATAATGTTACTTCAGATGACTAGCAGCTCGGGCTAAACATATGATTTGCAAATAGTCATGAATGTAATAAAAAAAAAATAGTCGAGCATGTATCTCCCAAAACAACATTATGAAAGCATTAAAACAAGCTAGTGTGGGGCTATGGAACTAACTTGGTGGAATGATGCGAAGACAAAAGTGAGTACACCGAGATGTAATGTGAAACTTCAACTGACCTATTACCAATGATATGATATGCAATGAGTTGCAATGTAATGTTATGCATGCATTTCGTATGTTATTTATACCATTCAGGTTTTGAAAATGTTACTCGTCTATTTAAAAATACTCTTTTGACGTCTTGACCCTTCAAAAATGACTTTACATGTTTTTACGCCAAAATGTCATCCTACAATGGTTTTATAATGATTTTTAGAGAAATTACCACTTTTCACGCAAAACAATGTCGCCGGAAAAATCATGAAATTGCCAAAATGGCTTTGGAAGACTAGTCGTAAATGGTGTACGCCGATCGTTAGAGAACTAACTCGACTGTTTTGGAAAGTTTGTATCGATATCTAAAAGTTTCAGTTCAGGAGTTTTCGCCCAAAAGGTCTCGAACACAAAGATACTAAGGGTTAAAGATGGTGGTTTTTGGCTAATAGTGCAGAAAATTAGTTACGGCAAGTTTATGAAAAAGTGCATATCTTTGTCGCTTCAAACCGTTTACTTACGCAATATGTCCTTAGCTTCGTATTGAAGTATACTAATATATTTTTGACAAGTCGAAATAATTTGTGAAGCTTAAGGCTCATTTTTGACGACAAAATAATTACATGTTGCTGAAATTTCTGAAAATAATATATTTCGTCGTCAAACTTGTAAAATCCATAACTTCTTCGTTATAAGTCCGCTTTCATCCGTCAAGCTGCCACGGATTTGTTTTAAAGTATATTTTCTAAAAATCAAGGCCAAAATGTCGTGCCTACTGTCGGATTTTCCAGAAAATCAAAACAAGGACAGAACACTAAATATACTTATCGAAAATAGTTTTTCTCGGACAAAACCTATTCTAATCCCTTCAAATCAACTCCAAAACTAATCTAATCCTACCATACACCTTCTTAGGGTGTCATGGGTTCCTAATCACCATCAAGACCAAAGAATACCATGGGAATAATTATAGGATGACCTTAGGTATAAATATAACTCTAAGAATCATAAGAAAATGGTATAAATAACATAACATGCATATAAGCTCCAAAAATGATAAGAGACTTATGAAAATGAAGAGGAAACATGAAAATGAATAAAACATGCTTACAAGTGATAGTGAAGAGGTGATAAGAACCAAGGTTACCTAAATACTCTAGATTTTTATTTCAAAACCTTAGAAAGAGTATCAACTAGATTGTTTAATCACTTGAAGTTGCAAAATTTTTGGGATCCCTTCTTGAAAACCTTGATGGCCGGTTCTTGAGACCAAAAGAGAGAGGAGAGAAATTTTCTACTAACACTTTGATAATATTGTAATGTATGAGAAATTTTGTGATAAGTAAGACTTTTTAAAGACTTGCATTATTAGAAACATGCACCTTACCAACATTTATGTGACACCCTCCCCTTGGCCGGTTTTTGGGGGAGGGTTGTCTCCAATTATATTTTTTTTTTTCTTTAAATCTTGTGTTATTTGTAAGACTTGATAAATTGTAAAGTAAATATAAGTTAAATGAGTGTAAAAGTAAATGGTAGAATTTTTGGTACAAGTAACTTTTTAGTAAATCAAAATAGGTTGTATTGAGGTGATAAAAATTGTAAAAATACTTTCCTTGTGAAAATTGAGTGCTAAAATAATTATCGTAAGATTTTTAAGAAAACGACGTAATAATTTAATTTTAACGATTAAAATACCAAATAAATTTGAAACACTAGGAAAACTAAAAATATAGTTTTTACAAACTAAATGAAAGTTTAAAAATACTCGATCATTTTTGAAAGTAACGGATTAAATGTTAAAATAAAACTCACGCGATAAAGATTTTAAACATAAAAATTACAGAAAATATGAAATGAAATGTCGTGAATGTACTAATGAGATGCACATGATGTCAATGAAATGTAGACTAATCATAGTCCATATGAAATGTACGTGATGTCATGATCATGAATTCGCCGCTAAACCTCCAAGGTTACGCTAATTTGAAACAAGTAAACCAAGTTTACTAAAAATGTGGAAATAATGAAACATGAATCGTGTCGAGAAATGACCCTAAAGTATGGATTGTCACATTCGCCCATCCAAAAAGGAATTCAACCTGAATTCAATCGTTGTTAGGTGTAACGGGTTTAGGGTTTGATGTGGCAAACTTTCCCATTCCCGAGCAAAATCCTCAAAAGACTTTTTTGGTAACCGATTTTTACTTAATCTCACAACTCATCAAACAAGAACTGCATGAGATTAGGCTAAATCGGTTTAGGTAACAACTTGTTTCTAGCTCGATCTTTGCAACTCATCAAACAAGAACTGCCACGCGATCAAACCGAAACAAGTGGTTTGAAGAAAATCTTTTGAAAATTTGGCTCGATTAATTGACCTTACTCATATAAGAATACTACTCCCTTCATTGCATGATTCTTCCTGAATTAGACATAGGTGATCGGGCTATGTATAATTTAGGAGTAACTATGCAATGCTTGGACTAATCGACTCATATGTTTGTTTGGTGTTGGGTCAACTGTTGTTAAAATTGTGATGAACATCGAGGAGAAAAGACATGGAGAAGTGTCATAAGATGATAGTTGAAGTAAAAAGAATTAAAATCCTCGTAAATGATAACAAATCGGAAAGAAAATAAAGTACGATAGATGAGAATATATTACAACGAAAGTGGTTCAAGAAAAGTAGTACATCTTAAGTTATAAAGTTTCTGGATATTTATGATTAGACATAAACTTGGTACGACATAGTACATAATGAGAAATAAGACCGTTAGTTTCCTAACTTCTTCACCTTCCGCCGTTGATACCTTGACGAGCTCCTCCTCCTCCTTCTAACATATATACATTCCCATGAGTACCTTCGACTTGTTGACCTTGGTTTTGAGGACATTGATTCCGATAGTGTCCTTGCTCCCCGCATCTGTAACATGTAACCATGGCCTTGCCTCTACAATTCCTCGCAAGGTGTCCCAGCTTGTTGACACTTGTAGCACTTAGCAGACAAAGACCCGTGATGATACTTACATCGATACATAGTGGGTAGGTTCCAGATAACCTCTCGCTTATTGGTGCAAAGAACATATACCATTGCGCTTTCTTGCCCTCTATTATGTTGTTGATGATGGTTAGTGTTACGGTTTTGGTTGTTGTTGTTATAACCTCCTTGGTCGTCTTCCCACTTTCTTTTGTTGTTGTTGGTTTGGTTATCGCTGCGCTTGGTGCAGTTGTTGGGGTTGTTGTTGTTTCGGTTGGTGGTGGTGTACTTGCCTCTCTTCACTACCCGGGCCATGAGCTTTGAGTCAATCGAATAGCTTCCTCAATCGCTTATGGGTCAAGAAGTCACATCTCCTTGAATAACCTCGAAGTCCCCGATAAAAGCCTCTAGTAACTTCTCGCTATCCCAAACCATAGATGGGCATAATGCGGCCAATTCTGGAAACCTCCGAATGTAAGTATCAATGTCATACCCATAGTTACCAACTCATAGAATTCTGTCTCCAACTTTTTCACTTCCATACGAGGACAAAACTTCTTAGTCACCAAACCCTTGAATTCCTCCCAAGTAAGCTTGGAAGCATTCTCCATACCAATCGGTTGAGCATATGAATTCCACCATGACAAAGCTCCATCTAGTAAAGTACTTGTAGCAAATTTGACCTTACTATCATTCGGCAATTACACAAGAAAACACTGACTCCAATTTCTCAACCATCGCACCATGGCAGGGCTCTTCAAAGCCTTTTAAACTTGGTGGGTCTCCACTTTGAAATCCTTATACTAACAAAATTTTTAACCCCGACCCTCTTTTTACATTTATCTATAGCTAGCAGCAAAGAAGTTTTATGCCGGCTTCAGCAGCAGGCCGCGAAGGCAACAGCAGAGTCACCGCTTCCTTTCAATCCTTAAAGCATCAGCAATGCTATCATTCACCAACTTTTGAATTGCCGCTGGGTCATTTCCCGTGTGCTTTCTTCGCCATATCTTCTTCAAAACAAGAGGAAATGTGAGACGTAGTAAAATCCGATGTTAATAATAAACGCTCCAAAGAAATGTGATAAGAATGATAAGTTTGAGGTTATGTTTCAAAATGATCGACGGTTTCCGAAAAGATGGGTTATGAGGTGTTGTAAGTGCTTCAATGTATGATGGTTTAGAGACTTAATGTGTGAATAACGTGTAACTCGACATGTTAGTGGTGAAACAAAGGAGTGAGAGTGACTTCGCCTTACTTAAAGGTTTATCTCGCATTCGACGCCATCGGTGATGAATCAATCGATATAAAAATTGTGATAGGGAATGACAAGGAATTCTCCACGTTAGCGTATGGGGAAAAGATAATGGATGGCATTTAAGGGCATCCATGTGACAATCGATGTGAAATGAAAGTGAAATACTCAAAATGTACGAATGACCGCATGTGAAGCGAACCCGCACTTATGATGAAATGATGAGATGCTATGATGATGTAGTTATAGTCTAGGTCAATGATGCAACCTAGTTCTCTATAACAAGCTCTCATGCCAATCATCACACCCCCAAATTACCTGCTTTGCAAATGAATGGAATTCCGGGATCGATCCGCCATAGCATCACAATCAAAGTTATATTGAACGACCTAAAGTGTCGTTTGAAAAGAACATCGCTTGATTTAATAAAACAATCAGAGTTTACAAAGTAGGTCCCAAATGAAAATCAACTTGTGCGGAAATAAATTTGTTACAATTCAAACGATGTTTTAAAGTATGTAAAACCCAAGTAAGACGCGTCGTCACCACGACTCCATGATGTGTCCAAATGCATGCCATGAAGTGAATGCCTTAGATACCCGAGATAAAACATGCTAAAAGTGTCAACACAAAGGTTGAGTGAGTTCATAGAGTTTGAGTTGAAATGAAAAGCCGCTCAAATCGCTTATGCAAAGAAAGGCATAGTAAATCGCTGAAATGTAAAGACTATCAAAATCGACATGTAGCAAAGGCATTGTAAATCCACTCCGCCCAAGTCCCGCCATACAAAACTTGCAACCTGTGTGTTCACAACCCACCGCTGTATCAGAATGTGTGTAGTTTATGTTCCAAACATATGATGTCAAATGAATTCACATAATAGTGCATGGCTCAATGTATCGAATCGCTTATTTTGCAGCAAAGAAAGGCATTATGAATCCACTCAGCCCAAGTCCCGCCTATACAAAACTTGCAACCTCGTGGTGTTCACAACCCACCGCCAATATGTATAGTGTATGTTCAAATCGTTCCAAGACCGTTAGTCCATAATCGTATACCAAGACCGTTAGCTCAATGAATATACCAAGACCGTTAGACCAATGAATATACCAAGACCGTTAGACCAATGAATATACCATGACCGTTAGACCAATGAATATATGATATAGAAATTCTAAGTATGGCAATAATGTTACTTCGTATGACTAGCATTCAGTTCGGCTAAACATATGATTTGCAAATAGTCATGAATGTAATAAAAATAGTCGAGCATGTATCTCCCCCAAAACAGTTATGAAAGCATTAAAACAAGAAAAGTGGGGCTATGGAACTCACTGGTGGAATGATGCGAAGACAAAAGTGAGTACACCGAGATGTAATGTGAAACTTCAATCTGGACCTATTACCAATGATATGATATGCAATGAGTTGCAATGTAATGTTATGCATGCATTTTCAGATGTTATTTATACCATTTCATGTTTTGAAAATGTTACTCGTCGATTTAAAAATACTTTTGACGCCTTGACCCTTCAAAAATGACTTACATGTTTTACGCCAAAATGTCATCCTACAATGGTTTTATAATGATTTTTAGAGAAATTACCACTTTTCGCCGCAAAACAATGTCGTCGGAAAAATCATGAAATTGCCAAAAATGGCTTTGGAAGACTAGTCGTAAAATGGTGTACGTCGATCGTTAGAGAACGAACTCGACGGTTTTGGAAAGTTTGTATCGATATCTAAAAGTTTCAGTTCAGGAGTTTTCGTCCAAAAGGTCTCGGACACAAAGATAATAAGGGTTAAAGATGGTGGTTTTTGGCTAATAGTGTGCGTAAAATTAGTTACGCAAGTTTAAGAAAAGTGCATATCTTTGTCGCTTCAAATCTGCTTACGCTTAATATGTCCTTAGCTTCGTATTGAAGTATACTAATATATTTTTGAGAAGTCGAAATAATTTGTGAAGCTTAAGGCTCATTTTGACTCCGGACAAAATAATTACATGTTGCTGAAATTTCTAAAAATAATATTTCGTCGCCAAACTTGTAAAATCCATAACTTCTTCGTTATAAGTCCGTTTTCATCCGCTCAAGCGGCCACGGATTCGTTTTAAAGTATATTTTCTAAAAATCAAGGCCAAAATGTCGTGCCTACTGTCGGATTTTCCAGAAAATCAAAACAAGGACAGAACACTAAATATACTTATCGAAAATAGTTTTTCTCGGACAAAACCTATTCTAATCCCTTCAAATCAACTCCAAAACTAATCTAATCCTACCATACACCTTCTTAGGGTGTCATGGGTTCCTAATCACCATCAAGACCAAAGAATACCATGGGAATAATTATAGGATGACCTTAGGTATAAATATAACTCTAAGAATCATAAGAAAATGGTATAAATAACATAACATGCATATAAGCTCCAAAAATGATAAGAGACTTATGAAAATGAAGAGGAAACATGAAAATGAATAAAACATGCTTACAAGTGATAGTGAAGAGGTGATAAGAACCAAGGTTACCTAAATACTCTAGATTTTTATTTCAAAACCTTAGAAAGAGTATCAACTAGATTGTTTAATCACTTGAAGTTGCAAAATTTTTGGGATCCCTTCTTGAAAACCTTGATGGCCGGTTCTTGAGACCAAAAGAGAGAGGAGAGAAATTTTCTACTAACACTTTGATAATATTGTAATGTATGAGAAATTTTGTGATAAGTAAGACTTTTTAAAGACTTGCATTATTAGAAACATGCACCTTACCAACATTTATGTGACACCCTCCCCTTGGCCGGTTTTTGGGGGAGGGTTGTCTCCAATTATATATTTTTTTTTTTCTTTAAATCTTGTGTTATTTGTAAGACTTGATAAATTGTAAAGTAAATATAAGTTAAATGAGTGTAAAAGTAAATGGTAGAATTTTTGGTACAAGTAACTTTTTAGTAAATCAAAATAGGTTGTATTGAGGTGATAAAAATTGTAAAAATACTTTCCTTGTGAAAATTGAGTGCTAAAATAATTATCGTAAGATTTTTAAGAAAACGACGTAACAATTTAATTTTAACGATTAAAATACCAAATAAATTTGAAACACTAGGAAAACTAAAAATATAGTTTTTACAAACTAAATGAAAGTTTAAAAATACCTCGGGATCATTTTTGAAAGTAACGGATTAAATGTTAAAATAAAACTCACGCGATAAAGATTTTTAAACATAAAAATTACGCCGAAAATATGAAATGAAATATCGTGAATGTACTAATGAGATGCACATGATGTCAATGAAATGTAGACTAATCATAGTCCATATGAAATGTACGTAATGTCATGATCATGAATTCGCCGCTAAACCTCCAAGGTTACGCGAATTTGAAACAAGTAAACCAAGTTTACTAAAAATGTGGAAATAATGAAACATGAATCGTGTCGAGAAATGACCTGAAAGTATGGATTGTCACACTCCGTAAGATACAATGGAGACTGATTCAAAACATTGATATCGTTGTTTGAACCGGGTGGACCGAAAAACGAATGCCAAATCCACAAATCATTTGAAGCGACTCTTCAAGCATAATAGTCGGGTATGGGTGATCACCTCTCTTATATTGACCTTTCAAATGTCGAGGACAATTTCGCCAGATGAAATGTGTACAATCAAGGCTACCAAGCATTCCGGGAATGTGATGTCGTTGTTCATGTGCCTCAATATAGCCGTAAGCAACGTCTGGGATGTAGGCCTACGAAGAACTCTCGCTATATAATTGATTACCGTGATCGCAAAATTTGTCAAGGCAATCACTAACAAATAAAAAACTAAAACATTTTAAAAATATATCGACTTATAAAAAATACCAAGTTATTAGAAACACAAACATTTTAAAAAATAACCTGAAGTTCTTCGTGCCATGTTTAGGTAGTCATCATATCTATCCCGAGGTCCACCTGCTAGTTGTCGAATGGCCGATGTGCATTTTTGTAACGCCGTGAAACTTCTTCTCAGCCTATGCTTCTTGAAACCATTCGACATTCGCTTCAATATCACACAACAATTTTACAAACAAGCTTCTATTCATAATGTAAATCTTTCAATTTAAAAACATTGGGAAACCTTGGGTTTTCAAATCTAAATAGTCATTCATTAGATTTTCTTGGGTTGTTCAATAAAAACGCTCGATATACGCGGTATTGCTTGAGCTTGCCGGTCTTCGAGGGCATCCATTGCGCTAAAAGGTTGACATGGTAGAACCCGCTGAAGACACGAAGTTCGATGAAGACTGGAGGAAAACTCCGATGATGAAGATGAAGATGAAGATGAATTCATTATTTTTGGTGATATGCTTGAGTAAAAGTTTTGATTTTTTTGTTGAAAAGTATGTGAAATGGTTGTGTTTAAATAGAGATTGAAAAGGAATTTTTTTTTTTTTTTAAAAGAATGCAACGGCATGATTTTGAGCCGTTGAACGGCTACTTTCTCTTCATCCCGCTTCGAGCTTCTTACCCGTTGCAACATGAGCCCGCTCGAGCCCGCATAGGTGGCGGCGGTGTAGCCGCTCGGGCTGGCCAAGCCCGCACCTCACCCCGAAGCCGTTTTGCCACCACCCTCAGGTATCAATATCCATTCCATTCGTTTTATGATCAATGACAACATTGAAGGACACGTGTGACAAAAATATGACTTAAATGTTTTTAATTTTTCAAAAGATCCTAGATGCAAAGCTTTCAAGATCAAGATTCTAATAAGTATCGTTATAGTTTTTGCAAGATCGAAATTGTAATATCGAATCAGTATTCTAAGATCATACTATAATGTTTTTTTCTTAATAATATTTGTAATATTATTTAAATCTACACATTATTATATTTCATAAACACAAACTACATGAATGTATCATAAATCTGTGTCTTATATATGAAATGAAATATAGAATGTTTAAGAAGATTCACATGTTGTTTTTTAAATTTTGTATAAATATAATCCACAACTTTATAGGTTTTTACTTTTATGGGTGTGAGAAAAGAAGACGGACCGGATCAAATTTTAAAATCACAATATCGGATCCTAAAAGATCTTAAGCTTGCTAAATTCCTACGTAAGATTTTTTATCGCTTTTACTTTGTAGTGTCGTAAACTTATAAAATTCTAAAATTAAGATCGAAATCTTAACAATTAATCAATTATGCCTAGATGTGTCTAGTCATAGCTAAATGCCTAAATCAGGCCTTGAGTAAAAAGAAAAGTAATGACCATACATGCGGTGTATACTTTGAGTTTCAATTTGTAATATAACTTTTTAAATAATTTTAATTGGCTTTATACTTTGATTAGCTGGGAAGAAAAAAATAAAATGAGAATGATTAAAAGAAATTTTAGTTATTCATTTTTATTTAGGGGGAAGGATTAAAAAAAATAAAAATAAAATAAACAGCGCTTATTTCTTAGGTACATCTTAAATATCTAATTATGATTCATTCTTATCTTTTCTCATTTTAATTTTAATTCTCATTTGATCCTAAATATTCTACTTAAATATAATTAGTAAGTGAGATTAACGCTATACTACTGTAGTATTTTTAACGAGAGTTTGTCTAACCAATATCTCATGGCATTGGTTTAAATAATTAAGCAAGGAAAGATTTGCGTTCATTAAATACAAATTCGCATTTAATTAAGACTAGCAGAGGTATTCTGCAAGGCCATGTGGTTGTCTACTCAAAAAAAAATTTCGATAAATCATGTATTTTAATTTATTATTTTCTTTTTGACAATAAATTTACGAATATCAAGAAATACATGTGAGGTATTTTAACTTTTTAACTAATGACAGTGTTTTTCATTATACGATTGTGATAATAAATATTTTATTTAGCAATGTTTTTTCATCATTCAAAATATTTATTTGATTTATATAAAGTTAATTTTTATGAATACCGGTGTTAAAAAATCAACCGAGCCGACTCGCTGAATCCAAAACCGCAAAAAATGATAACTAAGAAATCGAATCCGAGAAAATCGATAAACCCTCTTATCGCGGCTCGATTTTGATTTTTATTTTTAAATATCGGCGATTACCCGAATCGAACCATGTTTTCTATAAATGTAGTTTTAAACAAATTGAGCCTGTATTAAAAATATGTGCAATAGGATAAAAATGTAGAGAAAAATATTTTGGAATTTTATCTTTATTATTTGTATTTCTCAAATTGTTGTTTTGTGTTTAAATTGTTTGTATAATATGCTTTATTATTTGTATTATTTAATTACTAGTTTTAAGTATTTTAGTGATATTTAATTCATAAATTATGTTTAAGTTGGTTGTCTAATATGTTTGAGAATTTGTATTTCTTATTTAAAAGTGTTTTAATAACTCTATTAATGGTTTTTATTTACCACATTAATTGTTCACTGAAAATGTAACTTATAAATTTTAAGTGTTGTAAATGTTTATATAATAAGCTTGTGCAGTTGTAAATCTTAAAATTAGAATTAAGGATTAATTGCTATAAAGGTTTATACAATAAGCTTATAGAGTTGTAAATCTTAAAATTAAGATTGATGAGAGAGTGTGCTTTGTGTATTACTAGCATTGTACCTACACGTAGCAGCAGCGAGCACCGTGTGATTAAAGTTCAGGCGCCAACAAAACAACAATGAAGAACTGATTAACCGGAGAAAAAAAATGATCTCAGTCCGACCTAGTTCACCCGTTTTTACCGATTCCGACTGGTCATCTCTGTTTCATTTTTAAACGGCTTTTATTGGCTAGCAAAAAACTGATGATGAACTCTGGATTTCATTGAACCCGCCGCTCTCGGTCCGGTTTTTCTAAGTCATATGTATTCATCAACTTGCAAGATATACATTGTATATAGCTTTGAGTGTTTTATTAGTTTGTACAATGGGTATATAATAACAAGTATTTTCTATTTTAAAGGTATATAAAAAATAATATTAACTAGTGTGTTTAATTAATTTATACTTGTACCATAGATGTGTATGTTTAATTGGTTTGTACCAAAAGCTCTATATGTTGTGTATCTTAATTTTAAGTTTTTGAGTGTATTTATGATGTATTCTTTAATTTTCAGATTTTGCAATGTGTGTTTAATTCGTTTGCATCAAACGCTTTATAGGTTGTACATCTTAATTTAAGTTTTTGTGGAAAGAGAGTGCTCTATTCATTTTATGTAGTATAGATTACGCATTAATTAAAGTTATAAATTTGGCCATAGTAAAAGAGTTTCACATTCCGGAGGTTCGTCTGGAAACCATCTCTTTACTATTGGGTTTATCATGACGGTAGAGGTAAAATATGTGTACATCTTACTTCCTTTTACCCTGCTTTGGAAGAATTGAAGGTTTATAGATGAGTTTAGAATTAAAATTAAGATTTGGATTTGATATAGAAAAAATAATATATTATAAAATAGATTAATAATTATTTGATGTACAATAAAATATTTTTAAACCTAAAATAGAAACTAAAACTATTTTTAAACTAAAAAAATGACAAAATACAAAAGTAAAATCAATATGGCCCATCTAATATTATCAAACCTTACTCATCCCACTACTTTTGACAAAAGATTAGGGGTGTTTGGAATTGCGTTATGAGACACATTATTTGCTTATTGCGTTTTCAAAATGCTATAATTTATTTTGTAGTGTTGGCAAGCAATGATGAAAAGTGTTTTTATGCTGCTATAGGAGCTTCAAAACGTGGTTATGCAAAAGTAGAAGGAGACCTGCTGCAACATAACGTGGTTTTTGCATGTTCACAATATTGTGACATTTACCCTCATTAATTGTTTGCATGTGTGGCATTTTGTTGCCACGTATCCTAAATTTTGTCTTTTCATATCTTTTTAGTAATTTTATTACTAAAACTTTTAAATTATCTATTTTGCCAAACATTAAAAAACTGATTATCTGATTATTGCGATATAAAATAGCATAATTTAATCCGAACACTATATTTCAAAATAACGTTTTGCAACAGCTGATTATCTGATTATCCGTTTTCAAAACGAATAATCTATTTTCAATAAGCAATCCCAAACACCCTTAAATAATGGGCATGAAACCCAGTTATTTAGTTTAGGATTTCAAACAAACGCATTTTAAATATAAAATCATATGAAAACCTAATCTAAAGTAGGATATCAAACGAAACTTGGAAAGTTTTGTTGTTGTTGTAAAAGAGCTTCACGTTATTGAATAGCACAAAACCAGCTGGTTGGTTTTAAACTTACAAGCTCCTTTGTCTTTTTGACGACAATAATTATCATGCCCAACTACACCCCTGGCAAAACTTAAATACTACTCGTATCTATAGTCAACATTTTAACTAACCATAGTTAAGTTAAGTCACTATTGAGCTCACTCCCCCATAACCCCTACTCACGCATTGACACTCATTTCAGTTTCAGTGCTACTTTTTACTTTATTTGCCATCCTTGCTTTTATCGCCACCGTTACCGTAATTAATTGTCACATTATCGCTGCTATTTTTATCTATACTACTTATAACAGGAATGAATCTCTCTCCTCATGTTTTTAAAATTAAAACTTACAAAATACAAAGACTATTGTACAATACATAATGCACTATTAATGATCTTTTCTATCAATCTTAAATTTAAAACTTAAGTTTTAAAGCCTTAATGCACAAAATATAAAAGACTATTAATGTGTCATGATATTTAATGTAGTTAATTAATTAACTGGTCAATAAATACAATTAATGCAGTTATTAAAACACCTCTTACACAAGAAATACAAATTATCAAGATATCAGACAACCAACTTAAACATAAATCATGCATTAAAATATCACTAATACAAATAATAAAAAACATTATACAAATATTCAAGCCCGAACGATTAACGGTCCAAATGAGCCCAAGCCCGAAAGGGTACGATTCAAACGTAAGACGCCGCCAAACATGGCGAAGCTCGAGCGGTTAACGTGCCAAACGCACGAAAGCTAAACGAAATTCTTTTCAACTCAGAATTTATTATCAAAAGAACATAATAAACTAAAATATGATTCACCGTAATTTTATTTCGTAGTATCGGCACAAGAACGCTGAACCCCCTGCATTAAATGTCACTAATACAAATAATAAAGACATTATACAAATATTCGCCCCTCGAACGGCCAATCCCAAGGTAATTAAGCCCGAACCTGCGGGCCAACGGGCTCGAATTCTAAGGGCATGGCCAAATAACAAAAGACGCGCCAACGCCGAACGGTACGGCCAAACGAAATTTTGATATCCAGAATTTATTGTCAAAAAATACATAATAAACTAAAATACACATTTACCGTAAAATTTTATTTCATGATCCACACAGAACGCACGTAAGCATCGCGCTAAGTCTGCTAAAATAAAGCAAACAATTTGTTCTGTATATATCTATATTTACTTGGGCCTTGTTAAACCCCATTTGTTAGTACTTGTTTTTATTAGGGCATCTTATATATCATCTCTTCCACTCACCTAGTGAACTTTCAGAGCCACCACCTACAACTACAAAAGTAAACCTTCAATACACATATCAATGCTACCCTTGTTGATTATCTGTCATCATCCACCTAGGTATATCAATGGTACCTTTGTTGGGCTTTTCGGCTTGCAATGTGGTTTAGACTACTTTCATAAAAAAACTATAGAAACTAAGGTATGTTAAAGATTTTTTATTTATTTTTTAGTTTTTCAGTTTTGTTAGTTATTTTTAACATACTTTTTTTTGGTACCTTACATCATGTTGTTTGGTCACTTGGTAATCATGGTTGTACGTGTTAACTGAGTGATGATGTAGATATGTTATTAAGTATTTTACTTACTAATAAGAAGCTCCTTAGGTAAACATTCTAGGGTGGCTGTGGGAAGGGCTTTGAATATGTGACTGTTAACCAAGTGATGATGTAGATATGTTATTTACTGTCCGTTTGGTTTGTTGCTAGGAATGATAATGGGTATCGGATTTGGAATGAGGTGGAATGATAATGGGTATGAAAAAGTGTATCATTATGATTGTTTATGTTTGGTTGATAAAATATGGTATGAAAAAATGTATAGATATTTGAATTTTGTAGTGAAAAAGAAGGGCTCGGGAATGGATTTCATAGACACCAAATCGGTGTGAATGAATTTATGACTACGATATACCCATTTCATTAACGACCCACAAAACAAAACAAAACAAACATAGACTATGACTTTGAAAGTCATAGTCTCATTCCCATTCAACCAAACCAAACGGGCCCTTAGTAATTTACTTACTTAACTCGAATCTCCTAAGGTAAACATTCTAGGGTGGCTAGGGGAAGGGTTTGAAAACGATCACGGGGATTGTTTAGGCCGTTTGACTAAGAATTGCCATCGTTAAGGTCAACATAGTTACTATGTAGTTTTAGTTACCTATATGATGTTAAAAGGTAAGTTTCATACTTAATCAAGACGTTTAGTAGGTTTCCCAGATGGCTTCTGCACTTTGTATATGTTTTGTTACCCATCTAGTATATTTATATGTATGCTTATATAATTATGTGGAATGCTACTTAAAGTTGCCAAAAATAGTATGCTACTCTAAAGTGGCCATAAACACGACTCATTCTTTTCAAGTATATGATCATATTATGAATATGAATGTGCTTAAAAATCTATGCTAAAATCAAAAGTATAAGTTGTAATATTACAAAGTACTTATATCATGTAGCGTTCGTGTTATTTACTTATGTCGTATTTAAGAGAATAATATTGATGTTATTTGTTAAAGGTTCATGTATATGTATATCGTTAACAAATTTAAAACAAATTTGCCTTTTACAGACGTGGATATTGGAGAGTTCCCTCATGGTGCGATTCCTTACGCTTTTTTGTCATAAAAAGTTGTATCCCCGATCAATTGCGTGGAGCTATAGAAACGTGGTATTTAGAGATCGTATAGACCGGTTTTTGGATGACCAATTGAATGTGAGTTTGAAATATGACCTTAATTTCTTACAATATGATTATAATTTTTTGTTGGTTTTTATTAATGTTGTGTATATTGTCCATGTTTTTTAAAGGTAAACCCACCTTTGATGAGGCTTATGCCGGATGACTATGAGCAAAGTACCGAGTGGTGGGCTCAAAGTAGAGCGTATTTTGGCCGAATCCACCCCAATTCCAGTGAAAAGCCTCCACTAAACGAACCTATTTACGATTTTATCGACCGAATTTATACAGCATGAAAGGCACTTGAGGCGGTTACAAGAACATGACTTGAAGTTCAAACAAATTGATCCACGATTTTGGTGACGATTTTCGTAAGTAGCTTACGCTAATTTATTTATTGTTATTCAAAACACGTAAGTATATTTACGTGCTTTATCTTTTTATATTTAAATATGTTTGAAAATAACCAACTCTACATTATAATATTACATTTAGGGAATACCAAAGGCCGACCGTCCATTTGGCGAGCCACCGAACGACTCGCTCTTGACGGTGTTCATGTACCTACACCAAGTAAAGTTCATCGTCCATCCCGGCTTCCCTCCACCGACATACTGCTTCCCGACGCCAGTTGGTTCGCTCTTTTGCCACGCTGTTGATTATCGGCAGGTCCATCTCACTCTATGACGTTGGTGTCGACGTCCGGGAACCTATTAATTACATAAAATATTTCATGGTTATTATTGTTACTAGTAATTATATTGATTTTAAATTTTTATTGTTTATTCTTTTTAAGGATGACGAGCGACCAAAGAGGATTGTCGTCCGTAAATATATGCAATATCCTTACACCGAACAGGGACCAACAACAATCTTGCCTAAGAAACGTGCCGTTAAGAAGATGCAAAAAGAGTACCTCAACATTCCATCGCTTAATCTGGAAGAAAAGCGTTGATGAGTATAAAGAGTATGATGGTGGTGGTGTTGCTTTGGTAGTCGTCGTGTCGGACCTGTTATGTTTATAATGTTGACCCTAATAAGGTATACCGGACCCTTTAAATTTATTAACATGAAGTTGCTAATTAACAATGTTTGATATTGTATTTTATCGCTTGTTTTTCGTGACGCAAGTGAGCCGCTATGTTAGTTTGGAGGAATTTCTATTAAACCCATCCCCGATATACCTTGACCGCCATCCAAATGGTGGGTAGCAGATCTTAGCTTCTTTCAACAACTACTTCCTAATTATACAAGAACGACATTGATCCATGGAGTACCGTAAAATTGGTTGGCGGCCCGACGACGTAGTATATTATCATATTTTTTAAACGCTTAGATTATTTTAGTTTCAAGAACGTAAAATGATTTAGTTTAATCTCTTGACTCAAAGAAATGAATTGTTGGGTTGAGATATTAATAAGAAGTAGGCTAGATGGCGCGCCATGGACAAGATCGCCATCATGGACATCATCCACTTACCCCACATAATGGTGGTAGTGTACCCACATTCGATAGCTCCTTCGACATGGAACATTAGATGGTAGCACGCACCGCATTCTCTCATGGGATGAAGTAAGTCAAGTAAATGTCTTTCAACGCTTAATAACTTTGTACAAAAATTACGCTTAGTTTATTTAATCATATATTTGAATATATTTTCGACGCAGGTGGTGATGTCGATGAATGCAGGAGGGAATCATTGGGTCACAGGAGTTATTGATATAAGGATATCCACTTTTATGGTTCTCGACTCTTTGCCTAGCAGGGAGCGCTAGGATTATTTACGAGGGTATGTTCTAGAATGGACCGGAGTTCTTAACAAATGTTTAGAAGAGCTAGGACATTTCACAAGAACCCGACGTCCGCGACTACAATTTCAAATTCCGCTATAAATCCACAAAAATTTCCGATCCCACACCAAACTAACACTCGAGATTGTGGAGTCATCACTTGTTGGCTCATGCATGAGTTTGTTACTGGTAAGTTTCCACCACGATGGGGTTTTGATGTTGAAGGCTTTTTCAACAATGTTAGATATAGCATGTCTAAGATGTTTTACGATTGTCGCTATGAGAGACCAAAGATGTGGATGATTGACAATGATTTTTAATGGAAGTTGTATATATTTTTATATTTTATGTTTAACTTATATTTGATATAAATTCAAACTTTTATTCAAGTAAATCAACATTACATATAGATGACGTTGAGTTAAATAAACATTACATAGATAACATTACCTAAAAGTAGGAAATGAATATGTAAAGATTCATCCAATAAAACGGTATCCTTTGTCGAAAACAGCAACCATGTTCCTCAATGTAATGTTAAGAGAAGGGGGTGTTGATTTTGGGTAAACACCAAACATTACGAAGAACCAACACATCTCCTCGACTTTGATAGACTTTTTGTAACCTGCCTCTTCTCAGTAAGGACTTTGTGATGAATTGTACCAGCATATTGTCCCTGTTGGATCTTTTAGTGTCAACTGTTAGCTCACAAGCGCGAGGTGTACAAGTCTCGACATAACCACAACAAGTTCAAGCTTCCCTTTTACACAATAGTTTTTATGTCGCCAAGACAACCAAATACGATGATATCTTCATCATTAAGAAGCTTATGAATCGCGCTTAGCCATGGCCCACGAAAATGATCATCCGTGACATCCTCATTTATTTTCCTTACATACTCTTGTGTTGGCACTACACAATATTCGGGCCCACCTTCCCTAATGTCTGAATTTTTATGAGAATAGCCGCTTGAAGAATACCAAAGAGACTGTGCATTATCCTAGTCGGGTTGTTTGAAGAGTGTTGAAGAACCCCCAACGTTATGTTGGGGTGCATATGTTGTGTCCCTTCTTTGGGATGGTGGAACGAATGGTGATTTGTTGTATCGCTTGGTGTGCCCGTTTTGTTTTTTGGGACATATTGTGGAGAGTAACCTTTGTAGAAAGTAGAAATGTCAATATGTTGGTATGTGTTTAGAAAAATGGAAGTAAAATGAGGTTTTACAGTAAATTTTATGGTGTTGTCAAATCATGTCGGATAAAGAAAATATTCTCATATATTTCAATAAATTACACATACACGCACGCGCTGAAATTGTCAAATCTATGTCAGCATGTAATACCTAACCGTCAAATCGTTGTCATATTTTCGAATAAATTGCACATACACGCTAATGTCATGGAATTATAAAATCTATGTCAAAGGTACGTAATACGAATTGAATAAAGTATGGCTAATTCGCAAATGAATCAAGGCTATAAATGCCTATTCAACACATGCTACAACTAGAGCAATAAAGTTGACCATTTATATAGCAATAATTCATTAACTATTATAGAGCAATATAGAAATTAGAATCATGTTGCTAAAAATGTGAGTTCTAACTTTTATGTTTCCAAATCGTCTAACCAAAGTTGACCATTTACTCTATTGCATGTTGTGTTAACTTTGTGGATCACTTGACACACTATCGCATACAATATTACATTCATGTTAACTCTATGTAGAACATTATTTAGTTAAAAAACGTAAAACAACTTGCATTTAAATAGTTTAAAAAATAGTAGTAAAACAATTTGAAATACAAACATTGATAACGGTAAAGACGCAAACAAAACGACAATGGTATGATTTGGTTCATTAAGAAGAATTAGTGATTCTTTATATGGTCCAATGAAAACTGAACCACCATTTGCTTCAATACCCATGTTTTGAAACACTTTAAGCCGCTCGCATACACTTGTAAGCAGTGAGCAAGTGCTCGTTGCTCTTAGCTTCAACAATTGGTCGCCATCCTTGGTAAATCCAATTAATTTTACCACATGCTCAATTGGGAATGGGATGGGTGAATAGCACTGCATATGATGATACAATACCACCATCAATTTCTAACACCCATGCACACATAACTTTGTACCCATCTCAAGGAAACTTCGAATTACGATAGAGTTCCGTAGTTGATATATAGAATGGAGGCCCAAACCATGCTCTTATCTCTTCGTGTATTCCTAATTCTAGAAATTGGTGACTAACCAAATCAAATGAAACAATCATATATCGTTTGTACAAAATACCATCATTAAAAACAAAATTTTCATAACCAAGCCGTAAAAATTTTACCACCCACTACCGCTGGCCAGACCGCTTTATTCTAATCTCTTCCGGGCAAACGCCACTTTCAAGATGGTTCCAGCGTCTCAACTCAATGTATACACCGACACGCACATGGCCCTCGGACCGTATAACGGTAATTAATTTTAAAATGGTTAGGTCTAAATAGTCAGGACGTACACCAAAACCGATGACCATTTTTGGTGAATCAGGTTGATTCAAGAAACTAGGGACTAATACCCCTATAGATCTTTTTAAATTCAAAATTAATTCTACACACAAGATAAATTAAAAACTGTATATCTAACCATTCACATATATTTAAGTACCGAATTTTTTTCCATCATTTAAAAAAAATTTGAAAAAATGAAATGTTTAAAGGATTCGATACTACGTATGAAAATACATTAACCATTATATTGAAAATACGGATTACATAGCACATATACTAAACGATACGGAAATGAAAATGAAAATACAAATAACAACGAATCATGGTGTGTTGTAACCATCATCAGAATCCGAATTATCAATGTCAAACTAGTTGTTCCTGAGATATTCTTCATACATTGCTTCATGCCCTCCGACGCCTTCCTCACGGCTTCATTTTCTTCAAATTTCTTCTTACTTGCCGATCCTTGCCCAAGATGGCGTAGTTGGTCCTCGCTAAAAATCCCGATAATGTTGGCGATCACACCCAAGGAGCCGCGCTCAACACGCGCACATACGGGTTCACGCTCACGGGTGGTGGAGTATTCACCACGCTCTCGCTGAATAACGAACGATATCTACCGTGGGGTGTTCACCAAGTACTCACGGTGGAAATACCGAACGATATCTAATGGGTGTTAAACCAAGTTCTCCTGAAATTGTTGTGAAAAGTCTCTGACATCATGAAATTGTTGTGAAAAATCTTTTTGTTGAGCCATTGAAGAGATTTTATGTGTAAGATATGTGTGTCTATACAAGTTTCTAGGTCTATATATATACACTTGAAAAATCTCGGTTGTCATTTACCATTTCATTTTGAGGTTAACAAACCCTAACAAAAACATTTTATGTCTCGTACTAAATAAATAAAACCATGTCGCAGATGTAGGGATAAATTACACGCATTGTTCTAGGCTTTAAATGAGGTTGAAAACTAAGTGAATGTCGTGTATATTTTCTCTCTATACCCGACATTAACATGTGCCCTTTTACTTTATGGTCAATGTCGTGTATATATGGTCAATGTCGTGTATATGTATACACTATATTGATTTGGTAGGCGTGCATAATAATAAAAAAAACCATGTCGTGTGTCTTGCATTTTTATACCCGACATTATCTAGGATTTAATTGCCAAATTCATTCTTGGCCATACACGTCAATGTCGTGTATATAGTGAATATAAATACCCGGCATTGATGGGTATTTTTGAGATTGAGGCTAAAAGTGGGTCTGTGCAGCACACCACATCAATAATGGGTAGCACAGTAATTTTCACACTTAATTTCACCTATATGTCTCTATCTTCAAAACACCACAACAAAAGTACAATGAGGTAGCACAATAGACTGGCAGTACCAGCAAGTTTTATACAATATTTATTTTTTTGCCAGGATATGCACCCCACGATTACTGGATGAGTATGCCAGATACGGGAGCGGCTATTGCTACAGCTCTTAACCGTCCAATTATATGCATATCCAATAAAGCATCTATTACGCGGTCTTCCGCTTAGGTCAGTCCGAGACAACACAACTATTGTCCCCTCGCTAGATTCTTCGTGGGGAAGACTATGCCGCCACTACGCCTGCGCGGTTCTAGATGAAAACTCACCACTCCGTATACTCACCCATTGAATGGAGGGCGCCTGCATATATCGTGGTCGCGGATGAGAAACTCTATTTGCCGAATACGACAAAGCATGTTTAGAAGGACGAGTATAGACATATGTTGCAAACGACACGATTTATAGAAAACAATGATCGATTTGTATTGTAAACGACAAAACATGTATAGACGACATCGATTTATATTGTAAACCACAAAACATGTATAGACGACACGGATTACCGATTATAGTAAACGACTCCTCATCTTTTGTTACGATTTCTCGCCTCGCCCTTCTTCCTCATCTTCTTACAGAATCTGGATGACATTCTGCTGGAGGGACATTCAATGTGTCAAAGAACACACCCGCCGTGTTGAGAGTCCAGATTATGTGCCTTCTTCTCCATCTTATGTGCCTTTCTCCAGCCTATATCTCCACCGCAGATGAGGAGAATTTTATACGCCGCCTCGCTGCTGACGAAAGCGAGCGAGAGATTGCCGGATCGAGGAGACGATTTAAGAGTTAAGAGTTTCGTGGGGATGATGGCAAAGATCATTGACGACTACGCGTGATTGATCTTAGTTTCTAGTTATATTGTGATATTGTGAACCATGTATCAATTATTAATCTATAACAAGATTGGTTTTTTATGTATTCGAAGCTTCTAATTTTGTAAACCATGATATTACTGATTTATGTTGTGTAAAAAATTATACAAATTCTTTTGGCCAGATGCAACAAGAAAATCATATCTTGTGTCGTTGTCGACGGAGACTTATAATTGAAAGAACATCCCAAAAGCCCAAAAGTTGTGGTCAGAAGTATTATGCATGTCCTTTATCAAAGGTAAATAATTAAACGTTTACTTATTTACGTAAATATATCAATAACTTGTTTGTTAAGAATACATTTCTATAATTGTTTCACCATGTAACATGTACCAACTGAAGACTATAAGGGTGTCGATACTTTATGTAGAAGGATGTATTTCAACAAAAGTACTTTGGTCAAGGCTCTTCTTCAACGCAGTGCTCAAGCTGCGAAACTAAAGATAACACGATCAACATGCTATTGTCTCAAAACAATTTATTGAAGGCAAGAATAAAGACGTTGTAGGCATCACTGGAATTGGCAAGAAATTCAGTTGATCACGCATGTCAATCGAATAGAATACTCTATGAACTTATAGATGACGTTAATAATCTTCATGTGGAGTAAATTTCGTTGTAGTTGTAGTAGTAGCATTTGTTGTCAGACTTGTTTAATGTTTTAATGTTTTATTGTTATTGTTTAAATAAATGGAAACAAATACACAATTAAAAAAATATAACGTAAAAAACTACACAAATAAATATACTCTACATATAAAAATACTACACAAATAAATACACTATACATATAAAAACATTACACAATTTTAACAATACTACACAAATTAACTCTACATAATTAAAAAAAAAAAGGACAAAAGATGGCCGTACGGACAGGAGGCCCCACCTTATGGGGTGCATGGGAAGTAATTAATGGGGTGCTTGGTTAGGCAACCCCATCCCATTAACTACTTATAAACTTCAAAGAAGTAAGAATGCACTGTTTGTAACCAACTCCCCTGATTCACCCTTAAGGCAACCCTGGATGGTTTAATCACGTGTACAGTCGACAAGCACAAGGGGCTGCTGGATAATTGGTATTGATTGTTAGGGGCTTAGTACTAAATAGTTATTAAAGTTTGGTAAGTCTTTGGGGAGCAAGTAACTTGTTATCCATGATTGTTTACTTTAATAGTATTTGAACTCTGGTAGGTCTGGGAGTGTTTTAGTATTTAAAGAGTTATCTATGATGCGAATGATCGAGTCATAAATTTGGGAGAACACAAGATTTCTCCATTTATTGGCACTATCAGTTTGTTCAAATTTTCCTCTTTTACTTTTAATAATAATTTAGCCCGGTTCTTATCACAACCTCTTAACTGTTTGTAATAGGTTCCATGTCGAACAGGTTTCATGCCGGACAGCAACTAGATAATTATTTCCACTTGATGGAACTTATATCCGGACAACAACTATATGATCATTTCCCCTTGATGGAACTTATATCCAGCCAATGGTTTTAATGGTTTCAATATGAAAACAAGGGCGTCGATCAATTCATCTGCCCCAACATATAGATCGCCCAACATATAGATCGTGCCCTCCCCGAAACTCTAAGCAAGGAACCAAGGCTACTCGAGCAAACAACTAACTCATGATTATACATATTTTGATCGATATTTTGCACTAGTAATCACCTTTTCTATTAAACATTCCTACCAAAAGGGCGTCATCACAATTTTGTGCTAATCAAAAATGTCTTATCTATATCTATACTACCTATAATGCACGAATGCACCTCACTCTTAATTTTAAGACGTACAAGAAATCAAGCATGGTTTACAACACTTTAATGCACATAATTTTCAGAATTACAACAAAGTAAGCATATTGTACAACAAAATAAAGCGTTGTATCATTTTAAGATCAAAATTCTATCAAAAATCATTAATGCTAATAAAAACACTCCTTCATCAAAAATTACAACCATTTAAGCACAATGTACAATAGCTGCAACCAATTTTCAGATTTACAACAAAATAAGCATAGTGTACAACAAAATAAGCATGATGTAATTTTCAGACATATTTTCAGACTTACAACATTAATGTTATTAAAGTGATCAATGTTATTAATGACTAATAACTACTACTTACAAGAAAGGAAACATAGTGTACAACACTTTAATACACATAATTTTCAGACGTACAAGACAAGAAACATATTATACAACAAAACACCACATTAATGCTACTTAATGTAGTCAATTATTTAACTGGTCAATAAATACAATTAATACAGTTATTAAAACACCCTTACATAAGAAATACAAATTATCAAACATATTGTACAACCAAATAAAACACAATTCCTGCATTAAATTTCACTACTACAAATAATAAAGCACATTATACAATATTCAGCCCCACGGCAACGGGCCAATAGCTTGAGCCCGATCGTGCGCTGACCAAACGGCTCGAGCCCCGAGCAGACACCGGCCAACGGGTTCGGCCCAAATGGGCATGGGCTATACGAAATTTTTTGATATCCGTAAATTTATTGTTAAAAAGGACATCATAAAATAAAATACATTATTCATCAAAAACATTTATTTCAGGGTATCCGCCGCTGCAACGCGCGGGTACCCTACAAGTAAACTATAAAACTCACGTCTTATAATAGAAGACACAAGCTTCTCCGGTTTTTGTAGATGGGAGCAAGTAGTCATCAAGTGTTGAGAGTTTGTCATTGCCTTTTGCAGTAAGTTCATCTTCCACCTTTTTCGGAGATTCTTTTATCAAAGCAACATATTGCATTACCACTTGGCGCTGGCCTCTTCTTTAGACTCGATAACTGACAATGTTCTCAATGATGCTCTTTTTGCACCAGCTATTATATCCAACAGAAACCAAAGTTTGCTCATGTGCAGTCAAGTTACGCTCCCTGCATGCATTCAGCTCCATACCCGGTTATTAGGTTGCTATGCAACTCTAAGTTCTTGCAAATATAATATGGCTCTTAGTCAAAGGCAAGAGTAACCTGTTAGTGTGCCTATATTGTATCAGCACTATGAACTCCTATTTGCTTGTGTTGCCCCAAATTTGTTCCATAAAGAATAATCTCGTGGTTTCCTATTTAGAGCCGTATGCCATACTCTCTTGAAAGGTTATACAATACACCAAGTTTGGTGGTGAAGCCATATGTATATATACTTTAATGCTGCTTGTTGCTCCAATTCTTTAGATACTGCACACATAACATTGATGCCATTGCTTGTTATTTCTTGCATATCAAAAGCACCAAATTAGCATAGTAGTTAGAGAAGACGGAGCCGTGCTCGGGTAGGCGGGCGGGTAGCTGAACCCGAGCGGCTACACCGTTCCGCCCTGCTCGGGTTCGTGCTACGGGTTGTTTTTGCGAGCTCCGAAGCCGAGTGTGAACGTTGGAAAAAATGGACCGTTGCTTAATTCAGCCGTTATCCAACGGCTATTAACCCAAATAAAAAATAAAAAATAAAAAAATTCACTCCTATTTAAACTAATCTTTCACCTCTATTTTCAAAATAAAAACCCACAACACACAATAATCTTTCAAAAACACTAAACTATGGATCCAAAGAGAAGTAAAAAAACTTTCACCTCGCGTCAAGGTCGGTCTCAACCATCCCCGAATCAACCAAAACAAACTCGCTAGGGATTTATCCAATTTTATTCTCAACCATCCCTAATCAATTTTATGTTCCACAACCCCAATCTCCACAATTTTTCCCATATAATATGGGTCCTCCTCAATTGAATCCACAACACTACAACATCATGCTATAAGCAGTTTTCCCCGCTCTCAAAACCTTAGTGAAGACGAGAGTACGTGCCCAAACACAACCACTACCACCAAATGAAGAAGACGCAAGATGAGGAAGTTCAAGAAGTCGCATCCTAGTGGAAAAAAAAGCTACCGGGAGGAGGCCCCTGAAGTTGGACGGCCGCACAAGAGGAGCTTGCAAAGCAATGGGTTCAAATCTCCACTTGTGGTGTTGTCGGTAATGAACAAAAATCCGACGGTTTTTGGAAACGGATTCTCGAGCATTACTTAGGCAAATGTGGTTCGAAGTTCACGAACATTTCATGCGCTGAATACCAAGTGGAGAACAAATGAACACGGCCATGTGTATTTTCAACGTCTACTACCTCCAAGCTGTACATAATCTATACTTTATTTTTTTACAATTACATTATTTTGTTTTAGCTATACTTTTTTATTTTATGTAATCCGGCAGCTTTTATTTACAATTAAATTATTTTGTATATAATGTAGAAACGCTAAGGCTAGTGGTCAACGACTTGGACGCAAGAGGCAAGTTAATTGGATTTCTACACAAAGAAAAAAACAATTTCTTCATACCAGGGCGGGAGGTTGTCGAGGACATGAGAAATGGATCGGAGCAAGAATGTTTTCAAGATATTGCCGGTGCCGCAAGCAATTCTTCAAAAGGAGGTCTGGGAGTATGACGCTGAAGCAAACACCATTCCCATGAATGAAGACCCCACCCCCTCCAATTGAATCAAGAAAATGAGAAGAAGCAAGCTCCATCCTCCTCGCTATCTCAAGCGCTGCGATGAAATCAACGCTACACAAAAGAAACACAATATTTGGAAGAAAACGCTGATGGCGAAACAATTGTTGGCTACACAACTCGAGGGGCTTAAGTTCACAATGCACAACGGAGTTGAAGTTTTTGGAGTCCGATGATCACATTCGCGATCCCGCTTATGTTGAATTAGTTCTTACCCGTAAACGTAACTTGCGGCCAAACACCGATGGGCTTTGCAATTTTTAAATTGTAGTTTCAAGTTATTTTAATTTCAACTTATGTAATGTTTTTTTTTAAGTTGTAGTTTCAATTTTTAAGTTGTAGTTTTTTAAGTATTATGTAATGCTTTTTTTTTTTTTAATGAAATGGTATGTTTTTATTTTAAATATTGTATGTGATTTTATGTATTTAAAAAAATAATTCGAGTACTGGCACCACTCTCACTTGTTAGGTAGTGCAATTATGTAGATTGGGTAGTTTTGAGTGGAAGGTTTTATTGGATAGAGGTAACGTGGCACCCTTAGGGTATTAGGGTTCAAAACTTCCACTCCCTCCCCCCTTATTGACCTTAGTAATAGCCTCTAAATTACATTTCTGCCATTTCGATTTTAAAAAACCAAATATATTCCATAGCGTTATAGTTGTACCTTTATGCATAGGATTAGTAGTTCACAAATAAAATCAAAAAACTGTTTTGGACTTGCAAATTTAACTTTTAGAGTTAATTATATAAATCGTCTATGTGCTTTGTACATATTTATATCTTTCGTCCTAAAACTTACATAATTAAACCAATCATCCCTATACTTGACCTTTTTGTAACCGACCAGTCCTTTAACCAAACGGCCGTTAGTGTTTCTACGTTAAATCTCGGCAAGTAAGAGTTTTTGGTCCTCAATTAGATGATTAGAGCACCATGTTCCCACAAGCCATCCGTCTAGCGTTATAGCAAAAAGTGATACCAGCTCAACACTTTTTTTAAATAACTCGGAACCTATAACTTAAACTAAAAACATATTCCCTTCAAAAATTGGCGTTATAGGACACCCTCTGGCCCACAAATAACTCAATAAAACACAAATAAAAAAATAAAAAGAAGGAAAAAATGTATGGCATGGTAGGTGGGTACAACGCCATATGCTATAACTCAATGTAGGGTGTGGGGATGGTGCCATAGGTTTGATGCGATAGGATAAGACAAGCCTAATAGCCATGCACACTGTGTGCTCTTAAGGTTGAGGGTTTCCCTGGCCACATCAGCTTCACATCATTAAAAAAAACACTTTATTTTTTTTTCAACTCTCTCAACTATTGCAGCATTTTTTTTAAATCTATATATTTTATCATTTAAAAATACCCCCAACACATATCCTCACATAAAGTAAAAAATGTTTTCTCTCTCCTTAAAACCTCACGGGACTATGGAGGCGAAAGAAAGATTTTTTGTGTTTGCCAAAGGGTGTGGGTTTTTACTTGTTTCCTGTTGGGAGGGACCTTTCCTTCTTGTTTTCCCACCCCACACCCTCCAACTTTAGCATCGATACTACCAAAAATTGTAACCACCACGGGTGAAGAGCTATAACCCATATCCACCTATACTCCATGAACCTTGACCCTCAAAAACCACAAACACTATCTGAACTTGTTAGCATGCCGAAACCACGACCCTACATGAAACCACAACAATTGTAACCACCACGGGTGACGAACTATAACCCTTGTCCACCTATACTCCATGAAGCTTGACCTTTAAAAACCATAAACACTATATGAACTTGTTAGCATGCCGAAACCACGACCCTACATGAAACCACAACGTACTTAAAACCATGACCCAATCTGAAACCACGACCATACCTGAACTTGCTAGCATGCTTGACACCACGACATTACCTAAAAACTCGCCAAGAACAAACTCACCTACAATAACTCACCTCGAGCAACCACCATTGCCACAAGATGTGCGGCTTGATCTCGCCTACACTTTGAACAAAACTGGGACCACAACCCGAAGTCTTTAACCAAAATCTTCTCGACCCTCGACAACCCGCATTCACCTTGAAAAAGGCAACACTGAAACTACTTGCAATCTTAATCATGACTCCATGACCAAAAGATCTCATTTGAACCATCGATCTAAAAACATGTCCCTTTTAGCTTGAAAACTAAACAAAATGGGCCTATGTAAAGGAGGTGGGAGAAATATATACATAAGAGAGTGGTAGAGGGAGGTCCTCCGCCAAACCTACGGCAGAGAAAATAATGGTGGCGACTGAGGTTGTGTTTAGGGTTAGGGTTTTATTTGGAGATAGAGAGGGGAAGTTTTAGGTTTCAAAATTCAAATGTATCTCATTAACGCATAGAAATTGCATTAACCAATATCTACATATGTTTTGGGCAATTAGGTTGAAACTCTATATATAAGGTAGTTATAAGCCATAATAACGAGTTTTTCTGTTTCGCTTGAAACACTTACTTTTTATTAATATACACCCACGCATTTCATTGTTCACTTCACCCATATGAACCGATTTATATTAATATAATATCATATTAAATAATATTATTTTATTACAATATGGGTAAAGTCGGAATAAAATTTGAAAGTACGTGGGTGTGTATGTTAATAAAAAAGTAACTGTTTCAAGTCGATAAATTTTAGAAAGCACGTTGTTATTTTATGGCTTTTACCCTAAGAAGAATCACCTCGTTTTTCTAAAGCAGAGATCTATATGCAAATTCAGCGGAGAAAAAGGCAAGTATACCAGCACGTTCAAAGCGATCTCCAAGGACCGAAGTTCTGCCATTTTGATTTTAAAAAACAGATGTATCCCATAGTATTATAGTTGTACCTTTATGCATAGGATTAGTAGTATTAGTAGCAATATCGTAGAATCGTTCACAAATATAATCAAAAGACTCTTTTGGACTTGTAAATTTAACTTTTAGAGTTATTTATATAAATCGTCTATGTGCTATGTACACATTTTTATCTTTCGTTCTAAAACTTAATATAATTAAACTAGTCATTCGTATACTTGACCTTTTTGTAACCGACCAGTCCTTTGACCAAACGGTTGTTAATGTTTCTACGTTAAGTCTCGACAAGTAACTCATTTAATGCAATTTCATTTTCAACCTCCAACAATCTAACTTTAGAAAGAAAAAAAAACATGATAAGAGAAAGTGAAAATTACTTGACTACCCATTTTTAAAATAGTGTCTTGCAGAGCTCATACTTTTTCGACCTTTACAAATCTACCCTTGCATGTCGCATATACATATATATATATATATATATATATATATATATATATATATATATATATATATATATATATATATATAATATATATATATATATATATATATATATATATACCGAGATACCCGAAAGGAACGTGTCCATTTGTGATTGATAGATTAGCAAATGTGAAGTAAACCTAATGTATGTCGCTAGTATTTTGTACTCTAATTACACGACACCATTTTTTGTTAGTAGTGGTTTGAGAAAGTGTGGAGAATAAAAATCGAATAAATCTTAATGGTATATATATACGCGACATGCATGGATATATATATACGCGACATGAGGGACCAATTGTGTATTTTAAAGTGACTATTGGGCGGGAGTTTTAAGTATGACAAAGGAAACCAAGACAAATTCAGGTACCGAGTGTGAAAAAAAAAAGTCACTATTAGACCATTGACCGTCTCTACCCTGAGAACCTATTTACTTGTGCACACGAACCGATAAACTCATCCACCACTTTTTCCACACACACACAATTTCCAAAGGAAGATTTCCATATTTTGAATGACCTCATGGAGATTGCTGGTTCATCCAACTTAAATGATCGTATGGTATTGTGGTTTTGGGAAGAGGCTGCACAAGAAGGGCTTTTGAAAAAGCTAGTTCGTGAGTGCATTGATCATCTAAAGAGGGAATCATCGCGTAGGGAGTGATTGAAGAGACGAAGCTTTGGGACCTCGGGATAGCGCGACTATTTGATGCGCTGAGAAAATCCAGCAGGCAATAGACCTACTTGTTCAATTCATACATTCTTGGTCAAACGATGAAGCTATTCAGATCAACGAAGGTTATGTTAAGAAAATGGCTGAGCATAATGACTGAATTTTGGGTATTTCATGGGGTAGATAAATGGGTCTTTGGGTGCTAGTTTTGGAAATATAGGTTGGTAAGGGGTATGTAAATTGATCTTTTGTTCGGTTTGTTGGTCATGGTTGATGTAGTTGTTTCGTTTTGTAACTAACTATATTAATGATGAAATATCATCTAAGATTTATGTATTTAATTTGTTCTTGTATTGTGATATTCGTGTATGTTTCTAATTAGTATCAAAAAACCAAACATCCCTTTTATCACAAAAGTTGTATCAAAAAACCAAACACCCCCTTGTATCAGCAAAAGCAAAGGCAGTGGTTTAAAAATATGTGTTGAAAATGCAAATGTTTTAGCACTAAATCATAATGTATTGACAATGGTGTATTGTTTAGGAAGAAATTGGTTTGGTGTTAGTGTTGACAGTGGGACTGAACACGCCTAATGCCTCAAATTGTAACATCTTGAATTTTGACTTACCCAAGTCAAACAAATTTATGAAAGGCCACAAATTGTAACTTAATATTGTGGTACTGGGGGTAAGTCAAACCTATTAACAAATGCACAACGATTTCAAGCAGTTACAATGCACAACAAAACACTATTACTTACATAAGAACCCAATTTTTTATTGATCGATTTCATGTTCACAACTACTACAAAGTTTCCTATCATCTAAACATACACTTAGCTAGACCCACAACTCTTCCTATCATCATTTTCCTTCATTTCCTTCCTTTCCTTAAGATATTTAAACAAAATTTCCAGATTTGTAATCCTTTTTTCCCAAATTGTTAACCTTTGATAACACGATGTCAGCCTCTTCCTTCTCCTTCTTAACACACAAACCCTTTTCATTTAGGCAGTCTTCTTTCCTCAACAAAGTCAACAAAGCCTTCCCCTTATCGTTTTGTGCCATTGTTGTTTTTTTTTGCTTTGGGTAGAATGTGTGTTGCTTGTATTTTAGGGTTTAATGTTGTGTGTTGCCTGTACTAACATGGTTGAAGATTGGGTTAGATTTTAACTATGGCATGTTAAAATTGTAAATGGTCTATTATACCCTCGATGTAAACCAATAAAATTCATGTTGACTTTGGCAATCCTGGTCAAGGGACTTTTCTAGAGCATAAAAGCATAGTTTTGCACCTCCAGTGATGAAAACACCCAATTTTGGTTAATCATGATGCTTGTGTACAAGTTTAGGGACGAACGGTGTATTTTACTCAAAATACAAATAATAAAAATACATCAAATTATAAAGAAACTAATTATTTTGTTGATGTTCTAGATGTTGTGCCAAATATGTGAATAATATTTCGCTGAAATCGCGGCCGTGTGTTGTTTATCACGAAGTTCTTACCTTTAATCGCTGCACTTCTCATCGCCGATCCATGCTCGCTTAAGGTTTACTCGCTGGATAAATATAAATCTAGCTCATTTCGATATCGTAATTTTTTATCTTTCAAAATCATGTTATGCAATATAATGCACATTGAATGACTTTTCGTAACTTTGTTAGTCCAAGCACGCCGCGTTAGCTTATAACATGCCAACGTTTTAGAGAACACCAAAGCTCTTTCCAACGCTTTTTTCAAAGACTTTCTTTTTTTCCTTTAAATACGGAATTTTTCTCGAAATTTGAAATCGAAAATGATTTGACAAAAATGACCACTGTGAGTAAATCTCGTCAGCTAAACAATACCCTTATTGAAAAGCAACTCTGTTAACTTCAAACGGCGCCACAGGAGAGATGTCATACAGAAGGTCGTCGAATAACGGAGATTTATTCAAAGCGGTAAGATCGTTATTCGCACTCGCTACCCCAAAAAGTGCATGCCAAGTCCACAAATCGTATGACGCAACGGCTTCAAGAAAAATAGCTGGTTATTTTTTTTGCACCTCTTGAAAATTGTCTGTGTCATTCTTTCGGACAATTAATCAATTCCCAGTGCATACAATCAATGCTTCCAAGCATTTCCGAATCTACCTGAACCGTTATGTGCGTTGTATAAATTGTGAATGTCATTCAAGTCATGTTTTCTTAAAAGCTAGGGCATAAACAATTCGATAACACACATAGTAAAATTATCTAGACAATTGTGTGCGCAATGTTTCACCATTTGTAAATACTCATCTAATGCATCAGGTGTTACGCCGTATGGCAATTGACGTATGGCAGATGTGCATTTCCTAATAACAATAAAACTCATTATACTCTCGTGAGCATCGGGTCGACAATAAAGAATTTAAAATAATCGCAAGAGGATAAAAGTTTGAATATATGTTTCAATACCTTTGACTATTTTTAAAAATAGTTTACGGCTCACACGATATCGACGCCTAAAATAAGTCTCCGGATATTTAGATTTATCACCAAAATAGTCAACAAGTACGCTTATTCAACACATCACGTTCATGATAGATGTAGTTATGGCGGTTTAAAATTTCAGCTTCTTGTTCTTGCAACGGTTGCTTATACTGATATTGTTGCATAATAATAATCTCAATGTCAGCAATATCATCTAGATCAGACATACCACCAGAATAGGATGAATCACTCATATTTATTGGTTCAGATTAAGTGTTTTGGAAAAATAGTTGTGTAAAAATCTGTTAAAGTTAGGTAATATTTAGAGTGTAAAAGTGTGTTTATTTATTTGTTTATTTATTTATGTATTTAAAAAAATTCAAAAATTAAATGTTATAAAACGGTAACCTGCAAAACACTCTTGTCTTTTTGTGGTTCGTTCCACCAGCGAAACTTCATACGGCGAACAACAAAAATAAGGCCGGTGTGGTTGCGAGAAACGGCGAGCCTCCACGTAAGAACGACGAGCAGAGCTTACTCACTACACCGTTTGCTCTTAGCTACCCATCATGCCCTTTATAAACTTTGGTGATGTCTTATTTTTTTAAATGTCTTAACAGGCTCTTAATGAGCCAAACCTCTTAATCGGTCAGAAGTTTTGGCCGGTCAAACCGTTTGTTTTTTTTTTCCGTTCAGACGCGGTCAGATGTAAAAACTTCTTATTGGTCCAGACTTGAGAGAGATATCTTAATGCCTCTTGTTGGCATTTAATAAAAAGAAAAAAATATGTTTCCTCTCCCAAACCTATCCAAAGCCTAAACACATATTGCATCACCCACCCCATCTCTGCCACCACCTAACGTCGGTAGCCACTTCATCTCCGGCCACCAGCCGCCACTTCATCAGGTTGGTTTTTTTAAATGTCTTATTAGAAGTTAAGAACTAGTTGTCTTTTGGTTGGTGGTCTCTTTGTTTTAATCATAGTAATGTTACAGTTGGGTTATCTTTTGTTTGAAACAAGTCAAAGTATATACTGCAACTTCAAAAGTACAAAGGCAACGAGTCAAATGGTTTGAATTAGTTGTCAGGATCCCGATCCTGATCTTAGGATCTTACGATTTTACGATACTGCAAAGCAAAAACGATCCGGATCCTACATAGGATCTTTGCAGGCTTAAGATCTTATAGGATCCCGATCTTGACCATACGATCTTACGATCTAATCCGATCCGATCTTACTTTTCTCGAATTACAAACTAAAAACTACAAATTTATGGGTTGTTTGTTTGTAGAATTCAAAAAACAACATGTTAATCTTTTTAAACATTTTATAATTATAATTTAGGACAATATTTATATGAAATATTCATAGTATTTTATTGTTATAATGTATTAGAATTTGTAAATTTATATAAAATTACATAAACTATTAAGAATTGACATTCGAGTAGGATCTTACGATCACGATCTTGCAAAGACGAAAACGATCCTGGGTAAGATCCCGATCTTGACAACCTACTTTGAAAGTCACTAAACATCTAGTTGAATGTCTAAAACCTCCTTATATCATTGTATTATTAGTTTTGACCACAATCTAAGAGCATCCGGTGTGTGGGATGTTGTGGCTCGCCGGGGAGCCCCGCCGTGGCTCGCCGCCACACCGGGGTGGCTCGCCGTCGGACGTCGTGAACGTTGAAATCGTGGGGACGACGAAGCAACTTTCCAACAAAGGCAACACAAGTTTTGTTTTTAAAATTTGTATCCGCTACACAACGGATTAAAAGTTTTTTAGACCCACCACTCCATCTATAAATTAACATAACATTTCATACAATTTTTTCATATTCAAGCAAAACAAAACCATTCAAACTTGCTGAAAACATGAGTTACGATAGTGAATCATCTTATTCCGGCGATAGTGATCTTGAAGAGTTAACGGAATTAGAAATGTTTATTAAAGAGTTCGAGGCGAGCAAACGCTGCAGAACAAGCACCCGGTCCTTCAAAGCGCCGCCAATATGTCCCTCGTGAACGGAAATTGCGAAGCACGCCTTCTTGCCGACTATTTTGCGACAACCCAAAATATACGGACGCTAATTTTAGACGCCGATTTCATGAGCCGTCGTCTATTTTAACAAATAGTACAAGGTATTGAAACATATATTGAAACTCATCATCCTCTTCCTAAGCATTTTGATTTCTTGAGTGCGAACCCATGCTAGGGGTGTAATGCGTTTTAGTGTGATTATGAAATGCACATGTGCCCTACGCCAATTGGCTTACGGATATCACCGATGCATTAGATGAGTATTTACAAATAGGTGAACACTGTGCACACAATTGCCTAGATTTTTTTTCTTATGTGCATAATCCAACTATTTATTAAGGAGTATTTAAGAAAAACAGATGAGGATGACATTCGTCACATATACCATGCACATAACACCGCTTCATGGGCTTCCGGAATGTTGGGAGCATCGATTGTATGCACCGGGAATGGAAAAACGTCCAAAGAATGGCAAGGCCAATTTCATAGAGGTGATAAAAAAATATCCCACTATAATGCTTGAAGCTGTTTCTTCTACGATTTGTGGATTTGGCATGCTTTTTGGGGTAACAGGTGGAATAACGATCTAACGGTTTTAAATAATTCTCCGTTATTCACTAATTGCTTGATGACATCGCCCCTGAGGTTGAGTTTGAAGTTTATGGGTGTAAATTTAAGCAAGGGTATTATCTAGCCGACGGAATCTACACTGAGTGGGCATCTTAGTCAAGTCATTTACAGTTGCAACTAATCCAAAAATGCCGCATTCAAAAGCGAAACAAGAAAGTGCTCGAAAAGACATCGAAAGAGCTTTTGGTGTCCTCCAAGGACGTTGGCATATCATTGCCCAACCGGCGCGTGCATGGACTGTTGGCAAGTTACGGAGAATCATGTACGCGTGCATCATAATGCATAACATGATTTTGAAAAATGAAAACTTTGCGATGTCGATATTGTGAACGTATATTTCTCCAACACCAAATTTACAACAGACATGGATTGAACGTTGCCAAGTGCAAAGAAAAAAAGCCAAAGAACTACGTGATAATCTAAACTCTAAAGCTTTAACGATGTCTCATCGAGCATGTTTGGCAACAACTTCAATGGGCACAATTTCAACAACATAATCCGGATAATTAGTTTCGTTATAATTTCATGTATTTTATGCGTATGTTTTTCGTATCTTTTTATGTTTAGTATGCTTTTATTAAGTTATGTATTGTATTTTTAATTTGAATGAAATGAATTTATTTAGTTTATTTGAAATGAAAATTAAATAAAAAAATAAAGTGGAAATGAAAATTAAATAAAAATGATGCTGATGTGGCAATATGTTGGCATCGATTTAATTTAACCTAACCCCTTGTTATGACACCTGATGCTCTAACATTATTCCACTTCTAGTAGAATTTTGAAAGGATATTCGGATAATCATGCTTTAATGCTAGAAAGAAAATATTATTCCGGAAAAATGGAAAACTAACTGATATCATTGTATAGCAAATGTTGTGTGTATGAATTATGTAGATATTATATACATGTTGTCCATTACTTTTATGCGTGTTGTCTATTGTTCTTGTGTAAATATTTATACGCCTCACTTTTTATAGCCACAAGCTTAATTCATGCATGTCGTCATATTTTGTGTTGTTTGGTTTTTAGCCTTCATCCATGTTAATATGTTACTCACTTTTTATAGCCACAAGAGTAATATGTTATGCATATTACTGTTCGTGTGTTACTAGTTGCTCATAAGAACCAATTGTTCTTAGGTAAAATATATGGTTTCCATGATAATGTTGTTGTTCAACCATATGGAAGTGCGACTGATAAAATATATATGACTAGTTTACGAGATTTATTTGTGGAATAATATTGTCCATGAATGTTTTAGATTGTGACTTTTTATTTTTACGTTGTTAGACTATGTTAAATTTATGACTCAAATATTTTGTTTAATGTTCGGATGTGTTTATGTTTTGTAAGAATGAATCTACATTTACAGCAGTTAGACGTTTTAAAAAAACAAACAGTCTTATTGAATTCAGATTTAGACATTTACGCATCAAACTCAAATTCAGATATGCAGTTCAGATTCAGATTTAGACCCTGTTAACAAACAAACGGCACCTTACTCATATCATTGGACGACAACACTTCACCGCCCCTACATAGCGATCGTATCAATTATGAGGGGTGATACTCACACCACAACCTTTTATACTTTCATCACAATCTGTGCATTACAATGTTGTACGGTATGCTATACAGCTTGTACAAAATGGTATAACTATCAAATAAAATTGTGTGAGTATCAACACCCATCAATTATTATATCTATTACTTCAAATTTAGTTATTTTTATTTTAAAAGCACTTATACATGTACCTTTGGTAAGATAAAAAAAGTATCTTTTAGGGAGTAGATACACTTTTTTGCGTTAAACAAAATGACTTTCGCAACTTCACGTGAATCCTGTATAAGAATCTTATAAATAAAAGTCATTCTCTACTTATAATAAACGAATATTTGGACAAAACGATGATTTATAACGATAAATAATTATATTTCAATGAAATCAAGTGATTTTTGGCTTAGCCATTAATGCAAAACTTACGGGTTTAATTTAAAGTAAAAGCGATTTTGGTTTAACCATTAATGAAAATGAGTAAAAGCGGAAGAAAATATGTAAAAACGGACGAAAACATGCAAAAACGATTAAAAATGTATAAAAATAGACGAAAACGTGCAAAAACGGACGAAAACGCATAAAAATTAACGAAAACATGTAAAACGGACAAAAACGTAAAACGCCTTGAAAACATGTAAAAACAGACGAAAACGTGTAAAAACAGACGAATACATGTTAAAACGAATGAAAACTTGTAAAAACGGACGAAAACGAGTAAAAAAGGATGAAAACGTGTGAAAACGGACGTAAACGTGTAAAAACAGACGAAAGTGAGTAAAAACAGAAGAAAACGTCTAAAAACGGACGAAAACGTGCAAAAAACGAATGAAAACGTATAAAAATGGTCGAAAACGTGCAAAAACGGATGAAAACTTGTAAAAATGGACGAAAATGTGTAAAAACGGACGAAAACGAGTAAAAAATAATTTTAAAACGTAAAATGGACAAAACGAAAATACGGAAAAAGTGTAAAATGCATTGATAAGGTGTAAAATGGGACGAAAACGTAAGAAAACCAAATTAAGTTATGTACTAACTAACCGTTAGTATAAAAGACTAACGGCCGTTACTTATTTGTCATTTGAAAACCACAATTGGTACATTCCGATCCCGACAGGTATTTTATATATATATATATATATATATATATATATATATATATATATGGGAGAGTTAACGTGAGATCAAACTTAAAGTTGTAAAAATAAGATCAAGTCTAAAAATCACTAAAACAATTATAAATAATAATTTTAGCAATAATACATATAAAAATAATATTTCAATATAAATTAACATTTTAGCAACTAATAATCAAACATACATGAGTTTGGATTAGTGATACACTGATACACATTACACTAACAAATATTTCAAAAGTCGATACACATATTAAAAACCTGATACACATTTACACTTCTAATCAAAGTATCACCTAGGTTTCAGTAATTTTTAAAAAAGAAATCTATCGAAACTTTTAACAATTTTAGTTGTAGTTAACAAAAAATTATTTTTGTTGTAAGGAGAGTGTCGCTTGTTAAATTTTAGTTGGATCTCATTTTTAACAACTTCTTTAAGTTTGATCTTATTTGATCTAGATTATATATATATATATATATATATATATATATATATATATATAGGGTAAAGTTAAAATAAAAAGACCGAATATCCGTGAAAAAGAATAAAAGAAAAAAAAATTTAAAAAAGTTCTTAAAAAATTCCAAAAAAATCCACAAGATCGGTATGTTGGTGCATAAAACTTTGTGAAAAAGTTTTTCTAATTTGAAGTTTATATCGCTTTTTAATGCACAAAAGTTGATAAAGAAAAAAAAATTTTGATGCACAAAATTTTCAACTTATTTTAATTTGATGCGAATGTTATTTTGATTTAAAAGAAGTCAAAAGAAGTTTGGTGCAAAAATGAATTTTTGATGCACAAAAAGCGATTAATGCACAAACATATTCTTTCAGAAAATTTTTTTTAAAAATTTCACTTTTAGAAAAAAATTCCTTCACAACTTTTTCATGCACCAACATACCCGATCTTGTGGAATTTTTATGAAATTTTTAGAACATTTTTGAAAAAAATTCTTTTTATTCTTTTTACGAATATTTGTCTTTTTATTTGATCTTTACCCTATATATATATATACATTATATATAAGAGGAGGCATGCCACATAAAATGCCACTTGGCATCTCATAATGCCAAGTCATATTTCCATGTCATCATTATATTTATGTGACATTTTTTTAAATGACAAGTGGCATTTTAATTAATATATGTACATTTTTTTAAAATAAATTGTTAATTTTTTTTTTTTGAATTTTAAAATTTTTTTATTAAAAAGAAGACATTTGTGTTTTGTAAACAACTTACCACTAGAGTAAATTGTTTTTTATTTATATATTTCAAATCAATATAAATAAGGAGATTATAAAAAAATTATGGAATTTGTATTTTAGGTATGTATTTTTTGAAGATAACAATTAAAATATATTATGATATATATTACTTAAAAGATAAATATACCATATATATTTTTAACCTTTTTTTTTTTGTATAAATAGATCCTAATATCTTATTCCTAAACATAATTATCCCTAAAAAGTATAATCGACTTTTTAGTTTTACAGGTGAAGAATATCGACTTTTTAGTTTTACAGGTGAAGAATCCCGATTTTTTTTTGTCGAGTTTCAGTTTAACATATTTTTTTTTCGGACTTATAAGTGTAACAAGTTTTGCAGTTTTTTTAGTGTTATAGTGTTGTCAGATATCATATATTGTTTTTACTGTGCAAAGTGCAGATCGTGCCAATTGGTGTAGCAAAGTGGAGAGATGGACTATTAGAGGGCTCGGTGGTTTAATTTCAAGAAGAAAAAGTGAGGCCGCTCAAGATTCTATGGAACACAATAACATAATAGAGACGTTAATTATGATTTCTTCCTTTAGTCATTAGTATACAGGAATATCAACGATCAATGTCGGTGAATTTGTAGAGAAGGCGGTACAAGGGGTGTGACAACAAAAACCTGACTTCATGGTTGCACGAAAGAAATAATGTTACCAGTTATCCACTTCATGACAACTTGGTTGGATTTCACTATAATCCTAACGTAACCATAAACAAGCACGACTGATGGTGCACATCTTTCTTTTCAAGTAGAGATGCCTTTGTAGGTATTTGTTAATTCTGTGATCTAATATGCGTGTATTATATTGCTTTTATGAATGATGTTGGTTATATTTCTCTGTTTTGATTGACTGTGATAGAGGTAGAAAAGTGAACGAGTCTGTGTCATGCAACTTATCATGAACCTGGAGAACCGGTTGCATTAAATATTTGCGTCATATGGGAGATGAGGTACTCTTTTTTTTCCAGAACCGGTGGATCCAATTTGGTTTTTTTTTTTTTTTTTTTTTTTTTTTGATTGGGGAATGTGGTAAGTATTTTGGAAATTTTGTATATAACATGCTTTTGGCTGTTTATAAGTACATATACCGATAGAAATATCTTACCGTAACAGTTTTCTCTTTTTTTTTTTTTTTTATTTTGGTTGTTTATCAGTAGATATTCTGGGTCTTCATTTAGATATCCATGGCGTGAATGGTTCAAAATATATGAAAATGAAGGTGCATCCTCCGTTAAATAAAATGATATTTAGTGATTCAAGAATGCATTTTATGATTTACTATAAATAACACAGGTATGCCTCACCATATTGCATAAAAATATTTTTGAATGCAATAAGCAATGTTTACTTTAAATAACAAGGGTATATGATTATTCAATAAAAAATCTTATACGCTAAACTATATGATAAGAATATACCGGCATTTGTGTTTGTGATATGATGCTTTGAAATCTATCAGGGATCAGCTTTAAGGAGAGATATGTTCAACTTTCTTGAGCCGGCTTTTGTCTCAAGTCTTCCTGTCTACTATGTTCAATCCCATTGTGGATCTAACTCCACGTTTTCTATTTTGGTTCCAGTAGCATCGATGGTACTGGACAAAGGTATGAATCATTACAATGGTTGCCGCACTTATATTTTATATAGCTTAGATATCGGAAAGAGACAAAATTCAGCTATTATGCTACAGATACTAATGTAAGATCAGAAAAGGTTCTGTTTCCTACTATGCTAATAACATTCTCAGTTGTTCAGTCACTGAAGGTAATTATACGCATAGGTTTTATGTTTTTGGACCATTGCAGATAGGATATACGTAACTCTTTAAATGATATCAATCTTTTTACCAACTGCTACTGTTATATGTATAAATGAAATGCCAAATACATGTATCAACAGTTCGTGTGAAAGTGTTGAACGTAGACGCTGTAATCCAAACACCCCTTTATGTTCATGATTCATATGTGTGTGTGGCTTTCATGCTTAAGATGGCTTATTATGTATTTGCAGGGTGCCTAAAAGCTTGATAAGCTCATAAGCTGGAAAATTGGCCTTATGAGCTTACCCACGTTAAACAATGCCCATAAGCTGAGACAAAAACAACTAATCCAAACACCCCTTTAATTTTACCGAGTTCTTCACACCTATTGCTGATTTGTTGCTCTACATCGGCTATATAACATAGTAATAATCTATTAATTTCGGTCATTTAGATTAACATTAATATATTCTAATACTAATTCGTCAGTTTATTATGTTCGATTTTTCTGCACTGGTTACATTTCTCAGGAGTATGCCGTACATGGGTAGATGTTCGTCTTGCGTTGCGACAACGAAGTTCTTATCTTAAAGAAAAGTCACATATTGTAGTGGTTTTACTAGATGTGTTGAAATTAATATGTGTCTTAGTTGTCCACCACAAGTTTGCTGCATTATTTGACAACCGCGGTGTTACACAAAATCTTCTTGCACTCCTAAGGGTACCTGTGACTTTCTATGCTAAATGTTGGAAGACATTATTGCTATTATAGTTCATGTCTATATACCTGTTGAAGTTCTCAATAGTCTTATCTTTGATCTTTCTTTTTATTTACCACTCTTATAAACTTCCCATTATAGAAGTATAGTTTGTCTATATATTAATTTAAGGGAAAATTGGTCAAATAGACCGCGCGCCCTGATGCATATCACTTTCTAGACCACGCCCTTTTAAAATTCGAAAATAGACATGTTGCCCACCGCTTTTCTTGGACCCAACCGAGGGCTGCATGTGTCCGACAACTTCTGACACAAGTACGTATTTTGAAGGTATATGTCATGTATTGTAACGTATTGTTTTTTGGGCAACTTGTATTGTTTTTTGGGCATCTTTATGTTTTTTGGGCAACTTGTATTTATACACGAGGATAGTTTTGTCATTTCATATTTAAAAACCAAAAACAAAAAACACCAAAACACAGATTTACTGGTCCTTTAATGTCTTGTGTTGCCACTCACTTTCTTCTTTCTTCAATACAATTTGTTTAACAAAATCTTTCTTTCTTCTTATGGTCTATTGACTTCATATCTTTATCCCAATCTTTCTGCTTTTGTTTAGAAAATATATCTGACAATATCCCACTGGATGTTCAACTAGATATCATCCGTAGGCTACCTCCTAAGTCTATACTCCAACGACGTAGTGTTTGCAAGTTATGGAAGGCTAGTATAGATTGTGGAAGCTTCATCTTTAATTACGTGTTTCGTCGTAATGATCAGTGTCTATTTACGCTAACATTCGATATGGGTGACCAAGGTTTTGTGTTAGCTTTAGATGAACACCTAATCGCTACGCCACTTAATACAGATTTAATGCTTTCATCTATGATTACAATTGGCAATTCTAATGGTCTTTGGTGTTTTGTCTATGGTTCTAATCTAATGACTGTTATTTGGAACCCGACAATCAAAAATCACTTGCAGTATTTGTCCCGGTTTACACGCATCAAATCGAACGTCAAAAGATTTGTTTTGGTTTTGCCGTCCGTCAGGACACTCTTGACCCGACGATCGTGAAGGTCTCCTATCCTGTTTTCGAAAGTGGTTTCGGTATGTGTCTGCTTTCTTTTGAACTCTTTACGGTGTACACGCCTTGAAAATTTCCACCCCCTCGTGAAACAATCAAACTGAAACGTAAAACTCAGGCACTTGTGGGTCGTTTTATCTATTGGACTGCCAGTGAAAAGTTAACTAATGAGGACGGTGTTATTTATAAGATTTATATGTTGATTTCTTTTGATTTGGTAACCAACCAATTTAAAGTTATAGACCTACCACAGATTTTAAAAAATGAACTCCCAGTTCCATTCAATGTTTTCGATCTTGGAACCTCTCTAGTGATTTCTGGTACTATCATTGGTGAAGATATTCCATTGTTTTGCGGATGGTTGTTGGACGTCAATGGTTCTTCCATAACATCATTTAGAAGCCTATTCGCCATCCCTACCCTATATTCGGTTCGTTTGCTTGGGTTTACAAAGGATCAAGCTCCAATAGTGGAAGCGTACAACGCCAATCATTTGGGTCGGTCAAGGTATTTGTGTACAACAAAGAAGTTGAATTATTTGTCTGCATGGGAATGTTAGGAGATGCGGGATCTTTCTACATCGACCCATACAAAGAATCACTTCTTTTGTTAAATCAGCCAGACCATGCTGTTTATAGTATGTTTTATTTTTAACTTACCATTCTATTAATGTTTTATTTTTACCTTACACCATTATATTCATGTTCAACACGTTTGTTCGGCGTAGTTAGGGATCATGCTTAATGGGAATGAAGCTTTGTGGTTTTAGTACGATGTCGTATGTGAAGGAAGCATGGAGTGGTTAGCTTTTTCTGCATACTTGCTGAATTTTATGAATCAAGTGGTTATATATTATGTAACCATTAAACTCATAATTATGTAGTAATCGTAATATGTAGTAGGTTGTCTGTATGAAACGTTGTATGTCAACGTATTTACTATTTCCTATGTTTTTAATCCCATTATACATCTTTGTTTAATCTGGGAACTAGCAGTTGTTTCCAATAAACAATGTGGCAACTAAGCTGTTCTCGTGGGGCAACTTCTTTCCATATTGACTAATTTTATAAACCAAGGAGTCCTTCTAGTCAGCAACACCTACACACGGGGGGCACAAACACGGCCATACACAACAGTATTAACGAAGGTGGCATCATTTCATTGATGCGTTCTATCACAAGCAGCGGTTAAAATAGCTAGCAGTAGTAACCTGTATACTGGCAGTTGTAAGTATACAACCAATTCAGTTTTACTAGCGGTAGTAAAATAACTATAGCGGTAGGAATTTTATAAATCAAGTGGTTATATATTATGTAACCATTAAACTCATAATTATGTAGTAATCGTAATATGTAGTAGTTTGTCTGTATGAAACGTTGTATGTCAATGTATTTACTATTTCCTATGTTTTTTAATCCCATTATACATCTTTTTTAACTGGGAACTAGCAGTTGTCTCCAATAAACAATGTGGCAACTAACTGTTCTACGTAGGGCAACTTCTTTTCCATATTGACTAATTTTATAAACCAAGGAGTCCTTCTAGTCGATCACCTACACACGGGCGGCACAAACACGGCCATACACAACAGTATTAACGAAGGTGGCATCATTTCATTGATGCGTTCTATCACAAGCAGCGGTTAAAATAGCTAGCATAGTAGTAACCTGTATCTGGCGGTTGTAAGTATACAACCAATTCGTTTTACTAGCGGTAGTAAAAATAACTATAGCGGTAGAAGTAAAATGAGTAGCAGTTGTAAGTCTACAACCACTTCAGTTTTACTAGAGGTAGTAAAATTAACTAGCAGTTGTAAGTATACAACCAATTCATTTTCAATGTTTGGCGTTGCTTTCATGATTCAATGTTTTCAATTGGGCCATCAAATATTTATGGCACATGACCTAGATAAGTAAACGGATGGTTGTAAAATGACCCATTTTCCAAGTTAGGGGAATACCGCCCCGCCCTTTAAAAGTTCAGGGTAGAGAATTGCAGTTAGCCAAGTTGGAGGCAAGAAATGGGTTTTGGCCTTATTTTACGGACCAAATTTGAAAAGCTTGTATCTTGGCCGCGCTAATCAATGAACCAAACCAACAACCACATATAATGATCATAAGACACCCTCGTTCTGACCATCAATTGCAAATCAACAACCCTCATCCAAAGCCTCCAGTCGACAATTAAAAAACCAAAAAATTCCCTTGAAAACCATGTCGTTTCGAGCTAATGTTATCACCATTATGAGAGATTATATTAGCAACATGCCGTACGTGATCGGTAACATTTTGAATCGGTTGCCAATAAGAGAAGTGGTGACCACCTCTATTTTATCTACAAATTGGAGGTTTAAGTGGACCTTGCTCACCGAAGTCATAATTGATGAGGATTTCTTTTATTATTTAACATATAAGTTTGATGGGAGCCATGTTACTAGACTTTTAAATCAAACTACGGGTCCTATAAAAAAGTTTGTCTTCTCTGTAGATCCCAAACCGTTGTCTGGAATGGAAGACTTGAATTATGAAGAGATTCGTGATTGGCTTATGTTTTTGCCACTGCAAGGAATTGAGGAGTGAAGTTAGAAAGCCGGTATGGACAACCATTACATTGCCAACCGAACTTTAGCGTTATTGAATTGAAACATCCTGAAATTCATTGTTGTGATTTTCCTAGTTTGGTGTTTTTCACTAGTTTTCAAAATTTATTGAGCTTAGAATTGTGTTTAGTCAAATTTCTTACTGGTACAGTTTGGGATTTAATTTCTGGTTGTCCCTTACTTGAGTCTCTTAGATTGGATGTTGAGAGTACAAAAGGGATGAAACTATAGAATCTTGCAAGTCTTAGGAATTTGAAGAAGTTACATTTGTCATTAGGTATTTCGAATGTTTGTCACGACAATCATAGCATCCAATATCTTTCACCTGACATGACTTCCATCTCTTGAGACCCTTACATTGGATTTTGACTATTGCACGGTAAGACCGTTTTGAGATTTACACTTCTAATTTTACAATGTTAAATATATGTGTAACTGTGCGACATTTAATCTTTGAATCTAACCCAAAACTTCGACCGTTGTAGTTGATGCGTGATGGTAATTCCAGGATGAATGTCCCTTGCCGTTTGTATCCCTCGTTAATCTGAATCTAAAAGGAGTTGATTTTGGCGAGATCTTATCGTGTCACTCATCGTCCAAATGATTCGCGGATCTCCAAACTTGAAAAGGCTGGAAACCAGAGTAAGTGTAATACTTTATTACTGTATTTCATACGTATCAAATAAACATCCGTATACTGCCATGTTTTTCTATCTCAATACTATTTGATTTTCAGGTACGCACACACGCTTAGTGTTTTACCCTTGGAACAACCTTCATTTGATTTAGACACAACCACATTCATTCATGGGCACATTCAGACAGTGATTTTTCGATCCTTTCCTAGATCACAGAATGAATTACACATAATCAAGTTTATACTTGCTTGTTCCACGTCGTTAAAGAAAATGTATATCAGGGCCAGCGATTTGATGGAAGATGGTTATGATAATATCAAGACGAATTGGGAGTTCGCTAGGAAGCTGTTGAAACTCCCCGGATCTTCCGTCACAATCGTTGTAAAATTGTTCTAGTGGTTGTAGTTTTATGTATGGTTTGAATACCTGCATTATAATAACTAGCGCTTGTTTCCAAATATCAATTTAGCAACTAACTGTTGAACGTAGGGCAACTTCTATCACTAGCAGTTGTTATAATAACTAGCAGTTGTGCGTATAATACTAGCAGTTGTAAGTATACAAGCTATTCAGTTTACTAGCAGTAGTATTTGTTAACTAGCAGTTGTAAATTGGCAACCAAGCATAAAAGCATTCTACCATTTTTTGACGTTTAGAAAAGTCGCATAAAGCTCAAAATAATCAACTCACTCTACACATCTAATAACATGAAGCGTTATGTGCTTACGTCAAATTGATGAGAAACTCACTCTACACATATAATCAACCAATTAGGAGCAACCAATTGTGTTGCTCTTTATAACATATTTGTGGTATTTTAAAAATCCGTGACCTAACAAAAATTATGTAACATTTTTTTAATGTAAGTAGTTACAATACATCGACATTTCCGTTTCATCAGTGTTCACTTGAATAGTATGTTTGAAAACAAATATTAATGTTAACAAATTAAATTCACACCAATAAGTTATGGTCTATAAAAGACCTACAAATATTATTATTAATAGACGAATACACTGAATAGTATTAGCGAGTAGAACCTTGGAGTGTATCGACTCTAGCCCGGACCTCCTTTTATAGTCTAAGGAGTCCTTTATAGTCTAAGGAGTCCTTTAGTTGATACGACAAAATTAACGGATCAACAAGTCAAAAATTCAACGGGTCGGGTTACGTAGTATCTTGTCGAACTATACAATAAGGTTGCACAATGTCGTGTGTAATGTTTTTTGACGATTAAAATAGAAAACTTTTTCTTTCTATTGACTGACAATATGTATGTATATCTAAAAAGGAGAAAAATACTTTAGTTGTGATAAATCAAATATTCACTATTGGTACTATTGTATAATTATTGAGAATGTATAGTAGCAATATGTCTACAAAGAAATGAGTCTGACAAAGAGAAAAAGAAATTTATTTTAACCCATCTCAATATTGCTATATCTAGAACAAATTGCTCTCTTTTGCTATATTCAAAATAAAAAATTACTAAAATCAGAAAAAAGCAACTAATGTGAAAGAGTTTTTGCACTACATTCAATAAAAGACTTTGACTGAACTTTCATCTACTTCATCTTCTTCGTGCAACAACATATCTCCGATTCCGGCAATAATTTATTTTCTTCTATTTCTCTACTTTTTTTTCTTTCTATCATTAGATCCAAGCTTTCCAAGGTAGTTCCTTGTGATTTTATAAGGTGGTTCCTAAAAAAATTACTATATCGCTTGTAAAAGGATTTTTCTTCTAAGGTGGTTCCCGGGCACCACCTAAACACAACATAGGTCCGCCTCTGATACTTAGCATACTTATCTAATACAAAACATCCTACCCAAGAAATTCAAGAATGTTACATATTAAACCGACACAATCCTACTAGCAGTGAAAAACTACATTAGCAATGGTTTGCTCTTTATTTTATCCCGGCGCCCGCAAGCTCGTCATTTTACCTTGACCTCAGTCTATCCAACCCGATCTGCCAGGATTGGTAGACGTACACTTGCTTTGGGAAACGGCCACCAATCAACAGAGGACTGCAGACCATAATTTTAAGCCCTCTTTGCATATTCTATCACTCCTTTGACCCAATACCCATGATATACTTCCTTCTTCCGCTCGGGTATACGAGGTTAAAAGTAACTTGAGAATTTGAACATCCCAAATAGCTAATGAGAGTCTAATCGGTTTAAACTCCCACCTTTGGTACGCCATATGGTTCGGGCATGCTTCACAAACTTCAAAGGACATGGGTTTTGGGTGAAGGAATGTTGTGAATGGTCGCGGGGATGTGTTATTAGTCGTCATTCTCGTCATTTTAGAAACGACTAATTGTTTTTAGTAGTCATTTAAGAACATGTTTCAGTTGTGGCAGCAAGCTGCTTTGGTTATGTTTTTTGGGGGTAAAGGTTTAGGCTATGTATGTGCTTTTGGAACCGCGGTGCGTGGGCAACGGGTTAACATCTTCAACTTCTCTTTGTTGTTTTTTGTTGGTGGAGGAATGGTTGTACCCTTTTTTTATGTGTTTCCCCTTTATTTACCGCGCCTATTTAAAACGAGGATTTTACTGTTCTTGCACGCGGTATAATTAATTTTCAATTCTTGTTTGTGGGTAGGCCGCGTTCCTAGGCTCCTACCCTTCTATTTTTCCTGCTGGATTTGTCCCAAAATTTCTTGGGAAGGAACGTGAATATTTACCTTGCAGAGTTTTTATATGACCATATATGTCTCTATATACTTTTTTTTTTGGAAAGTAGTAGCGGTGGTTTGAGCGAACCTAGCAGTGGTTTGTTAAACTCTAGCATGGTTGAGTATTAACATATGCATATAATTGAGAATTTCTTCAAACCATGTAGCCTCCTTTGGTTTTCCAAAAACGCAACCATGTTGTGAGTTGCAGCAGAAGAGTTGGGCACCATTGATGTTTATTTCGAAATTGATTGCAACGGATTGTTAGGTGTTGCGAATTATGATATGTGTGGGTCTAAACTATGTTTTGCCCTAGCAGTTGTAACTCTATTTTTTTTATTATTCCCAATTGAATCCAAATTAATCTCTACTTTCAAAACAACTGTTTTACTATTGTAGCACTTGTTAGTATTTTTGGACGTATTTATCCCCAAATGTGCTATTCTAATCACCAAACGCAACCGTTATCGTCATCTACTATCTAGACACCACACATTTTATGACGCTTACAAAAGTCGCATAAACCTCAAAATAATCAACTCACTCTACACATTTAATAACCTGAAGCGTTATGTGCTTACGTCAAAGTGAAGATGTTGACGTTTTTACAATAACTTATGGTCTATAAAACACACTGAAATAATATTAATACAAGAATACTCTGAATAGTATTAGCGATTACAACCTTGAAGTGTATCGACTCTAAATATGCCGAAAAGTTATATCAAACTCTAGCCTCGACCTCCTTTTATAAGCTAAGGAGTCCTTTACAATATACAAGATAATTATACTTAGCATACTTATCTAATACAAAACATCCTACCCAAGAAATTCAAGAATGTTACATATTAAACCGACACAATGATTCTAGCAGTGAAAAACTACATTAGCAGTGGTACGCGACTTAATTGTGAGTGTGGATTCCTTCTTGTTTGCTATCATTTTCTTGAAGGATTTCCGTCGTTTGGTTCTCACAGGCGGCCGTATTTTCATATGGGATTCCCTGCTGAGGTTCGATAGGCTTCTCAACGGGTTCCGTGTAAATCCGCCCTATGCGATGCTTGGAAGAGCTTTTAGTGGGGTTGCTTTTCCAATCCGGCAGCTTTATTTTAGAGCAATGGTAGAACCACAAATAATTCAGAAAAATACATCAACACCGGCGTGATAGGTTTGAATTGGAGTGAGGAGAGAAAGCTGTCATAAAATACACCAATCATCCCCTACACGATAGCATGGGATTTATTTACGAATTATTTATGTGGTTTGCTCTAAAATTTATCAGTTCCTAAGCTCGTCATTTTACCTTTAACCCAGTCTATCCAACCGATATGCCGAGGATTAGTAGACGTACACTTGCTTCGGGGGGGCTGCAACCAACAGAGGACGAGACCGAAATTTCAGCCGTGTTGTTTGCCTCTCTTTGCACATTCTACCACTCCTTCGACCAAATACCCATGATATACATCCTTCTTCCTCTCGGGAAGAGCGAGGTTAAGAAAGAACAGCCTGAACTTTGAACATCCCAAATGGCTAATCAGAGTCTAATCGGTTTAAACTCCAACCTTTGGTATTCCATATGGTTAGGCCAGGCTTCCACAAACCTCAAAGGACACGGGTTTTGGTTGAAGGAATGTTGTGAATGGTCGCGGAGATTGGTCATTTTGTCGTTTTAGAAACGACAATTTGTTTTTAGTAGTCATTTAAGAACATGTTTCATTTGTCGCATCAACTGTTTTGCGATTATGTTTTTGTTTTTGGGGTTAAAGGTTTAGGCTATGTATGGGCTTTTTGGAACCGACGGAGCATGGGCAACGGGTTGTTAACATCTTGAACTTCTCTTTGGGGTTTTTTGTTGGTGGATGAATGGTAGTTTATTTGTATGTGCTTTAAATTTATTTATCTCGCGTTTTTTAAGAGGATTTTACGTTTTTGCCGCGGTATCATTAATTTCCATTTTTGTTTTGTGGGTAGGCACGTGCCTAGGCTCCGGGCATCTATTTTTCCTGCTGGATTTGTCATAAAATTTCTAGGGAAGGAACGTGAATATTTACTTGCAGATTTTCTCTCCTTTTTTGTTATTTTGATAAGACTTATCCATATTCAGACCGTTTGTTTAATCGGTTGGGTCAATTACATACATCCATTTAAACTTCATTAATTACATATTTCTCCAACCAATTTTTAAAATAAAACATATATAACCATTCTTATCTAATTCTATTTTTGACATTATACCCTTCAATTTTTGTTGGCCACAAAACATCTTGAATATACGGTATCCTCCTTTTAATTTACTCTTTATAATCAAGCACAAAAGATAATCAAGTACTTTCGTCAATCTTTTGGTTTAGTTATTTTGAAGTTGCATGAGACTTTTATCATTCAAAGAAAATCGTAAAGCAAAATCGACAATCCTCATTTTCCTTCTAGAATCAAATAATGAACTAAATCACATGGTTAAATATTATAGATGAATATGCGTTTATTTATTAAGATGGCTCTTGACATTACTTTCATTTAAAATTATTATGACTTAAATGGTCATACTTTAAATTTTTATATAATAAATAAATAAAATGGGTAAATATGAAAGTTAAATAAATAAGATTGGATATATTTGTTATTTTGAAAATCAGTTAGATATGTAATTAGTAGAGTTTAAATGGGTATATATGTAATTCTCCCATCGGTTTATTATCTTTTTGTAGAAAGTTTGCTAAGTCTATACATTTGTTGGTTTTGAAAATGTTGCTAAGCGTTTGTCAAAACGATAAATCATTCATATCGGCGCTTGAAATTTCACTTTTAAAATTTGAACTTTAACTAGTCATTTGGAAAACAGAAACAAAGTTGATATTTGCGTCTACACTAGCGGTGCTTTGGCGACATAGCGATGGTTTGTTAAACTATAGCATGGTTGGGTATTAACATATGCATATAATTGATATCCGCCTTTAAATTTCACTTTTAAAATTGAACTTCAATAGTCATTTGGAAAACGAAACAAAGTTGATATTTAAAGTGACACTAGCGGTGGTTTTGGCGACTAATATTGTAAAGCTATGCTTAGCGTTAAGTGCATATGAAGCGTTGTATGTCCAGCGTGTTGAAAATATTTCTCTGTTTGCCATTATCCATTTTTTGCTTTTCCATTTATATAACCAACTAGCTTTGTTTTAAATATCATTTTGGCAACTAAGCATTGAACGTAGGGCAACTTCTATCACTAGGTATAATCCTTCTAATTGTGCGTATAATACTATGATTTTGTAAGTATACAACCTATTCAGTTTACTAGCGTAGTATTTGTTAACTAGCAGTTGTAATTTGGCAACCAAGCATAAAAGCATTCTACCATTTTTGACGTTTAGAAAAGTCGCATAAACCTCAAAATAATCAACTCACTCTACATCTAATAACCGAAGCGTTATGTGCTTACGTCAAAGTGAAGATGTTGAAGTTTTTACAATAACTTATGGTCTATAAAACACCTGGATATAATATTAATACACGAATACTGTGAATAGTATAGCGATTACAACCTTGAAGTGTATCGACTCTAAATATACCGAAAAGTTATATCAAACTCTAGCCTGGACCTCCTTTTATAAGCTAAGGAGTCCTTTACAATATACAAGATAATTATACTTAGCAAAGTTATCTAGTACAAAACATCCTTCCCAAGAAATTCTAGAATGTTACATATTAAACCGACACAATGATACTAGCGTGAAAATACATTAGCGATGTTCTTAGCGACTTAATTGGGATTGTGGATTCCTTCTTGTTTGCTATCATTTTCATGAAGGATTTCCCGGCGTTTGGTTCTCCTGGGAACCGTATTTTAATATGGGATTACCTGCAGAAGTTCGATAGGCTTCTCAAGGGGTTTCCCGTGTAAATCCTATCATGATGCTTTGGAAGAGCTTTTAGTGAGGTTGCTTTTCCAATCCGCGCAGATTTTATTTTAGAGCAATGGTAGAACCACAGATGATTGAAAAATACATCCACCGCGACGTGATAGGTTTGAATTGGAGTGAGGAGAGAAAACTGTCACAAAATACACCAATCATCCCTTACACGATAGAATGTGATATTTTTTACGAATTATTTATTGGTTTGCTCTAAATTTATCCCATTGGCCGCAAGCTCGTCAGAGATTAGTAGACGTACACTTGCCGGGGCGGGTTGCAATCAGAGGACGACAAATTGTTTTAGTAGTCATTTAAGAACATGTTTAGTTGTGGCGGCAAATTCCGCTTTCTATGTTTTTGTTTTGGGGGTAAAGGTTTAGGCTATGTATGGGCTTTTGGAACCCGGTTGCTTGGGCAACGGGTGAACATTTTCAACTTCTCTTTGTTGTTTTTTGTTGGTGGAGGAATGGTTGTTTTTTTTATGTGTTTTCCCTTTATTTAAAGCGAGGATTTTAATGTTCTTGCACGCGGTATAATAATTTCCATTTACTGTTTTGTGGGTAGGCACGTGCCTAGGCTCCTGGCATCATCACTCCTGCTGGATTTGTCATAAAATTTCTAGGAAGGAACGTGAATATTTACTTGCAGATTTTCTCTTCTTTTTTGGTATTTGGATAAGACTTATCCGTAATTACAAAACGTTTGAATTTATCGGTTTATTATCATCCTTTTTGTCTTGAAGTTTGCTATACTGTACATCTTTGTTGTTGGTTTTGAAAATGTTGCTTAAGCATGTTTGACAAACCATGAAAAAACGCAACCATGTTGTGGTTTTTTATCCCCAATTTAATCAAAATTAATTTGTACTTTCAAAACTACTGTTTTAACTCTTGTAGCAGTTGTTAGTATTTTTGGCGTATTTATCCCCAATTGTGCTATTCTAATGAGCAAACATAACCGTTATCGTCATCTAGTATCTACACAATTTCCACCTTCCAATTTGCAATCTGGGCAACTAAATGGCATCATTGGGCAATACTAGTTGTACGATCGGGCAACCATAATTCTTAACCATATGATCATAAAGGATACACTTAACATAAACCTAACGCACTAAGTTTGGCATAGAAGCACTATCGCATGGTTGGCAGCATAAACTCATATTTATTTTCTACAAGAACAAACATTCATAACAGGTGGATCCATTCCTTGTGCACTAGCCCTTTTTTCTATGATCTCGAACCCTCTTTCGGTTTTCGTGATAGAAACACGCTTTGTTAACTTCCTTCTTTTGAAAGGTGTTGCACTACCGCACCGCATGCCAGGCGTCGTCTTCTGCCATACCATGTTTTTGAAATAAAATTGTGACAAAGGCTGTAGCTCGTGCACAATGTAGAAGTCCATGGATCCATTCTCATCAGCAAGGTCATACATTCGTCGAACGTCATTGTCTGTGTGCAACAATGTTAAACCATCTTCTAGTGCATTATTTGGTGAAGCATAAAATAAAGCCCATTTTCCCCCTCCAATATCATTCAAATCATGATCAAGCACCCTAGTAAATGCAACCCTTGTGGAGCTAAAACACCAGGCATCAGCAAGGAGACCGCCTACATAGCGGAGTGGCTGAAATTCAAATTTTCCGTTGTGGTGCACTTTAAATATGACTTCTTTGGATTCCGCCATGTCCTATAAAACATAAACCCTAATAACAATTTCAATAACTTTTAATTAAATAAATATTTAATAATAGAATATAAAATATAAAGCAGCACATTTATTTATATTCATGTACTCTATAAATATATGAACGAATAAGGTAACAAAGTACACATGGGGGGAGTACAAGAAACCTGGATTTGTTTATAAAAAAGAAGAAAAGGACAACGATTTTTTTATTCGGATTCTTCGATGAAAGTGTAGGCATCCGCAATGGCAACTTGGTGAAAGACTTTTTTTACTATTCTAATAAAATATTCAAATGACTAGTTCCATTGTGGCAATAACTTTGAAGAAGACTTTTTACAAAAACACTAGTAAAGACTTCAAGTGTTTGAAGGTATTGTCAAAAAGCTTTTGTATTTATAAAATTTCATTTTTCACCCAACATTAAATATGCAAATGCTTTTTGCAGTGGAGTAGTTGGTTTTGCAAAAGCTTTTTACCTCAAATGCTTCATACTCACATTGATACTCTGGAAGTTGTTCAATCATTCTCTTCCTCTTATCAAGCAACTTCCAGAGTATCAATGTGGTATATGAAGATATGAAAGTGCGTTTCAAGAGGATCGAAGATGATAATTCTAATTTGGAAGCAACGTGTGAAAGATAATGATTTTAAGATTTACAAAGATTATAATCGCGTCTTTGAAGTGAAGAGATGCAAACCGGTTTTAAGAATTTGAAAGATCATAATCGCTTTGTCAAAGCTAAGTATCAACAGAGATGGTTGAATGTGCCAAAAATCTTATCAAGACTCAAAGAAGTTGCGGTGATCTTTGATGATTTTTAGGATTATGAATGTGTTTTGTATATGTTTAAGAATGTGCTATTTTGGACTGATTAGGTATGTAAGGTAATAAGTATTTATCTAATTAACAAGGTACTAGATTACTGCATCAAATTTTATGTTATGATTTTATGATATCATTTGTGAAAACATAAATAATGAAAATAATACCCAATCTCGATATTCTTCACATGCGAATATACTCTAACTAGACTTATAATTGCAATACTAAACTCAAAATTCCATTAATTATTGATATTATTCACTAGGAAACATAAAATTTCCAAACCTCAAGAGTCAAGATGATTCTTTATAGGCTGCAGTTGAAGAAAAGGAGAATGAAGGGGTGCAGGCAACCACTTCCGATTGCGCATCCACTGCTAGTATTGGAGTAACCCTGCTGCTATTATTATACAAGTATCTGCCACCCAGACGTTTCCCTGCATAGGCAACCATTGCTACAATTATAACCACATCAATAACACCAACACCAAAACCAAAAGGGGCTGACAATGAGATTGCCATACAATTGGTCAACCAAAAGCAATCTCACCCATCCCGCACCTAGACATATTGCTAAGACTCTAAACATTGGTGAACACGTGCGAGAAATATGTATTTTTGGGTAAAGGGTCTTTCATCGAATAACAAAAACGATTTATTATAACACAGAACCATTGGAATTAACACATAAAAAGAGCAATGGATTATAAAATGGAATTAACACCAATCTAACATAGGTATTCATCGAATAACAAAAGCGACTTATTATAACCAGAACCAATTGGAAATAAATCATATGTAATAAACAACGAGAAGAATATTTACGTACCATATTTGGGAACATTTTTTTAAAACTTGATGAATCGAATGTGGTTTTGCAATCAACACTGTACCTTTAAAGATAGTGACATAAGCGGCGTTACAAGGAAGAAAGGGGGTGACGAAGAAGGCGGTTTGATTTGTGAAAATATACTGCGAGAAGCAAAAGCAGAGAAATACCGATAACTATGGATGCTTTATGGGTCAGTGAATTTTGGATTTTGAACTCTCTTAATTAATGGATCTTTGTACTTTACTATTCAAATGTGTACTTTTTTGTCTAACGTAAAATGACGATAGAACCCTTTTAAAATTATCACGGTTGCCCAACTTTTGGTTGCCCAAAAACAATACCTTACACATACGGGACACTTGTCGCAATGTGGTTGAGTTGCCCAATGACACCGGTTGCCTTCGGTCTATTTTCAAATTAAAATAAAAAAGTGGTCTAGAAAGTGATATGCATCAGTAGCGATCTCTTTGACCAATTTCCCTTAATTTAATTGTTTCTTGGTTTCTAACTTTACGTAAAGTATGTTTGAATGGGTACCTTTACAAGATTCTTTATCATCAACTTATTAGAGACCAGGTCCTTGAATTAAGCATCATGTAAGCCCAGTTGTATTTAAAAATATGGTCAATTGTTATAAAACACTCATTATGTGATTAAGACTATAATGAACCTAGACTATATTTTTTTCTTGAATACTTAGTAGAGCATGTTATCAAAATGAGGGTGTTTTAACTATAGCTAAACATTACAAAATACTATTATAGTTATTGTATATATGTTTTTTTTATACCATGTGAGTAAATCAATTGAGTGATGAATAGTGAAGAGTTGCTTATGGAGCCATTAATTTGTGGTACCTTCATCAAGTTTAGTATATAAATCGGGTTTTGTTCGAATTTGATTTCACACTTATTTTTAACCACAAATATGACAAATATGAGAATTTGATTTACTGGAACTATAGGTTATTATTCCAACCCGAACCTGTTTTGACCCGCTACCTACACCAACCCGTTACCCAACCCAGCCCGTTACCCAGAGAGAGAGAGAGAGAGGCAAAAGTGATACATATCTTATTCTATAGAAGTACAGGTTGGCTAATGGGTGCCACCTTTATTTTTTGAAGCAGGTTGGGGTTGAGGTTGAAACGACCCATTAATTAGCAAACATGTCAAAATTGCCACCACTACTTTCTTACCATTTCCTGATTCCCTTAAAAATTTTGATAACTTGATTCTAAAGTGACTAATATTTGTTTCTTGCATCTGTAGTCAGTTGGAGAATGGGTGTTTACCTATAGAATGGGTGTTCAGGAGTGTTTGTTATGTTGGTATCCTCAAAATCACCCAAGGTTACAACTTTCTTATGTTACCAATCTTTTTGGTGTATTAATCATGTAAAATTATCGCTACCTTGAGTGACTGAGTGGTAGAATTGAATAAATTTTCTTGTTGCTCAATTTGTAACAATTTATTGCTCTTTAATCTATTTTCGTGTAACGACATTGATACCCAGAAGTAGATTAAGAAAGTTTGTAATATTCGCATCACATTAGTTGGAAATCAAGTCATAAGGTTTATTCAATCATTTTGCCTACTGCTCAAGTAGTAACTGAATTTTGCACTTTAGTCTATTATCCTGTCAAAGACAAAGATTTAGCTATTTTAATTTAGGTTTAAAATGACAGATTGTAGAGTTTATATAAATAATTGTGTTATGCCACGTGAATAATATTAATAAAGTGAGCACATTAGTTGATTATAAATTCAGCGTGTGACCGGCATGTCAGGTATATGCAAAAATGTCTATTCCATTCAACAATGTAATTTTTGTTATAAAATTATATTATAAGGATGATAATTACACAATAGCAACGACAAACGTTGTATACTTTGTTCCTGCATGCCTGAAAATAATAAGGCTTGCTTCCCCATCGGGCGAGCCATGCTTTGATACTTAGTTCTTACCCCACTTTGAAACTTTTTTTCCTCTCATACTCAATAACCGTTTATTTCTTTTCGTTCTTAATTTGGTATGTTTATAGCTTATTTTTCGTTAACTTAAGTTTTATTAACGATATTTATAAGGCTTGCTCGACCTCGGGCATGCAATGATTTGATACTTTGTTCTTGCGTACCATTTTAAAACTTTTTTTTCTCTCATATTCGATAACCGTTTATTTCTTTTCTTTCTTAATGCATTCAATAAAAAAAATTGGTATATTTATAGCTTATTTTTCGTTAATTTATTTTTTCCCACTATATTCATAAGGTTTGCTCGCCCATCGGGCGGGATATGCTTTGATACTTTGTTGTTACGTATCACTTTGTAACTTTTTTTTTTATTATATTCGATAACTGTAGTTTTCTTTTCGTTCTTAATGCTTTCAATAAATACTTTAGTATGTTTATAACTTATATATATTATGGTAACCTTAATTATAGTTGTAAATTGTTTAATTTAACTTTTAATTACTTTTTATTATATATTTGTTCTACTAAAACCTAAAAATAAAAACCACAAGTCATACCCGTCTATCGGACGGGTTTTGACACTAGTATATATATATATATGTAGGCGTTAGTACTTTATTTTTATATTAAAGTTGCGAAAACTAACTATAAGCTATGGTTATATGAATATGTATTATAGTAGAAACATAAGTGGCCAATATATGAAATTAGAAAATAGAGGGACCGGAATTGCCAACAGGGCAAAGTTTTATTTAATAAAAATGATAACCAAGAGGCTGGAAGAATTATCTAGAAAATTTGGGAAAGGTTGTGTGAGAAAGTAACGTGAAGAGAAGAAGGAGAAGAAGAAATCCAATAATCCATCAATTGAGCTCAGTTTAAACTTGAAGTGATGATTAATAAGGTTAATAAGCTCTTAATTCCAATTAATCAAGTAAGTATATTCCTTAATTTTTATGATAAGGGTTTTGGTACTAGGATTGAAAGTAGTAATAGAAGGTTACCAATTCTTGGAATTACTAGTTCTAGTCTTTAATTAAGACTATTTTTTGTATAGGAAACTTAAGGGAGCTTGTGACTTAATCTCAATAGAAAACCTATTGTGGGATTGAGGTAAGTATGGTGGGTTTTTGTGTTGTTATGCTTGATTATGATTAATTGATTGTATGTTATAGTTTTTATTAAAGCTTGTTATAGTAGCTTTTGGATCCATAGCTTTTAATTGTTAAAGTAGCCTAATTATCCAATTAAGGTATGTTTTATGTTAGAGATGCTCCATGAATTTATTGTTTAGTTAAAGTTATATTATGCATATGACCCACTTACTTACTAAGAAATTCGCTTACGTTATAGTTGATGATGTTTTGTAGCTTCCGGCAAGGAAGGCAAGGGTAAGAATCAGGTGTAAGATGGATTACACCTAAGTAATTAGTCATGGAAGTCTTATTTGAAGATTGAAGTATTTTGGACCAAAGGTGTTGAAAGTTGGAAGCCCCGAAGAGTCAAGTCTTGTTTTGGTACATTTTCGGGTCATATGGTCGTTTTTATCTTTGGTCTTATGGTATTGTCCTTGGTATGTTGCTTAAATGGAATTCAAATGTTAATTTTAAACTCTTGTTGGTAACGGGTCGATTAGCGATAGAATGATGTTTGGCATAATGTCCTTTGATCCATTTTGTATAGTTATGGGTCAAAAGGTTGAATGGTAAAAACATTGTATGTTATGATGGATCATTTGGAATACTCTAGTCATGTGTATGGAGGTTTTAAGAGTAAAGTTATGGGTGTGGTACAGAATTTCTGCACTAAAAAGTGCAAGTCTGGACCCCAGACGGCGTCACAAACCTTGTGACCCCGTCTGGTTGTAAATTTCTCTGAGGCGTTAGGTGAAGTTTCTTTTCTGACGGCGTCCCAGTTATAAAGTGGAGGCGTCTAGAGAAGTTTTGACCCGCCGGTTATAAAACTCGAGCCGGGTTTTAAATTTTATCCATAATCTGACACTCCTTTTTAAGGGTGACGCGATACAGCGGGCTGTGTGGGCGACGGCGTCACCCAATTCAGCAAGAACCTTTCAAGTGTCTTTTATTTAAAACAAGAAATCTTCCTTAGTTTTCCTGCTATTGATTTAAGTTCTTGTTTTGTCAACAAAATTTCAATATAGGTCGGTTCAAATTCAAGTCATTTCAAAAGTTTATATTCTTTGGTTTTGGGGGCGTAACAACAATGACCATTTATGTAATTAACTCATTTGTAAAAGAATGTGACAAGGGCTTTTTGGTCATTTCATACGAAATTTGACTGAATCCGTAATAACAAGAAACAACAATGACGACCAGCAAAAATGTTTACCGATGAAAGTGAAAATTCCAACAAACCACGATGACCATTTGTGTAATTAACTCTTTTTCAAAACAAACATTACAGTGAACAATGGAAGTAAATATAACATGAGTTGTACTCTAAACAACCAAGCATAAAAGATTTGACAAATTTGATATATTTGTATTCAAATTATTCACCTTTCATTGGCAAAGCATCATCAAACACCATGAATCAAACAAATAACAAGTGTGTATGTATCTAGAAGTGTGTATTCAAATTATTACTATATGTTTAAGGTGGAGTTTGGTTTGAGAGTTTAGGATAAATGATTGGGACTTGGACACTATCTACAAACCAAACAGACCTTAACTATTGTTTTTAAAAGGGTGTTTGAGATACATTGTGTGACAACTGTAAATTAGGGAGCCCATTTTAGGTAACCGCATTACGCTAAGTTAACCGAGTATTTGCCTTTAGAACTATTTCGATTAACCATGACTTGTTTTGATATTATTATTGGTTTTTATAATTTATTTTATTATCGTATGAGTTGTCGTATGAGTTTTAGTTCCTTTCGTTAAGCACTATGTGATTCGGCACAATAAAATCCTATAACGAGAAATAATATAACTTTTAAACCGTACTCGAAACTTGACAAATAAATAGTCAAAACTTGTGGAAAACGTAAATAAAAGCGATAGAAAGTCGAAGGAACGTCGTGGGAGACCCGTAGGACAATATATGAGCTCTATGGGTAAACGGGATGGTTTGGGAAAATTAGAGGGTTTGGCCCCTCCTTTTTGGTGAAGCCGACGCCTCCCCTCCTCTCTCTTT
>OU343221.1:37408432-37503326 GCA_910596185.1 Chrysanthemum makinoi | reverse complement strand
GATCTTGGAAAACATGTAGTTTTTGTAACTTTTTAATAATAATATAATTACACATGTGTTTATGTTTAGGTAATGGACATAAAGCAGTTTGACCTGGAAGTATTTGTTTTGATTCGTAACCCAATCACTAGACATGTCTGTTTTGCATCCTCGATAAAATGATTAATGTATTTGCTCATATAAGAATTGACTAGCCTGTTGAAAGTGATGCAGAGAAGTTTGAGCTAACATTTTGGTGCCCGTTATGCTTTTTAGAACTAACTTATAGTTGCAATGCAGATCACACTTGGATTCTGGCTGGTAAGAGTGATACCGAACGCACATAGGAACCAAGAATTCATTGTCGAGTTTCTTATGTTGAGTCTTATTTGCCATTCAAACCTTACGACTTTGATCGGTTACTACCAAGATGAAGACCATAGACTCCTGGTTTACGAGTACATGCCAAATGGTAGTAGACATAGTTATGTGGTATTCGTTCATGTTTTTAAGTTCTTTTAATAGTAGAAATACTTATCTTTGGTTTTATCAAGCTACAATTTAGTAAATAAAATGTTGAGATCCATACTAGAACTATATATTACGTTTTTACACACATGTAAATGAAATGATACAGTGATTTATATAAAATGTTATGTTATTGTTGGAATAAAAGTGATTGAATGATTATTTAATGATGATTGGAATGATATATTCGCATCCGTACTAAACAGAAAAAAATGTATAATAAAGGTGCATCAGTGTGAATAATAAAGGTGCATCAGTGTGAATAATAAATGTAATGATTGTTGCGAAATATTAGTGTGTGTTTGGTTTTTTCTTTTCTTCTTTATTTTTTGGCCATTTGTGTATTGAGAAAATGTAAACAGCAGGTTAACATTGATTAATGAATAGTGACCTACTTAAAAAACAAAAAAAGTTTTTTCCTACAGTTACCTCAGTTTTTAATTGTTGTTTAACTTCTGAACTTGATGCCTATCTTTTAATTAATCACAAAATTTGTTTTGCAGATAAACATAATATAATCTAGATGTACATAATGTGACATAAAGCTTCTATGCTCTCTGAAAAAAATACTATTTTTCATAATATTAACCTAGTTGTACACTACATTATACATCTGTTTTCCAATGTGTTAAGCACAAGTACCAGTAAAATTTCAGTTGTACACATGTCTCCAAATTTCAAATCTTCAAAACAAGAAATATGGTTAACAATTCAAAATCAGTAACCAAACAAAGAAAAAGTCTCATCATCTGTAATAATTGATGAAACCATCGCCTATACTTTCTATGTCCTGCATTTAGGAGTCAGTTTTTGTCCTCGTTTTTTGGGTTTCTTGGTATGCGCAGATCCGAGTGGGCCGTGATAACGATGTACTCTTTTAATCAAGCCAAAAAAACTAAATGGTTCATATTTATCATTAGCCATATTAGATGTAGACGCTTCGACTCTTGGTTTATCTTGATCATCGTCATCTCCATGTACCATGTCTTTTGGCAATGAATCATCTTGCACACATCATAATTACATCAAAAGATACAGTTAGCAAACAAAATAGATAATAGCACTATGTGCTTCACAAAAGGGTTAATATAAGTGCATCACATTGTATAAATTAAAGCATTACACTATTTAATTCAGGGCATCAGTTAGTTAACAATTAGTGCACCACATTGTTATCTACAATGTATAAAATAAGGCATCACACTATTTAATTCATGGCATCGGTTAGTTAACAATTAGTGCATCACATAGTTATCTATGGGCATCATTTAGTTAACAATTAGGGCATCACATAATTATCTAACTTGGAGAAGGGCACTATCAACACATGCTAATATATAATGATATGATCGTACAAATCATCTTTTTGAAAAGAGGCACAACAAAGTACAAGCTATAAGCCATGTGAAAATGACTTGATCCATATAGGTGTCAAGATCACATCACAAGAGCATTAATGATTAATCTACAAATGCGAAAAGTAAGACCTCGTTTGGAAACAAAAATAAATAAATCAAAACAGAGATAAGTGCTATATTACCTCACTCTCTATACATAATAAACTACGAATGTCTTCTTGCTCAAAACGATATGCTATTAACTGGCCTCCAACAACTAACCATGGTGTGATGGCTATTAATATGACCAATACTAGAAACAACAAAAGAAGACAACTGGAAACTCGTTATTCCCTGAAAAAGAATAAAAATTCAAAGTTACAAATATAGTGACTTTGATTCACAACTTTGATTGCAGATATCAATGATACAACAAAAAGCCTACCAACTCCTAAAAAGTATGGTCTTCCCAACAATCACAAGTCCTAATGAGCCCATAATAACAGGAAAGTTTGAACCAAGAAGTTTTGGGTCGATTGACATTCCAACCTGAAAAATAATCGGTGTCCTCATAGATTGCCCAAAGTCATAGTAAAGGGCTTTGATTTTTGGTATTTGACGGTCAATTTTCTTCTAGTTGCTAAATTTCAAGAAGCTAGCTTAAGAAAACCTAGTTAATAAGGCATACCGTCATAAAGAAGAGACCTAACAAAAGGCCGCAATATGGACCATATCTAATTCAACTTGTAATGAGAATTCAGTTTTGCAAGTAGTAGAACAGCCAAAAATGCTCCAAGTGCCATGGAAAAGCCAACTTGTTCCATTTATGATGAGGAAAAGAAATACTAATGCCAAAGTGATTTTCAAACGTAATGTAAATAACATAATAACATAAGCTATTGAAGCCATTATAATATAAATATGTTCCAATCAACTTAGATGTAAATGGATGTGTAAGCGTCTAAATAAATCTCTACAAAACCATACGGTATCGACTCCAATGTGGCAACGACTTTCGATACCATTTCAGGTCATCCTAATCCTAACCGAAACCTAACATTTAAAAATGTTATTTCAACACCAAAACTACTCTAAACCATGTATTGGAAACTAGATCCTTGTAATTATTTGTGACAATAAGCCGGATATTTTATAAACTATGACCAAAACTAGATATCAAAATAAACAGCTAATGCATCACAATGTAAATTTAGTGCATCACAGTTATAAATTTTTGTTGAGACATTTTATCAAACACATTGTGTGCTGCCTTCCTAAACATGATTTGTATTACTTTTCTTCAACCTTTTTTCACATTCAGAAGTAAACTCCAATATATAGTATATTTAGACAAACAATAAAAAAAAAAAAAAAAAAAAAACGAATTAATTATTCAAATCACGATCAATAAAGTTCAGATCTATGCAAACGAAGATTAATATCATCATATTAATCGACGGTAACAATAAAAAAAAACCTTACTTTCAAACTTACATGATGAATCTGATTACATTTTGGGTACAAAATGGTGGGAAACGATGGTGAATGGTGGGGAATGGTGGTAAACGATGGTGAGCGGTGGGGAATGGTGGTGAGATACGGTGAATGGTGGTGAGAGACGGGGAATGGTTGTGAAAGTCAATGGATGTAACCCTAAAACGAGAAAGAAAGAAAGACCTGAGAAAAAAATAGACATTATATATGATAAGGAAGTAAGGGGAGTGTATTTATAAAAATGACCCTAGAAAAATAAGAAAGTGATAAAGTGGCCCCTGTAGTTAGCATGAAAAAAAAAGGAGGGGAGGAGGGGGTGATCTAATGGTTGAGATCACTTCTCTCACTTTTCCACCGAGATCAATTTTTCAAATGAACCGATTTCTATATATATATATATATATATATATATATATATATATATATATATATATATATATATATATATACTAGTGTCAAAACCCGTCCGATAGACGGGTATGACTTGTGGTTTTTATTTTTAGGTTTTAGTAGAACAAATATATAATAAAAAGTAATTAAAAGTTAAATTAAACAATTTACAACTATAATTAAGGTTACCATAATATATATAAGTTATAAACATACTAAAGTATTTATTGAAAGCATTAAGAACGAAAAGAAAACTATAGTTATCGAATATAATAAAAAAAAGTTACAAAGTGATACGTAACAACAAAGCATCAAAGCATATCCCGCCCGATGGGCGAGCAAACCTTATGAATATAGTGGAAAAAAATAAATTAACGAAAAATAAGCTATAAATATACCAATTTTTTTTATTGAATGCATTAAGAAAGAAAAGAAATAAACGGTTAAGAAAGTAGTGGTGGCAATTTTGACATGTTTGCTAATTAATGGGTCGTTTCAACCTCAACCCCAACCTGCTTCAAAAAATAAAGGTGGCACCCATTAGCCAACTCAGTACTTCTATAGAATAAGATATGTATCACTTTTGCTCTCTCTCTCTCTGCAACGGGTCAGGTTGGGTAATCCAAGTTGGTGTAGGTAGCGGGTCAAAACAGGTTCGGGTTGGAATAATAACCTATAGTTCCAGTAAATCAAATTCTCATATTTGTCATATTTGTGGTTAAAAATAAGTGTGAAATCAAATTCGAACAAAACCCGATTTATATACTAAACTTGATGAAGGTACCACAAATTAGGCTCCATAAGCAACTCTTCACTATTCATCACTCAATTGATTTACTCACATGGTATAAAAAAAACATATATACAATAACTATAATAGTATTTTGTAATGTTTAGCTATAGTTAAAACACCCTCATTTTGATAACATGCTCTACTAAGTATTCAAAGAACAAAATATAGTCTAGGTTCATTATAGTCTTAATCACATACGTAGTGTTTTATAACAATTGACCATATTTTTAAATACAACTGGGCTTACATGATGCGAATTCAAGGACTGGTCTCTAATAAGGTTGATGATAAAGAATCTTGTAAAGGTACCTACATTCAAACATACTTTACAGAAAGTTAGAAACCAAGAAACAATTAAATTAAGGGAAAATTGGTCAAATAGACCGCGCGCCCTGATGCATATCACTTTCTAGACCACTTTTATTTTTAATTTGAAAATAGACCGAAGGCAACCGGTGTCATTGGGCAACTCAACCACATTGCGACAAGTGTCCCGTATGTGTAAGGTATTGTTTTTGGGCAACAAAAGTCAGCTGCAAAATCAGTATAATTTTAAAATGGTTCTATCGTCATTTTACGTTAGACAAAAAGTACACATTTGAATAGTAAAAGTACAGTATCCATTAATTAAGAGAGTTCAAAATCCAAAAGTCACTGACCCATAAAGCATCCATAGTTATCGGTATTCTCGCTTTTTGCTTCTCGTAAAGACTATTTTCACAAATCAAACCGCCTTCTCGTCACCCCCCTTCTTCCTTTGTAACGTCATTATGTCACCATCTTTAAAGGTACAGTGTTGATTGCAAAACCACATTCGATTCATCAAGTTTTAAAAAATGTTCCCAAATATGGTACGTAAATATTCTTCTCTCGTTTATTACATATGATTATTTCCAATTGTTTCGTGTTATAATAAGTCGCTTTGTTATTCGATGAATACCTATGTTAGATTGGTGTTAATTCCATTTTATAATCCATTGCTCTTTTTATGTGTTAATTCCAATGGTTCTGTGTTATAATAAATCGTTTTTGTTATTCGATGAAAGACCCTTTACCCAAAAATACATCTTTCTGCACAGGTTCACCAATGTTTAGAGTCTTAGCAATATGTCTAGGTGCAGGATAGGGTGGAGATTGCTTTTGGTTGACCAATTGTATGGCAATCTCATTGTCAGCCTTTTTGGTTTTGGTGTTGGTGTTATTGATGTGGTTATAATTGTAGCAATGGTTGCCTATGCAAGGAAACGCCCGAAGTGGCAGATACTTGTATAATAATAGCAGTGGTTACTCCAATACTAGCAGTGGATGCCGCAATATATGGAAGTGGTTGCCTCGCACCCTTCATTCTCCTTTCTTCAATCATGGCCTATAAAGAATCATCTTGACTCTTGAGGTTTGGAAATTTTATGTTTCCTAGTGAATAATATCAATAACTAATGGAATTTTGAGTTTAGTATTGAAATTATAAGTCTAGTTAGAGTATATTCGCATGTGAAGAATATCGAGATTGGGTATTATTTTCATTATTTATGTTTTCACAAATGATATCATAAAATCATAACATAAAATTTGATGCAGTAATCTAGTACCTTGTTAATTAGATAAATACTTATTACCTTACATACCTAATCAGTCCAAAATAGCACATTCTTAAACATATACAAAACACATTCATAACCCTAAAATCATCAAAGATCACCGCAACTTCTTTGAGTCTGTTGATAAGATTTTGGCACATTCAACCATCTGCTGATACTTAGCTTTGACAAAGCATTATGATCTTTCAAATTCTTAAACCGGTTTGCATCTCTTCATACTTCGCTGCTCGCGCATATAATCTTTGTAAACCTTAAAATCAGCTATCGCCTCTTCACACGTTGCTTCCAAATTAGCATTATCATCTTGGATCCTCTTGAAACGCTGCTTCATATCTTCATACTACATTGATACTCCGAAGTTGTTCAATCATTCTCTTCCTCTTATCAATCAGCTATTGTTTCTCTCTAAAATTTCCTTCTATTGGGAAAGTCTTTCCCGGCTCACAAGCAATTACCATTCTCTTGAAACGGTCTATCATGTCTTTAAATAAAGAATCGCGGCAAATTAGTATAATGGAGTGCATGTACCATGTTGAAACAAAGAACACGCCATTTCGTAAATGATTGTGATGATTGATAATCTAATTGATGTAAATGTCAAATTAACGAAAATATCACAGTAGAAATGAAAGGTAAATTTCACAAATGAAAAGGTGTTCTTAGTTTGTGTGTAGACAGCTGTATTATTTATTGACAATTTGAATTGGTGTATAGTGTGAATAATCCAAACTAACTGTAATAATTGGTGTTTGCAAATGGGTTTTTTGTGGTTACAAAAGAGTATCGCTGGCCTCTCGCATTTTTCTTTTTGACTTTTTGTGAACTCTAGGTCTCTACCATTTGCCTATTTTGTTTTAAATTTTCACCATATGGTAAGGATGTCGTTTGCTTTTTGGGAAATAGTTTTTGTATTTTTAAATCAATTTAATAATCTTCAACTATCAACATCCACAGATTCCTCGAGCATTACCAATCCATCAATTCATAAAAGACTTGATGCAATGAACACAATTAAATGGTTGAGGTAAAAAGCTTTTGCAAAACCAACTACTCCACTGCAAAAAGCATTTGCATATTTAATGTTGGGTGAAAAATGAAATTTTATAAATACAAAAGCTTTTTGACAATACCTTCAAACACTTGAAGTCTTTACTAGTGTTTTTGTAAAAAGTCTTCTTCAAAGTTATTGCCACAATGGAACTAGTCATTTGAATATTTTATTAGAATAGCAAAAAAGTCTTTCCAAGTTGCCATTGCGGATGCCTACACTTTCATCGAAGAATCCAATAAAATCAGTTGTCTTCTTTTTTTATAAACAAATCCAGGTTTGTTGTACTCCCCGTGTGTACTTTGTTACCTTATTCGTTCATATATTTATAGAGTACATGAATATAAATAAATGTGCGCCTTTATATTTTATATTTTATTATTAAATATTTATTTAATTAAAAGTTATTGAAATTGTTATTAGGGTTTATGTTTTATAGGACATGGCGGAATCCAAAGAAGTCATATTTAAAGTGCACCACAACGGAAAATTTGAATTTCAGCCACTCGCTTATGTAGGCGGGCTCTTTGCGATGTCCGGTGTTTTAGCTCCATAAGGGTTGCATTTACTAGGGTGCTTGATCATGTTTTGAATGATATTGGAGGGGAAAAATGGGCTTTATTTTATGCTGCACCAAATAATGCACTAGAAGATGGTTTAACATTGTTGCACACAGACAATGACGTTCAACGAATGTATGACCTTGCTGATGAGAATGGATCCATGGACGTCTACATTGTGCACGAGCTACAGCCTTTGTCACAATTTTATTTCAAAAACATGGTATGGCAGGAAGACGACGCTGGCATGCGGTGCGGTAGTGCAACACCTTTCAAAAGAAGGAAGTTAACAAAGCGTTTTTCTATCACAAAATCGAAAGAGGGTTCGAGATCATAGAAAAAAGGGCTAGTGCACAAGGAATGGATCCACCAGTTATGAATGTTTGTTCTTGTAGAAAATAATTATGAGTTTATGCTGCCAACCATGCGATAGTGCTTCTATGCCAAACTTAGTGCTGTTAGGTTTATGCTGTAAAGTTTATCCTTTATGATCATATGGTTAAGAATTATGGTTGCCCGATCGCAAACTAGTATTGCCCAATGATTCCATTTAGTTGCCCAGATTGCAAATTGGAAGGTGGAAATTTTCGTGTGTAGATACTAGATGACGATAACGGCTGCGTTTGCTCATTAGAATAGCACAATTGGGGATAAATACGCCCAAAAATACTAACAATTGCTACAAGAGTTAAAACAGTTGTTTTGAAAGTACAAATTAATTTTGATTAAATTGGGGATAAAAATACACAACATGGTTGCGTTTTTTCATGGTTTGTCAAACGTGCTTAAGCAACATTTTCAAAACCAACAAATGATGTCTTACAGACATAGCAAACTTTCAGTACAAAAAAGGATGATAATAAACCGATAAATTCAAACGTTTTGTAATTACGGATAAGTCTTATCCAAATACCAAAAAAAGAGAGAAAATCTGCAAGTAAATATTCACGTTCCTTCCCTAGAAATTTTATGACAAATCCACAGAGCAGATGCCCAGGAGCCTAGGCACGTGCCTACCCATAAAACAAGAAATGGAAATTATTATACCGCGTGCAAGAACATTAAAATCCTCGCTTTAAATAAAGGGAAAGCACATAAAAAAAACAACCATTCCTCCACCAACAAAAACAACAAAGAGAAGTTGAAAAATGTTAACCGTGCCCAAGCACCGTCGGTTCCAAGAAGCCCATACATAGCTTAAACCTTTACCCCCCAAAACAAAAACATAGCGGAAAGCGAGTTGCCGCCACAACTGAAACATGTTCTTAAATGACTACTAAAACAATTTGTCGCCCTCTCGATTGCAACCCGCCCCCGAAGCAAGTGTAGTCTACTAATCCCGACGAGCTTGCGGCCACTGGGATAAATTTTAGAGCAAACCACATAAATAATTCGTAAAAAATATCACATTCTATCGTGTAGGGATGATTGGTGTATTTTGTGACAGTTTTCTCTCCTCACTCCAATTCAAACCTATCACGCGGCCAGTGGATGTATTTTTCGAATCATCTGTGGTTCTACCATTGCTCTAAAATAAAATCATGGATTGGAAAAGAAAACCCCACTAAAAGCTCTTCCAGTACCACGCATAGGGGCGGATTTACACGGAAACCCGTTGAGAAACCTATCGAACCTCTGCAGGGAATCCCATATTAAAATACGGCAGCCCCAGGAGAACCAAACGCCGGGAAATCCTTCATGAAAATGATAGCAAACAAGAAGGAATCCACAATCCCAATTAAGTCGCGTAACATTGCTAATGTAATTTTTCACTGCTAGTATCATTGTGTCGGTTTAATATGTAACATTCTAGAATTTCTTGGGAAGGATGTTTTGTACTAGATAACTTTGCTAAGTATAATTATCTTGTATATTGTAAAGGACTCCTTAGCTTATAAAAGGAGGTCCAGCCTAGAGTTTGATATAACTTTTCGGTATATTTAGAGTCGATACACTTCAAGGTTGTAATCGCTATACTATTCACAGATTCGTATTAATATTATATCCAGGTGTTTTATAGACCATAAGTTATTGTAAAAACTTCAACATCTTCACTTTCAAGTAAGCACATAACGCTTCAGGTTATTAGATGTGTAGAGTGAGTTGATTATTTTGAGGTTTATGCGACTTTTCTAAACGTCAAAAAATGGTAGAATGCTTTTATGCTTGGTTGCCAAATTACAACTGCTAGTTAACAAATACTATTGCTAGTAAACTGAATAGGTTGTATACTTACAACTGCTAGTATTATATGCACAACCGCTAGTTATTATAATGTACGCTAGTGATAGAAGTTGCCCTACGTTCAGCAGTTAGTTGCCAAATTGATATTTGGAAACAACTGCTAGTTGGCGAGATGAAGTAAAAATGGATAATGGCAACAGAGGAAATACTAAATACGTTGACATACAACGTTTCATACGACTACCGCCTGCGTTTAACAAAGGAGGTTTTGGAAAAAACAAACAAGGCTACAACTCACAACATGGTTTAAACAAATTCTCAATTATATGCATATTTTAATACGCAACCATCGCTACACAGATTTAACAAACCACCTAGTGTCGCTCAAACCACCGCTAGTGTCGACGCAAATATCAACTTTGTTTCTTTTCCAAATGACTAGTTGAAGTTCAAATTTTAAAAGTGAAATTTAAAGCGCGGATATCAATTATATGCATATGTTAATACCCAACCACTGCTATAGTTTAACAAACCACTGCTACGTCGCCAAAGCACGCCAGCTAGTGTAGACGCAAATATCAACTTTGTTTCTGTTTTCCAAATGACTAGTTAAAGTTCAAATTTTAAAAGTGAAATTTAAAGCGCGGATATGAATGATTTACTTCAGTTTGACAAACGCGGCTTAAGCAACATTTTCAAAACCAACAACAGATGTATAGACTTAGCAAACTTTCAGTACAAAAAAGGATAATAAACCGATAAGGGAGAATTACATATATACCCATTTAAACTCTACTAATTACATATTTCTCCAACTGATTTTCAAAATAACAAATATATCCAATCTTATTTATTTAACTTTCATATTTACCCATTTTATTTATTTATTATATAAAAAATTTAAAGTATGACCATTTTACGCTGTTGGCCAATTTTAGCCGAGTAATGTCAGTAGCCATCTTTAATAAATTGTAACCGCATATTCATCTTCATAATATTTAACCATATGATTTAGTTCATTATTTGATTCTAGAAGGAAAAGGAGGATTGTCAGATTTTGCTTTACACATTTTCTCTTGAATGATAAAAGTCTCATGCAACTTCAAAATAACTAAACCAAATTTATTGACGAAAATGGATTATCTTTTGTGCTTGATTATAAAGAGTAAATTAAAAGGAGGATACCGTATATTCAAGATGTTTTGTGGCGACCAAGGAAAATTGAAGGGTATAATTGTCTTAAAATAGAATTAGATAAGAATGGTTATATATGTTTTATTTTAAAAATTGGTTGGAGAAATATGTAATTAATGAAGTTTAAACGGGGATGTATGTAATTGACCCAACCGATAAATTCAAACGGTCTGTAATTATGGATAAGTCTTATCAAAATAACAAAAAAGGAGAGAAAATCTGCAAGTAAATATTCACGTTCCTTCCCTAGAAATTTTATGACAACCAACGGGTAAAATAGATGCCCAGAGCCTAGGCACGCGTGCCTACCCACAAAACAAGAAATGGAAATTAATGATACGCGTGCAAAAACAGTAAAATCCTCGCTATAAAAAACGAGATAAATAAATTTAAAGCACATACAAATAAACTACCATTCATCCACCAACAAAAAACCCCAAAGAGAAGTTCAAGATGTTAACAACCCGTTGCCCATGCCCGGTTCCAAAAGCCCATACATAGCCTAAACCTTTAACCCCAAAAACAAAAACATAATGCAAAAAGTTGATGCGACAAATGAAACATGTTCTTAAATGACTACTAAAAACAAATTGTCGTTTCTAAAACGACAAAATGACCACCGAGACCATTCACAACATTCCTTCAACCAAAACCCGTGTCCTTTGAGGTTTGTGGAAGCCTGGCCTAACCATATGGAATACCAAAGGTTGGAGTTTAAACCGATTAGACTCTGATTAGCCATTTGGGATGTTCAAAGTTCAAATGTTTCTTTCTTAACCTCGCCTTTCCCGAGGAAGAAGGATGTATATAATGGGTATTGGGTCAAAGGAGTGGTAGAATGTGCAAAGAGAGGCAAACAACACGCTGAAATTTCGGTCTCAGTTCTCATGGTTGCACCGCCCCGAAGCAAGTGTACGTCTACTAATCCGGCATATCGCTGGATAATGGGTTAAAGGTAAAATGATGAGCTTAGGGAACTGGATAAATTTTAGAGCAAACCACATAAATAATTCGTAAATAAATCCCATGCTATCGTAGGGGATGATTGGTGTATTTTATGACAGTCCTTTCTCCTCACTCCAATTCAAACCTATCACGTCGGCGGTTGATGTATTTTTCTGAATTATTTATGGTTCTACCATTGCTCTAAAATAAAAGCTGCGCGGATTGGAAAAGCAACCCCACTAAAAGCTCTTCCAAGCATCACAAGATAGGCGATTTACACGGAAACCCGTTGAGAAGCCTATCGAACTTCAGCAGGAATCCCATATGAAAATACGGCCCCGAGAGAACCAAACGACGGAAAATCCTTCAAGAAAATGATAGCAAACAAGAAGGAATCCACACTCACAATTAAGTCGTACCACATGCTAATGTAGTTTTTCACTGCTAGAATCATTGTGTCGGTTTAATATGTAACATTCTTGAATTTCTTGGATAGGATGTTTTGTATTAGATAAGTATGCTAAGTATAATTGTCTTGTATATTGTAAAGGACTCCTTAGCTTATAAAAGGAGGTCGAGGCTAGAGTTTGATATAACTTTTCGGCATATTTAGAGTCGATACACTTCAAGGTTGTAATCGCTAATACTATTGAGAGTATTCGTGTATTAATATTATTTCCAGGTGTTTTATAGACCATAAGTTATTGTAAAAATGTCAACATCTTCACTTTGACGTAAGCACATAACGCTTCAGGTTATTAAATGTGTAGAGTGAGTTGATTATTTTGAGGTTTATGCGACTTTTGTAAGCGTCATAAAATGGTGTCGTGTCTAGATAGTAGATGACGATAACGGTTGCGTTTGGTGATTAGAATAGCACATTTGGGGATAAATAAGTCCAAAAATACTCAATTTGCTACAATAGTAAAACAGTTGTTTTGAAAGTAGAGATTAATTTGGATTCAATTGGGAATAATAAAAAAAAATAGAGTTACAACTGCTAGGGCAAAACATAGTTTAGACCCACACACATCATAATTTGCAACACCTAACAATCTGTTGCAATCAATTTCGAAATAAACATCAATGGTGCCCAACTCTTCTGCTGAAACTCACAACATGGTTGCGTTTTTGGAAAACCAAAGGAGGCTACATGGTTTGAAGAAATTCTCAATTATATGCATATGTTAATACTCAACCACTGCTAGAGTTTAACAAACCACTGCTAGGTTCGCTCAAACCACCGCTACTACTTTCCAAAAAAAAGTATATAGAGACATATATGGTCATATAAAAACTCTGCAAGGTAAATATTCACGTTCCTTCCCAAGAAATTTTGGGACAAATCCAGCAGGAAAAATAGAAGGGTAGGAGCCTAGGAACGTGCCTACCCACAAAACAAGATTGAAAATTAATTATACCGCTGCAAGAAGAACAGTAAAATCCTCGCTTTAAATAGGCGGTAAATAAAGGGAAACACATAAAAAAGGGTACAACCATTCCTCCACCAACAAAAACAACAAAGAGAAGTTGAAGATGTTAACCCGTTGCCCACGCACCGTCGGTTCCAAAAAGCACATACATAGCCTAAACCTTTACCCCCAAAAAAAAAACATAACCACAAAGCGTTGTTGCCACAATGAAACATGTTCTTAAATGACTACTAAAACAATTAGTCGTTTCAAAATGACGAATGACGACTAATAACACATCCCTGCGACCATTCACAACATTCCTTCACCCAAAACCCATGTCCTTTGAAGTTTGTGGAAGCATGCCCGCACCATATGGCGTACCAATGGTGGGAGTTTAAACCGATTAGACTCTCATTAGCCATTTGGGATGTTCAAATTTCAGCCAGTTACTTCTTAACCTCGTTATACCCGAGCGGAAGAAGGAAGTATATCATGGGTATTGGGTCAAAGGAGTGATAGAATATGCAAAGAGGGCTTAAAATTATGGTCTGCAGTCTTCTGTTGATTGGTGGCCGTTTCCCAAAGCAAGTGTACGTCTACCAATCCTAGCAGATCGGGTTGGATAGACTGAGGTCAAGGTAAAATGACCGAGCTTAGGGCGGGATAAAATAAAGAACAAACCACTGCTAATGTAGTTTTTCACTGCTAGTAGGATTGTGTCGGTTTAATATGTAACATTCTTGAATTTCTTGGGTAGGATGTTTTGTATTAGATAAGTATGCTAAGTATCAGAGGCGGACCTATGTTGTGTTTAGGTGGTGCACGGGAACCACCTTAGAAGAAAAATCCTTTTACAAGCGATATAGTAATTTTTTAGGAACCACCTTATAAAATCACAAGGAACTACCTTGGAAAGCTTGGATCTAATGATAGAAAGAAAAAAAAGTAGAGAAATAGAAGAAAATAAATTATTGCCGGAATCGGAGATATGTTGTTGCACCGAAGAAGAAGTAGATGAAAGTTCAGTCAAAGTCTTTTATTGAATGTACTGCAAAAACTCTTTCACATTAGTTGCTTTTTTCTGATTTTAGTAATTTTTTATTTTGAATATAGCAAAAGAGAGCAATTTGTTCTAGATATAGCAATATTGAGATGGGTTAAAATAAATTTCTTTTTCTCTTTGTCAGACTCATTTCTTTGTAGACATATTGCTACTATACATTCTCAATAATTATACAATAGTACCAATAGTGAATATTTGATTTATCACAACTAAAGTATTTTTCTCCTTTTTAGATATACATACATATTGTCAGTCAATAGAAAGAAAAGGTTTTCTATTTTAATCGTCAAAAAACATTACACACGACATTGTGCAACCTTATTGTATAGTTCGACAAGATACTACGTAACCCGACCCGTTGAGTTTTTGACTTGTTGATCCGTTAATTTTGTCGTATCAACTAAAGGACTCCTTAGACTATAAAGGACTCCTTAGACTATAAAAGGAGGTCCAGGCTAGAGTCGATACACTCAAAGGTTCTACTCGCTAATACTATTCAGTGTATTCGTCTATTAATAATAATATTTGTAGGTCTTTTATAGACCATAACTTATTGGTGTGAATTTAATTTGTTAACATTAATATTTGTTTTCAAACATACTATTCAAGTGAACACTGATGAAACGGAAATGTCGATGTATTGTAACTACTTACATTAAAAAAATGTTACATAATTTTTGTTAGGTCACGGATTTTAAAAATACCACAAATATGTTATAAAGAGCAAACACAATTGCTCCTAATTGGTTGATTATATGTGTAGAGTGAGTTTCTCATCAATTTGACGTACAGCATAACGCTTCATGTTATTAGATGTGTAGAGTGAGTTGATTATTTTGAGCTTTATGCGACTTTTCTAAACGTCAAAAAATGGTAGAATGCTTTTATGCTTGGTTGCCAATTTACAACTGCTAGTTAACAAATACTACTGCTAGTAAACTGAATAGCTTGTATACTACAAACGCTAGTATTATACGCACAACCGCTAGTTATTATAAAGTTGCTAGTGATAGAAGTTGCCCTTCGTTCAACAGTTAGTTGCCAAATTGATATTTGGAAACAACTGCTAGTTATTATAATGCAGGGTATTCAAACCATACATAAAACTACAACCACTAGAACAATTTTACAACGGCTGTGACGGAAGATCGGGGGAGTTTCAACAGCTTCCTAGCGAACTCCCAATTCGTCTTGATATTATCATAACCATCGTCCATCAAATCGCTAGCCCTGATATACATTTTCTTTAACGACGTGGAACAAGCAAGTATAAACTTTATTATGTGTAATTCATTCTGTGATCTAGGAAAGGATCGAAAAATCACTGTCTGAATGTGCCCATGACTGAATGTGGTTGTGTCTAAATCAAATGAAGGTTGTTCCAAGGGTAAAACACTAAGCGTGTGTGCAGCCTGGAAAATCAAATAGTATTGAGATAGAAAAACATGGCAGTTTACGGATGTTTATTTGATATGTATGAAATACAGTAATAAAGTATTACACTTAACGGTTTCCAGCTTTTTCAAAGTTTGGAGATCCGCGAATCATTTGGACGATGAGTGACACGATACAGTCTCGCCAAAATCAACTCCTTTTAGATTCGATTAACGAGGATACAAACGGCAAAGGGACATTCATCCGGAATTACCATCACGCATCAACTACAAGGTCGAGTTTGGGTTAGATTCAAAGATTAAATGTCGTTACAGTTTCACATATATTTAACATTGTAAAATTAGAAGTGTAAATCTCAAAACGGTCTTACCGTGCAATAGTCAAAATCCAATGTAAGGATCTCAAGAGATGGAAGTCTTGTCAGGTGAAAGATATTGGATGCTATGATTGTCGTGACAGCATTCGAAATACCTAATGACAAATGTAACTTCTTCAAATTCCTAAGACTTGCAAGATTCTATAGTTTCATCCCTTTTGTACTCTCAACATCCAATCTAAGAGACTCAAGTAAGGGACAACCAGCAATTAAATCCCAAACTGTACCGGTAAGAAATTTGACTAAACACAATTCTAAGCTCAATAAATTTTGAAAACTAGTGAAAAACACCAAACTAGGAAAATCACAACAATGAATTTCAAGATGTTTCAATTCACGCCCGTAAAGTTCGGTTGGCAATGTAACTGGTTGTCCATACCAGTTTCTAACTGTCAGCTCCTCAATTCCTTGCAGTGCCAAAAACATAAGCCAATCACGAATCTCTTCATAATTCAAGTCTTCCATTCCAGACAACGGTTTGGGATCTACAGAGAAGACAAACTTTTTTATGGACCCGTAGTGATTTAAAAGTCTAGTTACATGGCTCCCATCAAACTTATATGTTAAATAATAAAAGAAATCCTCATCAATTATGACTTCGGTGAGCAAGGTCCACTTAAACCTCCAATTTGTAGATAAAATAGAGGTGGTCACCACTTCTCTTATTGGCAACCGATTCAAAATGTTACCGATCATCTGTATCTGGTGTTGCTAATATAATCTCTCATAATGGTGATAACATTAGCTCGAAACGACATGGTTTTCAAGGAATTTTTTGGTTTTTTAATTGTCGCAGGAGGCTTTGGATGAGGTTTGTTGATTTGCAATTGATGGTCAGAACGAGGGTGTCTTATGATCATTATATGTGGTTGTTGGTTTGGTTCATTGATTAGCGCGGCCAAGATACAAGCTTTTCAAATTTGGTCCGTAAAATATGGCCAAAACCCATTTTACTGCCTCCAACTTGGCTAACTGCAATTCCTGCTACCCTGAACTTTTAAGGGTACGGACGGCACTGAACTTGGAAAATGGGTCATTTTACAACCATCCGTTTACTTATCTAGGTCATGTAAATATTTGATCCCAATTGAAAACATTGAATCATGATAGCAACGCCAAACATTGAAAATGAATTGGTTGTATACTTACAACTGCTAGTTAATTTTACTACCGCTAGTAAAACTGAAGTGGTTGTAGACTTACAATCGCTACTCATTTTACTACCGCTATAGTTATTTTTACTACCGCTAGTAAATGAATTGGTTGTGCCGCTTACTAATGCTAGCTATTTTAATCCACACACCGTGTATGCAATGCAGTTTGTGCCCCGTGTGTAGGTGTGAGCTTGACTAGAAGGACTCCTTGGTTTATAAAATTAGTCAATATGGAAAAGAAGTTGCCCTACGAGAAAGTTAGTTGCCACATTGTTTATTGGAAACAACTGCTAGTTCCCCAGATTAAAAAAAGATGTATAATGGGATTAAAAAACATAGGAAATAGTAAATACATTGACATACAACGTTTCATACACACAAACTACTACATATTACGATTACTACATAATTATGAGTTTAATGGTTACATAATATATAACCACTTGATTTATAAAATCCTACCGCTATAGTTATTTTACTACCGCTAGTAAATCGAATTGGTTGTATACTTACAACTGCCAGATACTGGTTACTACTGCTAGCTATTTTAACCGCTGCTTGTGATAGAACGCATCAATGAAATGATGCCACCTTCGTTAATACTGTTGTGTATGGCCGTGTTTGTGCCCCCGTGTGTAGGTGTCACTGACTAGAAGGACTCCTTGGTTTATAAAATTAGTCAATATGGAAAAGAAGTTGCCCCACGAGAAGTTAGTTGCCACATTGTTTATTGGAAACAACTGCTAGTTACCCAGATTAAACAAAGATGTATAATGGGATTAAAAAACATAGGAAATAGTAAATACGTTGACATACAACGTTTCATACAGACAACCTACTACATATTACGATTACTACATAATTATGAGTTTAATGGTTACATAATATATAACCACTTGATTCATAAAATTCAGAAGTATGCGAAAAAGCTAACCACTCCATGCTTCCTTCACATAGGACATCGTACTAAAACCACAAAGCTTCATTCCCATTAAGCATGATCCCTAAACTTCACAACAAACGTGTTGAACATGAATATAATGGTGTAAGGTAAAAATAAAACATTAATAGAATGGTAAGTTAAAGATAAAACATACTATAAACAGATGGTCAGCTGATTTAACAAAAGAAGTGATTCTTTGTATGGGTCGATGTAGAAAGATCCCGCATCTCCTAACATTCCCATGCAGACAAATAATTCAACTTCTTTGTTGTACACAAATACTTGATGACCCAAATGATTGGCGTACGCTTCCACTATTGGAGCTTGATCCTTTGTAAACCCAAGCAGACGAACCGAATATAGGGTAGGGATGGCGAATAGGCTTCTAAATAATGTTATGGAAGAGCCATTGACGTCCAACAACCATCCGCAAAAAAATGGAATATCTTCACCAATGATAGTCCAGAAATCACTAGAGAGGTTCCAAGATCGAAAACATTGAATGGAACTGGGAGTTCATTTTTTAAAATCTGTGGTAGGTCTATAACTTTAAATTTGTTGGTTACCAAATCAAAAGAAATAAACATATAAATCTTATAAATAACACCGTCCTCATTAGTTAACTTTTCACTGGCAGTCCAATAGATAAAACCAAAGTGCCTGAGTTTTACATTTCAGTTTGATTGTTTCACGAGGGGGTGGAAATTTTCAAGGCGTGTCCACCGTAAAGAGTTCAAAGAAAAGACAGACACATACCGAAACCACTTCGAAAACAGATAGGAGACCTTCACGATCGTCGGGTCAAGAGTGTCCGGACGGACGGCAAAACCAAAACAAATCTTTTGACGTTCGATTTGATGCGTGTAAACCGGGACAAATACTGCAAGTGATTTTTGATTGTGTTCGGGTCCAATAAATATCATTAGATTAGAACCATAGACAAAACACCAAAGACCATTAGAATTGCCAATTGTAATCATAGATGAAAGCATTAAATCTTAGATATAGCGATTAGCGTTCATCTAAAGCTAACAAAAACCTTGGTCACCCATATCGAATGTTAGCGTAAATAAACACTGATCATTACGACGAACACCGTAATTAAAGATGAAGCTTCCACAATCTATACTAGCCTTCCATAACTTGCAAACACTACGTTGAGTATAGACTTAGGAGGTAGCCTACAGATGATATCTAGTTGAACATCCAGGGCATATTGTCGACATATTTTCTAAACGAAAGCAGAAAGATTGGGATAAAGATATGAAGTCAATAGACCATAAGAAGAAAGAAAGATTTTGTTAAACAAATTGTATTGAAGAAAGAAGAAAGTGAGTGGGAACACAAGACATTAAAGGACGTACCGTATATCTGTGTTTTGTGGGCGTTTGTTTTTTTGGTTTTTTTAAATATGAAATGACAAAACTATCCTCGTGTATAAATACAAGTTGCCCAAAAAACATAAAGATGCCCAAAAACAATACAAGTTGCCCAAAAAACAATACGTTACAATACATGACATATACCTTCAAAATACGTACTTGTGTCATAAGTTGTCGGACACATGGCAGCCCCTGGTTGGGTCCAAGAAAAGCGGTGGGCAACATGTCTATTTTCGAATTTTAAAAGGGCGTGGTCTAGAAAGTGATATGCATCAGGGCGCGCGGTCTATTTGACCAATTTTCCCTTAAATTAATATATAGACAAACTATACTTCTATAATGGGAAGTTTATAAGAGTGGTAAATAAAAAAGAAAGACTGAAAAGATAAGACTATTGAGAACTTCAACAGGTATATAGACATGAACTATAATAGCAATAATGTCTTCCAACATTTAGCATAGAAAGTCACAGGTACCCTTAGGAGTGCAAGAAGATTTTGTGTAACACCGCGGTTGTCAAATAATGCAGCAAACTTGTGGTGGACAACTAAGACACATATTAATTTCAACACATCTAGTAAAACCACTACAATCTGTGACTTTTCTTTAAGATAAGAACTTCGTTGTCGCAACGCAAGACGAACATCTACCCATGTACGGCATACTCCTGAGAAATGTAACCAGTGCAGAAAAATCGAACATAATAAACTGACGAATTAGTATTAGAATATATTAATGTTAATCTAAATGACCGAAATTAATAGATTATTACTATGTTATATAGCCGATGTAGAGCAACAAATCAGCAATAGGTGTGAAGAACTCGGTAAAATTAAAGGGGTGTTTGGATTAGTTGTTTTGTCTCACTTATGGGCATTGTTTAACGTGGGTAAGCTCATAAGGCCAATTTTCCAGCTTATGAGCTTATCAAGCTTTTAGGCACCCTGCAAATACATAATAAGCCATCTTAAGCATGAAAGCCACACACACATATGAATCATGAACATAAAGGGGTGTTTGGATTCTACGCTCAACACACTTTCACACGAACTGTTGATACATGTATTTGGCATTTAATTTATACATATAACAGTAGCAGTTGGTAAAAAGATTGATATCATTTAAAGAGTTACGTATATCCTATCTGCAATGGTCCAAAAACATAAAACCTATGCGTACAATTACCTTCGATGGTGAACAACTGAGAATGTTATTAGCATAGTAGGAAACAGAACCTTTTCTGATCTTACATTAGTATCTGTAGCATAATAGCTGAATTTTGTCTCTTTCCGATATCTAAGCTATATAAAATATAAGTGCGGCAACCATTGTAATGATTCATACCTTTGTCCAGTACCATCGACGCTACTGGAACCAAAATAGAAAACGTGGAGTTAGATCCACAATGGGATTGAACATAGTAGACAGGAAGACTTGAGACAAAAGCCGGCTCAAGAAAGTTGAACATATCTCTCCTTAAAGTGATCCCATAGATTTCAAAGCATCATATCACAAACACAAATGCCGGTATATTCTTATCATATAGTTTAGCGTATAAGATTTTTTATTGAATAATCATATACCCTTGTTATTTAAAGTAAACATTGCTTATTGCATTCAAAAATATTTTTATGCAATATGGTGAGGCATACCTGTGTTGTTTATAGTAAATCATAAAATGCATTCTTGAATCACTAAATATCATTTTATTTAACGGAGGATGCACCTTCATTTTCATATATTTTGAACCATTCACGCCATGGATATCTAAATGAAGACCCAGAATATCTACTGATAAACAACCAAATAATAATAAAAAAAAAAAAAAAAGAGAGAGAGAGAGAGAAAACTGTTACGGTAAGATATTTCTATCGGGATATGTACTTATAAACAGCCAAAAGCATGTTATATACAAAATTTCCAAAATACTTACCACATTCCCAATCAAAAAAACCAAATTGGATCCACGGGTTCGGAAAAAAGAGTACCTCATCTCCCATATGACGCAAATATTTAATGCAACCGGCTCCGGGTTCATGATAAGTTGCATGACAGAACTCGTTCACTTTTCTACCTCTATCACAATCAAAAAACAGAGAAATATAACCAACATCATTCATAGAAGCAATATAATACACGATATTAGATCACGAATTAACAAATACCTACAAAGGCATCTCTACTTGAAAAGAAAGATGTGCACCATCAGTCGTGCTTGTTTATGGTTACGTTAGGATTATAGTGAAATCCAACCAAGTTGTCATGAAGTGGATAACTGGTAACATTATTTCTTTCGTGCAACCATGAAGTCAGGTTTTTGTTGTCACACCCCTTGTACCGCCTTCTCTACAAATTCACCGACATTGATCGTTGATATTCCTGTATACTAATGACTAAAGGAAGAAATCATAATTAACGTCTCTATTATGTTATTGTGTTCCATAGAATCTTGAGCGGCCTCACTTTTTCTTCTTGAAATTAAACCACGAGCCTCTAATAGTCCATCTCTCCACTTTGCTACACCAATTGGCACGATCTGCACTTTGCACAGTAAAAACAATATATGATATCTGACAACACTATAACACTAAAAAAACTGCAAAACTTGTTACACTTATAAGTCCGAAAAAAAAATATGTTAAACTGAAACTCGACAAAAAAAAATCGGGATTCTTCACCTGTAAAACTAAAAAGTCGATATTCTTCACCTGTAAAACTAAAAAGTCGATTATACTTTTTAGGGATAATTATGTTTAGGAATAAGATATTAGGATCTATTTATACAAAAAAAAAAAGGTTAAAAATATATATGGTATATTTCTCTTTTAAGTAATATATATCATAATATATTTTAATTGTTATCTTCAAAAAATACATACCTAAAATACAAATTCCATAATTTTTTTATAATCTCCTTATTTATATTGATTTGAAATATATAAATAAAAAACAATTTACTCTAGTGGTAAGTTGTTTACAAAACACAAATGTCTTCTTTTTAATAAAAAAATTTTAAAATTCAAAAAAAAAAAAAATTACAATTTATTTTAAAAAAAATGTACATATATTAATTAAAATGCCACTTGTCATTTAAAAAAATGTCACATAAATATAATGATGACATGGAAATATGACTTGGCATTATGAGATGCCAAGTGGCATTTTATGTGGCATGCCTCCTTTTATATATAATGTATATATATATATAGGGTAAAGATCAAATAAAAAGACAAATATTCAGAAAAGAATAAAAAGAATTTTTTTTCAAAAAATGTTCTCGAAAAATTTCATAAAAATTCCACAAGATCGGGTATGTTGGTGCATGAAAAAGTTGTGAAGGAAGTTTTTCTAAAAGTGAATACTTTTTCCTAAAAAAAATTTCGAAATAGTATGTTTGTATTAAATCGCTTGGCATCAAAAATTCATTTTTGCACCAAACTTCTTTTGACTTCTTTCATCAAAATAACAACATTAGCATCAAATTTAAAATAAGTTGAAAATTTTGTGCATCAAAATTTTTTTTGCGATCAAAATTGCTTTTTGTGCATTAAAAAAAACGTATAAAAACTCAAAATTAGAAAACTTTTTTCACAAAAGTTTTATGCACCAAACATACCCGATCTTGTGGATTTTTTGAATTTTTAAGAACTTTTTTAAATTTTTTTTTTTTTATTCTTACGGATATTCGTCTTTTTATTTTAACTTTACCCTATATATATATATATATATATATATATATATATATATATAATCTAGATCAAATAAGATCAAACTTAAAGTTGTTAAAATGAGATCCAACTAAAATTTAACAAGCGACACTCTCCTTATAACAAAAATAATTTTTTTATTAACTACAACTAAAATTGTTAAAGTTTCGATAGATTTCTTTTTAAAAAATTACGAAACCTAGGTGATACACTTTGATTAGAAGTGTAATGTGTATCAGGTTTTTGTATGTGTATCAGCTTTTGAAATATTTGTTAGTGTAATGTGTATCAGGTGTATCACTAATCCAAACTCATGTATCATTTGATTATTAGTTGCTAAAATGTTAATTTATATTGAAATATTATTTTTATATGTATTATTGCTAAAATTATTATTTATAATTGTTTTAGTGATTTTTTAGACTTGATCTTATTTTTACAACTTTAAGTTTGATCTACGTATCCTCTCTATATATATATATATATATATATATATATATATATATATATATATATATATATAAAATACCTGGTCGGGATACGGGTGTACCAATTGTGGTTTTCAAATGACAAATAAGTAACGGCCGTTAGTCTTTTATACTAACGGTCGTTAGTACATAACCGAAAATTTGGTTTTCTTACGTTTTCGTCCATTTTTACACCTTATCGTCTGTTTTTACACTTTTTTCCGTATTTACTCGTTTTTGTCCATTTTTACACGTTTTCGTCTGTTTTTACTCGTTTTCGTCCGTTTTTACACATTTTCGTCCATTTTTACAAGTTTTCATCCGTTTTTGCACGTTTTCGACCATTTTTATACGTTTTCATTCGTTTTTGCACGCTCGTCCGTTTTAGACGTTTTCTTCTGTTTTTACTCATTTTCGTCTGTTTTTACACGTTTTCGTCCGTTTTCACACGTTTTCATCATTTTTTACTCGTTTTCGTCTGTTTTTACAAGTTTTCATCCGTTTTAACATGTATTCGTCTGTTTTTACACGTTTTCGTCTGTTTTTACATGTTTTCGTACGTTTTTACACGTTTTTGTCCGTTTTACATGTTTTCGTTAATTTTTATGCGTTTTCGTCCGTTTTTGCAAGTTTTCGTCCATTTTTGTACATTTTTAATCGTTTTTGCATGTTTTCGTCCGTTTTTACATATTTTCTTCCGCTTTTACTCATTTTCATTAATGGTTAAACCAAAATCGCTTTTACTTTAAATTAAACCCGTAAGTTTTGCATTAATGGCTAAACCAAAATCACAATTTCGCAAATATAATTATTTATCGTTATAAATCATCGTTTTGTCCAAATATTCGTTTATTATAAGTAGAGAATGACTTTTATTTATAAGATTCTTATACAGGATTCACGTGAAGTTGCGAAAGTCATTTTGTTTAACGCAAAAAAGTGTATCTACTCCCTAAAAGATACTTTTTTTATCTTACCAAAGGTACATGTATAAGTGCTTTTAAAATAAAAATAACTAAATTTGAAATAATAGATATAATAATTGATGGGTGTTGATACTCACACAATTTTATTTGATAGTTATACCATTTTGTACAAGCTGTATAGCATACCGTACAACATTGTAATGCACAGATTGTGATGAAAGTATAAAAGGTTGTGGTGTGAGTATCACCCCTCATAATTGATACGATCGCTATGTAGAGGCCGGTGAAGTGTTGTCTGTCAATGATATGAGTAAGGTGCCGTTTGTTTGTTAACAGGGTCTAAATCAGAATCTGAACTGCATATCTGAATTTGAGTTTGATGCGTAAATGTCTAAATCTGAATTCAATAAGACTGTTTGTTTTTTTAAAACGTCTAACTGCTGTAAATGTAGATTCATTCTTACAAAACATAAACACATCCAACATTAAAACAAAATATTTGAGTCATAAATTTAACATAGTCTAACAACGTAAAAATAAAAAGTCACAATCTAAAACATTCATGGACAATATTGTGCCACAAATAAATCAGAACTAGTCATATATATTTTATCAGTCGCACTTCCATATGGTTGAACAACAACATTATCATGGAAACCATATATTTTACCTAAGAACAATTGGTTCTTATGAGCAACTAGTAACACACGAACAGTAATATGCATAACATATTAACATGGATGAAGGCTAAAAACCAAACAACACAAAATATGACGACATGCATGAATTAAGCTTGTGGCTATAAAAAGTGAGGCGTATAAATATTTACACAAGAACAATAGACAACACGCATAAAAGTAATGGACAACATGTATATAATATCTACATAATTCATACACACAACATTTGCTATACAATGATATCAGTTAGCTTTCCATTTTTCCGGAATAATATTTTCTTTCTAGCATTAAAGCATGATTATCCGAATATCCTTTCAAAATTCTACTAGAAGTGGAATAATGTTAGAGCATCAGGTGTCATAACAAGGGTTAGGTTCGTCGTCGTGCCACCTCAGCGCCACATCAGCATCTCATTTTTTTATTTAATTTTCATTTCCACTTTATTTTTTTTATTTAATTTTCATTTCCAAATAAACTAAATAAATTCATTTCATTCAAATTAAAAATACAATACATAACTTAATAAAAAACGTACTAAACATAAAAAAAAGATACGAAAAAAAAACATACGCAAGAAATACATGAAATTATAACGAAACTAATTATCCGAATTATGTTGTTGAAATTGTGCCCATTGAACTTGTTGCCAAACATGGTCGATGAGACATCGTTAAAGCTTTCGTGAAGCGATTATCACGTAGTTCTTTGGCTTTTTTCTTTGCACTTGCAGCGTTCAATCCATGCTGCTGTAAATTTGGTGTTGGAGAAATATACGTTTCAGCATATCGACATCGCAAAGTTTTCATTTTTCAAAATCATGTTATGCATTATGATGCACGCGTACATGATTCTCCGTAACTTGCCAACGATCCATGCACGCCGGTTGGGCAATGATATGCCAACGTCCTTGGAGGACACCAAAGCTCTTTCGATGTCTTTTAACTTTCTTGTTTCGCTTTGAATGCGGCATTTTTGGATTAGTTGCAACTGTAAATGACTTGACGAAAGATGCCCACTCCGGGTAGATTCCGTCGGCTAGATAATACCCTTGCTTAAATTTACACCCATAAACTTCAAACTCAACCTCGGGGGCGATGTCATCAAGCAATTCGTCAATAACGGAGAATTATTTAAAACCGTTACATCGTTATTCTACTTTGCACCCCCAAAAAAGCATGCCAAATCCACAAATCGTATGAAGCAAACAGACTTCAAGCATTATAGTGGGATATTTTTATCACCTCTATGAAATTGGCCTTGCCATTCTTTCGGACAGTTTTTCCATTCCCTGTGCATACAATCGATGCTCCCCAACATTCCCGGAAGCCCATGAACAGTGTTATGTGCATGGTATATGTGACGAATGTCATCCTCATCTGTTTTTCTTAAATACTCCTTAATAAATAGTTGGATTATGCACATAAGAAAAAAAATCTAGGCAATCGCGTGCACAGTGTTCACCTATTTGTAAATACTCATCTAATGCATCACTGATATCCCGTAGCCAATTGGCGTAGGGCACATGTGCATTTCATAATCACACTAAAACTCATTACACCCTAGCATCGGTCGCACTCTAAAGAAATAAAAATGCTTAGGAAGAGGATGATGAGTTTCAATATATGTTTCAATACCTTGTACTATTTGTAGAAATAGACGACGGCTCATCTGAAATCGACGCGTCTAAAATTAACGTCCGTATATTTTGGGTTGTCGCCAAAATAGTCAGCAAGAAGACGTGCTTCAGCAATTTCACGTTCACGAGGGACATATTGACGACGCTTTGAATGACCGGGTGCTTGTTCCTGCAACGCTGCTTCTCGAACTCTTTAATAAACATTTCTAATTCCGTTAACTCTTCAAGATCACTATCGCCGGAATAAGATGATTCACTATCGTAACTCATGTTTTCAGCAAGTTTGAATGGTTTTGTTTTGCTTGAATATGAAAAAATTGTATGAAATGTTATGTTAATTTATAGATGGAGTGGTGGGTTTTAAAAAAAAAAAAAAAAAAAAAAAAAAAAACTTTTTTAATCCGTTGTGTAACGGATACAAATTTTAAAAACAAAACTTGTGTTGCCTTTTGTCAGAAAGTTGCTTCGTCATCCCCACGATTTCAACGTTCACGACGTCCGACGGCGAGCCACCCCGGTGTGGCGGCGAGCCACAACATCCCACACACCGGATGCTCTTAGATTGTGGTCAAAACTAATAATACAATGATATAAGGAGGTTTTAGACATTCAACTAGATGTTTAGTGACTTTCAAAGTAAGGTTGTCAAGATCGGATCTTACCCGGGATCGTTGTCTTTGCAAGATCGCATCAAGATCGATCGGGATCGTAAGATCCTACTCGAATGTCAATTTTTAATAGTTTATGTAATTTTATACAAATTTACAAATTCTAATACATTATAACAATAAAATACTATGAATATTTCATATAAATGTTGTCCTAAATTATAATTATAAAATGTTTAAAAAGATTAATATGTTGTTTTTTGAATTCTACAAACAAACAACCCATAAATTTGTAGTTTTTAGTTTGTAACTGAGAAAAGTAAGATCGGATCGGATTAGATCAGATCGATGGTAAAGATCGGGATCCTATAAGATCTTAAGCCCGCAAAGATCCTATGTAGGATCTCGGATCGTTTTGTTTGCAGATCGTAAAATCGTAAGATCCTAAGATCGATCGGATCCACGACAACTAATTCAAACCATTTGACTCGTTGCCTTTGTACTTTTGAAGTTGCAGTATATACTTTGACTTGTTTCAAACAAAAGATAACCCAACTGTAACATTACTATGATTAAAACAAAGAGACCACCAACCAAAAGACAACTAGTACTTAACTTCTAATAAGACATTTAAAAAAACCAACCTGATGAAGTGGCGGCTGGTGGCGGGAGATGAAGTGGCTACCGACGTTAGGTGGTGGCCAGAGATGGGGTGGGTGCTGCAATATGTGTTTAGGCTTTGGATAGGTTTAGGAGAGGAAACATATTTTTTTTCTTTTTATTAAATGCCAACAAGAGGCATTAAGATATCCCTCTCAAGTCTGGATCAATAAGATGTTTTTACATCTGACCGCGTCTGAACGAAAAAAAAAAAAAAAACAAACAAACAAACAAACGGTTTGACCGGCCAAAACTTCTGACCGATTAAGAGGTTTGGCTCATTAAGAGCCTGTTAAGACATTTAAAATATAAGACATCACCAAAGTTTATAAAGGGCATGCTGGGTAGCTAAGAGCAAACGGTGTAGTGAGTAAGCTCTGCTCGTCGTTCTTACGTGGAGGCTCGCCGTTTCTCGCAACCACACCGGCCTTATTTTCGTTGTTCGCCGTATGAAGTTTCGCTGGTGGAACGAACCACAAAAAGACAAGAGTGTTTTGCAGGTTACCGTTTTATAACATTTAATTTTTGAATTTTTTTAAATACATAAATAAATAAACAAATAAATAAACACACTTTTACACTCTAAATATTACCTAACTTTAACAGATGTTTAAACAACTATTTTTTCAAAACACTTCATCTTAACCAATAAATATGAGTGATTCATCCTATTCTGGTGGTATGTCTGATCTAGATGATATTGCTCACATTGAGATTATTATGCAACAATATCAGTATAAGCAACCGTTGCAAGAACAAGAAGCTGAAATTTTAAACCGCCATAACTACATCTATCATGAACGTGATGTTGTTAAATAACGTTTAATTGTTGACTATTTTGGTGATAAATCTAAATATCCGGAGACTAATTTTAGGCGTCGATATCGTGTGAGCCGTAAACTATTTTTAAAAATAGTCAAAGGTATTGAAATATATATTCAAACTGTTTATCCTCTTGCCGATTATTTTAAATTCTTTATTGTCCGAACCGATGCTACGAGTATAATGAGTTTTATTGTTATTAGGAAATGCACATCTGCCATACGTCAATTGCCATACGGCGTAACACCTGATGCATTAGATGAGTATTTAAAAAATGGTGAAACATTGCGCACACAATTGTCTAGATAATTTTACTATGTGTGTTATCGAATTGTTTATGCCCTAGCTTTTAAGAAAACATGACTTGAATGACATTTATAATTTATACAACGCACATAACACGGTTCGTGGGATTCCGGAAATGCTTGGAAGCATTGATTGTATGCACTGGGAATTGATTAATTGTCTGAAAGAATGACACAGACAATTTTCAAGAGGTGCAAAAAAAATAACCAGCTATTTTTCTTGAAGCCGTTGCGTCATACGATTTGTGGACTTGGCATGCACTTTTTGGGGTAGCGAGTGCGAATAACGATCTTACCGCTTTGAATAAATCTCCGTTATTCGACGACCTTCTGTATGACATCTCTCCTGTGGCGCCGTTTGAAGTTAACAGAGTTGCTTTTCAATAAGGGTATTGTATAGCTGACTGGATTTACTCACAGTGGTCATGTTTTGTCAAATCATTTTCGATTGCAAATTGCGAGAAAAATTCCGTATTTAAAGGAAAACAAGAAAGTGCTAAAAAAACATGTTGAAAGAGCTTTTGGTGTTCTCTAAGAACGTTGGCATGTTATAAGCTAACCGGCGCGTGCTTGGACTATGAACAAGTTACGAAAACTCATTCAATGTGCATCATATTGCATAACATGATTTTCAAAGATCAAAAATTTACGATATCCGAAATGAGCTAGATTTATATTTGTCCGCGAGTAAACCTTAAACGAGCATGGATCGAGCGATGCGAAGTACAACAGATTAAAGGTAAAGAACTTCGTGATAAACAAACACACGCACGATTTCAACGAAATATTATTCAGCATATTTGGCAACAACATCTAGAACATCTACAAAATAATTAGTTTCTTTATAATTTGATGTATTTTTATTATTTTTATTTTGAGTAAAATACACCGTTCGTCCCTAAACTTGTACACAAGCATCATGATTAACCAAAATTGGGCGTTTTCATCACTGGAGGTGCAAAACTATGCTTTTATGCTCTAGAAATTCCTTGACCAGGATTGCAAAAGTTAACATGAATTTTATTGGTTTACATCGAGGGTATAATAGACCATTTACAATTTTAACATGCCATAGTTAAAATCTAACCCAATCTTCAACCATGTTAGTACAGGCAACACACAACATTAAACCCTAAAATACAAGCAACACACATTCTATCCAAAGCAAAAAAAAAACAATAATGGCACAAAACGATAAGGGGGAGGCTTTGTTGAGTTTGTTGAGGAAAGAAGACTGCCTAAATGAAAAGGGTTTGTGTGTTAAGAAGGAGAAGGAAGAGGCTGACATCGTGTTATCAAAGGTTAACGATTTGGGAAAAAAGGATTACAAATCTGGAAATTTTGTTTAAATATCTTAAGGAAAGGAAGGAAATGAAGGAAAAGGATGATAGGCAGAGTTTTGGGTCTAGCTAAGTGTATGTTTAGATGATAGCAAACTTTGTAGTAGTTGTGAACATGAAATCGATCAATAAAAAATTGGGTTCTTATGTAAGTCATTGTTGTATTTATTAATAGGTTTGACTTACCCAAGTCATACCACAATATTAAGTTACAATTTGTGGCCCTTCATAAATTTGTTTGACTTGGGTAAGTCAAAATTCAAGATGTTACAATTTGAGGCATTAGCGTGTTCACCCCACTGTCAACACTAACACCATACCATTTCTTCCTAAACAATACACCATTGTCAATACATTATGATTTAGTGCTAAAACATTTGCATTTTCAACACATATTTTAAACCACTTGCCTTTGCTTTTGCGATACAAGGGGTGTTTGGTTTTGCTTGATACAACTTTTCTTGATAAAAGGGATGTTTGGTTTTTTGATACTAATTAGAAACAATACACCGAATATCACAATACAAGAACTGATTAAATACATAAAACTTATATGATATTTCATCATTAATATAGTTGGTTACAAGAACAGAAACAACTACATCAAACCATGACCAACAACCGAACAAAAGATCCAATTTACATACCCCTTTTACCAACCTATATTTCCAAAACTAGCACCCAAAAGACCCCATTTATCTACCCCCATGAAATACCCAAAATTCAGTCATTATGCTCAGCCATTTTCTTAACATAACCTTCGTTGATACGAATAGCTTCATCAGTTTGACCAAGAATCTGTATGAATTGAACAAGTAGGTCCGTGTGCCTCGCCTGGATTTTCCTCAGCGCATCCAAATAGTCAAGCGCTATTCCCTGAGGTCCCAAAGCTTCGTTCTCTTCAATCTCCTACGCTTGATGATTTCCCTCTTTAGATGATCAATGCACTCACGAACTAGCTTTTTCAAAAGCCCTTCTTGTGCAGCCTCTTCCCAAAACCACAATACCATACGATCATTTAAGTTGGATGAACCAGCAATCTCCATGAGGTCATTCAAAATATGGAAATCTTCCTTTGGAAATTGTGTGTGTGTGGAAAAAGTGGTGGATGAGTTTATCGGTTCGTGTGCACAAGTAAATAGGTTCTCAGGGTAGAGACGGTCAAGGGTCTAATAGTGACTTTTTTTTTCATACTCGGTACCTGAATTTGTCTTGGTTTCCTTTGTCATACTTAAAACTCCCGCCCAATAATCACTTTAAAATACACAATTGGTCCCTCAATTAACCAAGTTACGTATACTACAATTTAGTTGAAGATTAAACAACACAAAACCATTAGAAGTTTGACTTTGTTAAGTCAAACTTCCAAAACATATCAATAAACTCCCTGACAAATATTGACTAATGGTTTTGCAATTTTGACTTTACAAAGTCAAAATGCAAATAGAAAATAGCCATTCACCATTTTCAATGTTGACTAACTAAAGTAAACTGGAAATGCAGTTTTACTTTCTACAATCAAATTGAAATGCTAAATGGAAATTTGACTTTCGAATGTCATACTTGCATCACCAACAATACGCACAAACAACAAATATGAACAAGCTAAATTTAAGTAAACCATATAAACAAATACCAAAATACAAAAACTATTTTGCAGCATGAATTGTCATAGGGTATTCAACCCATACATAAACTACAACCACTAAAAGAACTCTACCACGGCTGTGGGGGAAGCTCGGTGGAGTTTCAACAGCTTCCTAGCCAACTCCCAATTCATCCTGATATTTTCATTCCCATCATGACTCCTATTGCTGAGCTTGATATTGATTGTCTTTAGCGACCGAGAACACGCAAGTATAAACTTTATTAAAGTTGATTCATGCTCTGATCTAGGAAAAGCTCGAAACACCACGCATCTGTAGCTGCCATGGTGATTGTGTTTACTGTCTACAACATTGGAAAATTTTTCCAATGGTAGAACTAAGCGTGTTTGTAGCACGAAAAATCAAATAGTGTTGAGATACCTGAACATGGCAATTCACGAATGTTTATTTGATACATATGCATTACAGTATTACACTTACTCTGGTATCCAACATTCTCAAATTTGGAGATCCACGAATCATTTCAATGATGAACGATACCATAACACTTATCCCAAAATCGACATCGGATAGCTTAAGATTAATCAGGGATCTGAAAGGGCACAGGGACATTCATCCTATTATTAGCTTCCCGTATCAACTAATACATTAAATTTCATTCTTTGTTACACATTTCTTTAATATTGTAAAATTATAAGTGTAAAACTCAAATTGTTCTTACCGTGCAATCATCAAAATCCAATGTAAGGGTCTTAAGATTTTGAAGTCTTGTCAGGTGAAAGATATCGGATGTTGTGATTGTCGTCACAACATTATAAAGACCGAATGACAAATCTAACTTTTTCAAATTCCTAAGTTTTGTAATATCCTATAGTCTCATCTCGTTTGTAGTAGGACGATTCATTTTAAGAGGCTCAAGTAAGGAACAACCAGCAATAAACTCCCAAACTGTACCGGTTAGAAAATTGACATGAATCAATTCTAAGCTCAATAGATTTGGAAAGCCATGAAAATATTCCAAAGTAGTTATAGCACAAACATGAAGTTCCAGATGTTTCAACTCCATACGAAAGTAAAGTTGGGTTGGGAACGTAACTCGTTCACCATACAAGTTTCTAATAATCATCTCTTCAATTCCATGCCGAGCCAAAAACAAAAGCCAATCACAAATCTCTTCATAATTCAAGTCTTCTATTCCAAGCATTGATCTTGGCTCTACAAAGAAGATAAACTTTCTTATGGGACCCATAAGCCGATTTAAGAGTCTAGTAACATGCCTCCAATCAAAATCATATGTTAAATAATAAACGAAATCCTCAACTATGACATCGGTGAGCAAAGTCCACTTAGACCTCCAGTTTCTCGCTAAACTAGAGGTTCTCACCGCTTCTAACAAAGGTAACCGATTCAAAATGTTACTGATCACTATATCTGGCATGTTGCTAATAAGATCGAGCGACATGGTATTATTGGAAGCTGGGTTGGTCTTTTGAGTTCTGGAAATGAGGATTTAGATTAGGTTTTGATATTGATTGATCGTTTACGGATAAGGGTGTTATTATGATTGGTAAAGTTGTTTGTTGGGTGGGTTTATTGGTTCGCGCAAAAATAAATGCTAGCGTATCAGGGAAGAAACGGCTAGTTGCATAGCCATAATCACATTTGGTCTCTGGGTTGAAGGTTGGGTTAGATTTTAACTATGGCATGTGAAAATTCTGAATGGTCTATTATACCCTCGATGTAAACCTAGAAAATTCATGTTGACTTTGGCAATCCTGGTCAAGGGAATTGTCTAGAGCATAAAAGCATAGTTTTGGACATCCAGCGATGAAAACGCACAAGTTTGGTTAATCTTGATACGTGTGTATAAGTTTATGGACGAACGGTGTATTTTACTCTTGTATTTTTTAAGTTTTGTATTTTTTTTCGTATCGCATTGTAATTTTATTTGACTGAAATGGATTTTGTTTGTTTAAAAAATGAAAAATAAAATAAAATTAGAGATGAGTGGAGTCAAATGAAGAGTTTGTTTTGTATTATATGATAAAAGATATTTTGAAATGATGGTATTAAAATAAGGTGACACCAGTAGGCCTAAATAAAGAGATGAGGTACTTCACCACACATTTTGCTCTAAGACATTTTCCTCTATATGTTTACTTTATTTGTGGTATCAAAGATATCTTTTTATTCGAGCACATATAGTGGTGATAAATGTAGAATCACAGTGCAAGTTATCTTTGTATTAAAGTAACTCATGAGATCAGAGGATGTGAGTTGAATTTTATCTTTTTGGTTTAGACACGATAAAAGCACTCAAGAGTCAAGACCATCCAAATGAGATTTCATTATAAAAACGTGAACCAGCGAAATATCAACTGCCTACCTTTTTAACGCGTATCTAATTTTTTTCTTCTATTCGACAACGTATATTACATCACTAGATGATAAACATTAATTACCCTGGGTATTAGTCCCTAGTTTCTTGAATCAACCTGATTCACCAAAAATGGTCATCGGTTTTGGTGTACGTCCTGACTATTTAGACCTAACCATTTTAAAAATTAATTACCCGTTATACGGTCAAGGGCCATGGTACGTGTCAGTGTATACATTGAGTTCGAGGCGCTGGAACCATCTTGAAAGTGAGCGTTTGCCCCGAGAAGAGATTATAATAAAACGGTCTCGCCAAGCAGTAGTGGGTGGTAAAATTTTCTGGCTTGGTTATGAAAAATTATTTTTTAATGATGGTATTTTGTACAAACGATATATGATTGTTTCATTTGATTTGGTTAGTCACCAATTTCTAGAATTAGGAATACCTGAAGAGATAAGACGCATGGTTGGGCCTCCATTCTATATATCCCAACTACGGAACTCTATCGTAATTTCAGGAAGTTTCCTTGCAGATTGGTACAAAGTTATGTGTGCATGGGTGTTAGAAATTGATGGTGGTATTGTATCATCATGTACAGTGCTATTCACCATCCCATTCCCAATTGAGCATGTGGTAAAATTAATTGGATTTACCAAGGATGACGAACCAATTGTTGAAGCTAAGAGCAACGAACAGCTTGCTCACTCGCTACAAGTGTACGAACGAGCTTATGAAGTGTTGCAAAACATGGGTATTGAAGCAAATGGTGGTTCATTTTTCATTGGACCATATAAAGAATCACTAATTCTTCTTAATGAACCAAATCATACCATTGTCGTTTTGTTTGCGTCTTTACCGTTATCAATGTTTGTATTTCAAATTGTTTATGTACTATTTTTTTTAACTATTTAAATGCAAGTTGTTTCTGTTTTTTTAACTAAATAATGTTCTACATAGAGTTAACATGAATGTAATATTATGTCTGATAGTGTGTCAAGTGATCCACAAAGTTAACACAACATGCAATAGAGTAAATGGTCAACTTTGGTTAGACGATTTGGAAACATAAAAGTTAGAACTCACATTTTTAGCAACATGATTCTAATTTCTATATTGCTCTATAATAGTTAATGAATTATTGCTATATAAATGGTCAACTTTATTTCTCTAGTTGTAGCATGTGTTGAATAGGCATTTATGACGCAGTTCATTTGCAGAATTAGCCATACTTTATTCAATTCGTATTCTGTACACTGACATAGATTTGATAATTCCATGACATTAACGTGTATGTGTAATTTATTACGCGAAATATGACAACGATTTGACAGTCAGATTCGTATTAATCGACATAGATTTGACAATTCCATGACATTAACGTGTATGTGTAATTTATTACTCGAAATATGACAACGATTTGGACAGGTCATTCGTATTAATTCCACATAGATTTGACAATTTCATGACATTAACGTGTATGTGTAATTTATTACGCGAAATATGACAAGAATATTTTTTTTATCCCAACATGATTTGACAACACCATAAAAATTTACCTATAAAACCTCATTTACTTCCATTTTTCTAAACACATACCAACATTATTGACATTTCTACTTTCTACAAAGAGGGTTACTCTCCACAATATGTCCCAACAAAACAAAACCGGGTACACCAAACGATACAACAAATCACCATTCGTTCCACCATCCCAAAGAATGGACACAACATATGCACCCCAACATAACGTTGGGGGTTCTTCAACCTCTTCAAACAACCCGACTAGGATAATACCTGGTCCTGCTGGTATTCTTCAAGCGGCTATTCTCCGCAAAAATTCAGACATTAGGGAAGGTGGGCCCGAATATTGTGTAGTGCCAACACAAGAGTATGTAAGGAAAATAAATGAGGATGTCACGGAGGATGATCATTTTACTCGTGGGCCATGGCTAAGCGCGATTCATAAGCTTCTTAATGATGAAGATATCATCGTAACTGGTTGTCTTGGCGACATAAAAAACTATTGTGTAAAAGGGAAGCTTGAACTTGTTGTGGTTGTAATCGAGACTTGTACACCTAATGCGCTTGGTGAGCTAACAGTGACACTAAAAGATCCAACAGGGACAATGTCTGGTACAATTCATCACAAAGTCCTTACAGAAGAGGCAGGTTACAAAAAGTCTATCAAAGTCGGAGATGTGTTGGTTCTTCGTAATGTTTCGGTGTTTACCCAAAAATCAACACCCCCTTCTCTTAACATTACATTGAGGAACATGGTTGCTGTTTTCGACAAAGATACCGTTTTTATTGGATGAATCTTTACATGTTCATTTCCTACTTTTAGGTAATGTTATCTATGTAATGTTTATCTAACTCAACGTCATCTATATGTAATGTTGATTTACTTGAATAAAAGTTTGAATTTACATCAAATATAAGTTAAACATAAAATATAAAAATATATACAACTTCCATTAAAAATCACTGTCAATCATATCCACACATACTGGTCTCCTCGCAACGACAATCGTAAAACATCTTAGATATGCTATATCTAACATTGTTGAAAAAGCCTTCAACATCAAAACCCCATCGTGGTGGAAACTTACCAGTAACAAACTCATGCATGAGCCAACAAGTGATGACTCCACAATCTCGAGTGTTAGTTTGGTGTGGGATCGGAAATTTTTGTCGTTGTAACGAATTTGAAATTGTAGTGCAGGGCGCGGGTTCTTGTGAAATGTCCTACCTCTTCTAAACATTTGTTAAGAACTCCGGTCCATTCTAGAACATACCCTCGTAAATAATCACAACGCTCCCTGCTAGGCAAAGAGTCGAGAACCATAAAAGTGGATATCCTTATATCAATAACTCCTGTGACCCAATGATTCCCTCCTGCATTCATCGACATCACCACCTGCGTCGAAAATATATTCAAATATATACATTTAAATAAACTAGTAAAGCGTAATTTTGTACAAAGTTATTAAACGTTGAGAGACATTTACTTACCCAGCTTACTTCATCCCATGAAGGGTACGGCTGCGTGCTACCATCTAATGTTCCCATAATCGAAGTAGCTATCGAAAGCATGGGTACACTACCACCATTATCCGTAAGTGGATGATGTCCATGCTGACGATACTGTCCATGGCGCGCCATCTGGCCTACTTCTTATTAATATCTCAACCCAACAATTCATTTGCTGAGTCAAGAGATTAAACTAAATCATTTTACGTTCTTCAAACTAAAATAATCTAAACGTTTAAAAAAATATGATAATATACTTACGTCGTCCAGACACCAACCAATTTTACCGGTACTCTCGATCAATGCCGTTCTTGTATAATTCGAAGTAGTTCTTGAAAGAAGCTAAGATCGCTACCCAACCCTTTGGATGGCCAAGGTATATCCGGGATGGGTTTAATAGAAATTCCTCCAAACTAACATAACGCCACGTCACATGAAAAACAAGCGATAAAATACAATATCAAACATTGTTAATTAGCAACTTCATGTTAATAAATTTAAAGGGTCCAGTATACCTTATTAGGGTCAACATTATAAACCGCAACAGGTCCGACACGACGACTACCAAAACAGGTAACACCACCATCATACTCTTTATACTCATCAACCGCTTTTTCTTCCAGATTAAACGATGGAATGTTCGAGGTACTCTTTTTTTGCATCTTCTTAACGGCACGTTTCTTAGGCAAGATTGTGGTTGGTCCCTGTTCGGTGTAAGGATATTGCATATATTTACCCGGACGACAATCTCTCTTTGGTCGCTCGATCGCATCCTTAAAAAAGAATAAACAATAAAAAATTAAAAAATCAATATAATTACTATTAACAATAATAACCATGAAATATTTTATGTAATTAATAGGTTACCGGGACGTCGACACCAACGTCATAGGCATGAGATGGACCTCGATAATCAACAGGGCAAAAGAGCCGAACCCAACCGGCGACGAAGGTCGTGGAGGAAGCGGATGGACGTAGACTTTAACGGCGGTGTAGGTACATGAACACCGTCAAAGAACGAGTCGTTCGGTGGCTCGCCAAATGGACGGTCGGCCTTTGGTATTCCCTAAATGTAATATTATAATGTAGAGTTCGTTATTTTCAAACATATTTAAATATAAAAAAGATAAAAGCACGTAAATATACTTACGTGTTTTGAATAACAATAAATAAATTAACGTAAGCTACTTACCCGAAAATCGTCACCAAAAAATCGTGGATCAAGTTGTTTGGACTTCAAGTCATGTTCTTGTAACTTCGCCTCAAGTGCCTTCATCTGCTGTATAAATTCCGGTGCGATAAAATCGTAAATAGTTCGTTTAGTGGAGGCTTTTTCACTGGAATTGGGGTCGGATTCCCAACAAAATACGCTCTACTTTGAGCCCACCACTCGGTATTTTGCTCATAATCATCCGACATAAGCCTCATCAAAGGTGGGTTTACCTTTAAAAAACATGGACAATATACACAACATTAATAAAAACCAACAAAAAATTATAATCATATTGTAAGAAATTAAGGTCATATTTCAAACTCACATTCAATTGGTCATCCAAAAACCGGTCTATACGATCTCTAAATACCAGGTTTCTATAGCTCCACGTAATTGATCGGGGATACAACTGTTTATGACAAAAAAACGTAAGGGTCGCACCATGAGGGAAACTCTCCAATATCTACGTCTGTAAAAGGCAAATTTGTTTTAAATTTGTTAACGATATACATATACATGAACCTTTAACAAATAACATCAATATTATTCTCTTAAATACGACATAAGTAAATAACACGAACGCTACATGATATAAGTACTTTGTAATATTACAACTTATACTTTTGATTTTAGCATAGATTTTTAAGCACATTCATATTCATAATATGATCATATACTTGAAAAGAATGAGTCGTGTTTATGGCCACTTTAGAGTAACATACTATTTTTGGCTACTTTAAGTAGCATTCCACATAATTATATAAGCATACATTTAAATATACTAAATAGGTAATAAAACATACACAAACTGTCAAGAAGCCATCTGGGAAACCTACTAAACGTCTTGATTAAGTACGAAACTTACCTTTTAACATCATATAGGTAACTAAAACTACATTTAGAATTTAGTAACTATGTTGACCTTAACGAGGGCAATTCTTACTCAAACGGCCTAAACAATCCCCGTGATCGTTTTCAAACCCTTCCCCTAGCCACCCTAGAATGTTTACCTTAGGAGATTCGAGTTAAGTAAGTAAATTACTAAGGGCCCGTTTGGTTTGGTTGAATGGGAATGAGACTATGACTTTCAAAGTCATAGTCTATGTTTGTTTTGTTTTGTGGGTCCGGTAATGAAATGGTTATATCATAGTCATAGATTCATTACACACCAATTTGGTGTCTATGAAATCCATTCCCGTAAGCCCTTCTTTTTTCCACTACAAAATTCAAATATCTATACATTTTTTCATACCATATTTTATCAACCAAACATAAACAATCGTAATGATACACTTTTTCATACCCATTATCATTCCACCTCATTCCAAATCCGATACCCATTGTCATTCCTAGCAACAAACCAAACGGGCAAGAATAACATATCTACATCATCACTTGGTTAACAGTCACATATTCAAAGCCCTTCCCACAGCCACCCTAGAATGTTTACCTAAGGAGCTTCTTATTAGTAAGTAAAATACTTAATAACATATCTACATCATCACTGAGTTAACACGTACAACCATGATTACCAAGTGACCAAACAACATGATGTAAGGTACCCAAAAAAAAGGTATGTTAAAAATAACTAACAAAACTGGAAAAACTAAAAAATAAATAAACAATCTTTAACATACCTTAGTTTCTATAGTTTTTTTATGAAAGTAGTCTAAACTACATTGCAAGCCGAAAAGCCCAACAAAGGTACCATTGATATACCTAGGTGGATGATGACAGATAATCAACAAGGGTAGCATTGATATGTGTATTGAAGGTTTACTTTTGTAGTTGTAGGTGGTGGCTCAGAAAGTTCACTAGGTGAGTGGAAGAGATGATATATAAGATGCCCTAATAAAAACAAGTACTAACAAATGGGGTTTAACAAGGCCCAAGTAAATATAGATATATACAGAACAAATTGTTTGCTTTATTTTAGCAGACTAGCACGGTACCCGTGCGTTACGGCGGCGGATAACTGAAATAAAATTTTTCGGTAAATCATGTATTTTAGTTTATTATGTATTTTTTGACAATAAATTTACGGATATCAAGAATTTCGTTTGGCCCGTACCCGTTCGAGGCCGTTGGCCCGTGCCTATTTGGCCATGCCCGTTCGGGCTCGAGCCCGTTTGGACCGCACCAGTTCGGGCTTAAGCCCATTTTGCCAGTTGACCGTTCGGGCTTGAATATCTGTATAATATGCTTTATTATTTGTATTAGTGACATTTAATGCAGGGTTCCCGCGCTTGCGTGCCCGATACCCTGAAATAAAATTTTCCGGTGAATCATGTATTTTAGTTTATTATGTTCTTTTGATAATAAATTTACTGATTTCAAGAATTTCGTTTACCGCCTGTTTGGCGTGCCCACTGGCTCGACTGTTTGGCGTGCCCGTTTGAATCGTACCCGTTCGTGCTTGGGCCCATTTGGACCGTTAATCGTTCGGGCTTGAATATTTGTATAATGTTTTTTATTATTTGTATTAGTGATATTTTAATGCAGGATTTATGTTTAAGTTGGTTGTACAATATGCTTGATAATTTGTATTTCTTGTGTAAGTGGTGTTTTAATAACTACATTAATTGTATTTATTGATCAGTTAATTAATTAACTACATTAAATATCTTGACCACATTAATAGTGCTTTGTATTTTGTACATTAAGCTTTAAGACTTGTAAGTTTTAAATTTAAGATTGATGAGAAAGATCATTAATAATGCATTATGTATTGTACAATAGTCTTTGTATTTTGTAAGTTTTAATTTTAAAACCATGATAAGAGAGATTCATTCCTATTATAAGTACTATAGATAAAAATAGCAGCGATAATGTGACAATTAATGAAGGTAACGGTGGCGATAAAAGCAACAACAACAACAACAACAACAACGAAACCCAATCCCGCCGGAGCGGGGTATGGGGGAGGTGAAAATGTAGACAGATCCTACCCCTACCCCAGGATAAACCTGGGAGTAGAGAGACTGCTTCCAACGAGACCTCCGGCTAGTGCGGGTGTGCAGGTGATAAAAAAGAGAAAAGAAAGCGGAAGACAGACAACAACAAGCACCTGTTTACTGATGTAGGTGAAAACCAATCTGCGTGCATTGGCACAACATGAACCCGATTCGCTCCATATCTCTTCACAACACCCTTCCCTTCCATAATAACCGGCGGCGTAATCACAAACCCCCCTTCGTCTCCACCTGTCAAAACAGCAGCATCCCTCGGGAAAAGCGACACCGCCTGCTTCTGGCCGTGCGAAACATTCTCCAAAAACACACTCCCCTCACTTAATCCACCTCTCTCCTTAACCAAAACCTGATTCACCATATAATGATACCGATTCACACTCTGCTTCACAACAGACGGAAAACTCGACACCCTCACCGCCTTATCCGCAAAAACCTCACTCTCAATGGGGCGAGCACCAGAAACAACCGTAGGCGCCACAACAGGACCTGGATCGGGCGAGTTGGTGTTAGTGATGACGTCAGCATCAGCGTCAGCATCGTCAATAAGGTCAAGGTCAGCATCTTCTTGTTCTTGTTGCTCGTCTTCTTGTTCGAGTTCGTAGTCCTCGTCGTCCTCCTCTTCGCGGCGATTACGCGGTCTAGGTTTTCGCGATTGTTCGCCACTTCCTCCGCCGCGTTTACGTTTCTTCCATCTGTTCCTAGTTTCTGAAGAGGAAGCTGGCATTTTGAATTGGGGGAAGAAGAAGGGGTTAAGAGGAATTGGTGGGGTCCGTAAATGGTGGAACAAGGGTTTCTCCTCTCTTTATTCTTCCTCAATTTTTAAACAACCAGCAAAAAACGGTGGCGATAAAAGCAAGGATGGCAAATAAAGTAAAAAGTAGCACTGAAACTGAAATGAGTGTCAATGCGTGAGTAGGGGTTATGGGGGAGTGAGCTCAATAGTGACTTAACTTAACTATGGTTAGTTAAAATGTTGACTATAGTTAGTATTTAAGTTTTGCCAGGGGTGTAGTTGGGCATGATAATTATTGTAGGCAAAAAGACAAACGAGCTTGTAAGTTTAAAACCAACCGGCTGGTTTTGTGCTATTCAATAACGTGAAGCTCTTTTACAACAACAACAAAACTTTCCAAGTTTCGTTTGATATCCTACTTGAGATTAGGTTTTCATATGATTTTATATTTAAAATGCGTTTGTTTGAAATCCTAAACTAAATAACCGGGTTTCATGCCCATTATTTAAGGGTGTTTGAGATTGCTTATTAAAAATAGATTATTCGTTTTGAAAACGGATAATCAGATAATCAGCTGTCGCAAAACGTAATTTTGAAATATAGTGTTTGGATTAAATTATCTTTATTTTATATCGCAATAATCAGATAATCAGTTTTTTAATATTTGTCAAAATAGATAATTTAAAAGTTTTAGTAATAAAATTACTAAGAAGATATGAAAAGACAAAATTTAGGATACGTGGCAACAAAATGCCACACATGCAAACAATTAATGAGGGTAAATGTCTAATATTGTGAACATGCAAAAACCATGTTATGTTGCAGCAGGTCTCCTTCTACTTTTGCATAACCACGTTTTGAAGCTCCTATAACGCATAAAAACACTTTTCATCATTGCCTTGCCAAACACTACAAAATAAATTATAGCATTTTAAAAACGCAATAAGCAAATAATGTGTCTCATAACGCAATTCCAAACACCCCTAATCTTTTGTCAAAAATAGTGGGATAAGTTGGGTTTAATGATATTAGATGGGCCATATCGATTTTACTTTTGTATTTTGTCATTTTTTTAGTTTAAAAATAGTTTTAGTTTCTATTTTAGGTTTAAAAATATTTTATTGTACATCAAATAATTATTAATCTATTTTATAATATATTATTTTTTCTATATCAAATCCAAATCTTAATTTTAATTCTAAACTCATCTATAAACCTTCAATTCTTCCAAAGCAGGGTAAAAGGAAGTAAGATATACACATATTTTACCTCTACCATCATGATAAACCCAATCGTAAAGAGATGGTTTCCAGACGAACCTCCGGAATGTGAAACTCTTTTACTATGGCCAAATTTATAACTTTAATTAATGCGTAGTCTATACTACATAAAATGGATAGAGCACTCTCTTTCCACAAAAACTTAAATTAAGATGTACAACTTATAAAGCGTTTGATACAAACGAATTAAACACACATTGCAAAATCTGAAAATTAAAGAATACAGCATAAATACACTCAAAAACTTAAAATTAAGATACACAACATATAGAGCTTTTGGTACAAACCAATTAAACATACACATCTATGGTACAAGTATAAATTAATTAAACACACTAGTTAATATTATTTTTTATATACCTTTAAAATAGAAAATACTTGTTATTATACCCATTGTACAAACTAATAAAACACTCAAAGCTTTATACAATGTATATGCTAGCAAGTTGATGGTACATATGACTTAGAAAAACCGGACCAGAGCAACGGGTTCAATCGAAATCCAGAGTCATCATCAGTTTGGCTAGCCAATAAAAGCCGTTTAAAAATGAAACAGAGATGACCAGTCGGAATCGGTAAAAACGGGTGAACTAGGTCGGACTGAGATCATTTTTTTTCTCCGGTTAATCAGTTCTTCATTGTTGTTTTGTTGGCGCCTGAACTTTAATCACACGGTGCTCGCTGTTGCTACGTGTAGGTACAATGCTAGTAATACACAAAGCACACTCTCTCATCAATCTTAATTTTAAGATTTACAACTCTATAAGCTTATTGTATAAACCTTTATAGCAATTAATCCTTAATTCTAATTTTAAGATTTACAACTACACAAGCTTATTATATAAACATTTACAACACTTAAAATTTATAAATTACATTTTCAGTGAACAATTAATGTGGTAAATAAAAACCATTAATAGAGTTATTAAAACACTTTTAAATAAGAAATACAAATTCTCAAACATATTGTACAACCAACTTAAACATAATTTATGCATTAAATATCACTAAAATACTTAAAACTAGTAATTAAATAATACAAATAATAAAGCATATTATACAAACAATTTAAACACAAAACAACAATTTGAGAAATACAAATAATAAAGATAAAATTCCAAAATATTTTTCTCTACATTTTTATCCTATTGCACATATTTTTAATACAGGCTCAATTTGTTTAAAACTACATTTATAGAAAACATGGTTCGATTCGGGTAATCGCTGATATTTAAAAATAAAAATCAAAATCGAGCCGCGATAAGAGGGGTTTATCGATTTTCTCGGATTCGATTTCTTAGTTATCATTTTTTGCGGTTTTGGATTCAGCGAGTCGGCTCGGTTGATTTTTTAACACCGGTATTCATAAAAATTAACTTTATATAAATCAAATAAATATTTTGAATGATGAAAAAACATTGCTAAATAAAATATTTATTATCACAATCGTATAATGAAAAACACTGTCATTAGTTAAAAAGTTAAAATACCTCACATGTATTTCTTGATATTCGTAAATTTATTGTCAAAAAGAAAATAATAAATTAAAATACATGATTTATCGAAAATTTTTATTTCAGAGTAACATTGTCGCAACGCACAGATACCCTGCTAGTCTTAATTAAATGCGAATTTGTATTTAATGAATGCAAATCTTTCCTTGCTTAATTATTTAAACCAATGCCATGAGATATTGGTTAGACAAACTCTCGTTAAAAATACTACAGTAGTATAGCGTTAATCTCACTTACTAATTATATTTAAGTAGAATATTTAGGATCAAATGAGAAATAAAATTAAAATGAGAAAAGATAAGAATGAATCATAATCAGATATTTAAGATGTACCTAAGAAATATGCGATGTTTATTTTATTTTTATTTTTTTAATCCTTCCCCCTAAATAAAAATGAATAACTAAAATTTCTTTTAATCATTCTCATTTTATTTTTTTCTTCCCAGCTAATCAAAGTATAAAGCCAATTAAAATTATTTAAAAAGTTATATTACAAATTGAAACTCAAAGTATACACCGCATGTATGGTCATTACTTTTCTTTTACTCAAGGCCTGATTTAGGCATTTAGCTATGACTAGACACATCTAGGCATAATTGATTAATTGTTAAGATTTCGATCTTAATTTTAGAATTTTATAAGTTTACGACACTACAAAGTAAAAACGATAAAAATCTTACGTAGGAATTTAGCAAGCTTAAGATCTTTTAGGATCCCGATATTGACGATTTTAAAATTTGATCCGGTCCGATCTTACTTTTCTCAAACCGCAAAGTAAAAACCTATAAAGTTGTGGATTATATTTATACAAAATTTAAAAAACAACATGTGAATCTTCTTAAACATTCAATATTTCATTTCATATATAAGACACAGATTTATGATACATTCATGTAGTTTGTGTTTATGAAATATAATAATGTGTAGATTTAAATAATATTACAAATATTATTAAGAAAAAAACATTATAGTATGATCTTAGAATACTGATTCGATATTACAATTTCGATCTTGCAAAAACTATAACGATACTGATTAGAATCTTGATCTTGAAAGCTTTGCATCTAGGATCTTTTGAAAAATTAAAAACATTTAAGTCATATTTTTGTCACACGTGTCCTTCAATGTTGTCATTGATCATAAAACGAATGGAATGGATATTGATACCTGAGTAAATGGATTTTAATACCCTCTAAGTTTTTCATTTTTTAATTTAGTTTTTACTATAAAAGTACATAATAAAAAATACATGACATAAAATATAAAGTTTGACAAATCAAAACTTTTAAAAGACAAAAAATACGAAATAAAAACTGATTAAAAACTAAAATTGAGACACAAAATCATGTAAAAAACGTTCATTATAAATGATGGTTCGGTGAAAATGTGAGATATTTGTTTTTGGCTTCGTAAATGATGGTTTGGTGAAAATGTGAGATATAAATGATAGTTATTGTCAAGCGTATGCTTCAGTTAATTAGTATGTTCTTGTGTATTTCTTTGTTGTTTTGAGGATAATGAGTATTTTCATTGATCCTTTTCAATATCATCTTTTAACTATTAAGGTGTTTTAGTGGGAAAAATATATTAACATTTTCAAAAAAAAAAAAAAAAAAAAATTAGATGTGAATTTGCTTCTATGTACTTGCTTGTCTAACTTGATTATAAAATTCATGTAAAAAACGTTGAGTCTAGTACATGAAGTATATACGTTTTGATAAAAGTTTTGATGTTATGACCACGGTTTTTAAGATCGAGACTTTATTTAATATCGTTTTCGTCTTTGAAAGATCATGATCATAAAATCGGGTCGAGATCTTAAGATTCAATTCAGATACGGAGTCAGAACAAAAAGTCACTGGGTGCATTTAAGGAAAATCAAACAAGACTACAGACATATTTTTTTTTTTGAAACCGGGTGCATTTATAAAAGGATCAAGGTTTTGTAACAAAACTAAAATTGTGACACAAAATCCATGGGTGTCCCGGGACCCTGCCGGATTCCCCTGGTTTCGTCCTTGAATTCCTATTATAGTGTCGTTTTTTTATATGCGTTGTAAAATTATGAAAATCATCATATTATTATATATCATAGATCATGAAAATATATGTCAAAAGTTATAATTATGACGTGTTTAATACAATTACTCTCATGTTTTTCATATCTCACAATAATTAATACATAAATTTGTAATTTTTAGCTTGTGCTTTATGAAAAGTAAGATCGGATCAATTGAGATCTTAAGATCGGGATCCTATTAAAATTCTATTTCATAAAGATTCAGCTACAGAGGATCGCAATCGTTTTTGCTTTTTAGTATCGTAAAATCGTAAGATTCTAAAATCAGAATCGGTATCTTAATAATTATGACTGTGAATTAAAAAAAAAATTATTGATATTCATGATATTCTAATCTTTTAAGTACTCCAAGATCCATCACAATTTCCCTTATTGACTCAAGAACCTTTTAAGTACTCCAAGATCCATCACAATTTCCCTTATTGACTCAAGAACCTAAAAACCAAACAACCTTCTATTTTTGGTCCCAAAACCAAAAACAAACGAAACAACACTAAATCCTAAACCATTGTTACACTCGTAAACTTGACACACGCCTTGAACGACCAACAACATTAGATTCAAAAGAGTAAACACGATAGCGATAACTTTCCACCACGCGAGAATATGTTTCTTGACGAAATGATATACTTTAACCCTAGGAACATTTCCATAATACTTATTAACTCTAGCAACTGTCTTTTGCAACCCTGAAGCCTCGTCGGTTTTCAAGCTCGATTTAGTAACCCCATTAAATAGTTTAACTATTTCCTCGTCGTCTAGATCACCTTCGATTATATTCTTTTCCCGAAGGATCATAACGTCCTTAACACTATCGATAATACCACACATTAGATCAACATATTCTGTGAAATCAAGGTTCAGAAAAGAGCCTTTTTCGAACATTAACCCTTCGTAAGCTACCAAGTTTCTTAAAATAACCTCTGAATCGGATCTTAAGTTAAGTATCGGGAGGTAAAAAGTATGTGTTTCATCGTCGAATTCAACATCTTTTATCCCTCCAGGAGTCATACAAAACTCGATCTTTCCAATCCTAGAAAGCTCAGAAGCTGAAGGAATATCGATTTCTAAAACCGCAGGATTTTCCCCCAACATTTTCTTGATCAAACTAATAATCTTGTCCCATGGCAATTTCAATAGGATCAAAAGGGGTTGCAACAATGCATTTGCTCCTGGAAATAATTCACCCGCCATTTGAATCGCGTTTTCAACATCTTCTAGATCAACATCATCCAAGAAGTTATTTTGAATATACTCATTTTTCCCTACCACATTATGGTTTATGATCAAATGATACATGCAATCGATCAAATGAAGACGACTTGTTATATCAAGATCGAGTCTTGTTATCCGCCTACTAAACTTTAGTGGCGACCGAGTTTCACATGTTTTGATCAATACATATGAAAGAAAAGAATTGTTAGAGTCACCTGATAAGTGTTCCTCTAGAGCAGAATGAATTTCAGTCAAAACGATTAATGGGACTTGGTTTTCGACCATTATAACATCTTCAAAACACTCTAAAGAATCTCCTTCCGATACTTTAGATAAAATATCGATTAAAAATATACCATCTATGGCAAAAACCCATGATAATGTGTCATCATCTACGTCAAAATATAAGTCATAGCAACAACGTAGTTCTGGGACGAGCTCTTTGAGTCTTTCAACCACAATCTTGTCGAAACTGGATGTGATTTTGTAAGGTGTTAGTACCTTTTTCGCGGTTGTAAGTTTGAGTTGCTCTTGTTTGCTAGTATAAAGCTCGGTCCGGAAATGATGGATTGGTCCAAGAAGTATCTTGTTAGGAACATAAGATTCTTTCTTTTCAATGGTTAAGTTTTCGGGTACTTGGAAAATGCAAATAGGAAGATCGGTGTCGACTTGAAGATGGTCTTCGAACGTTTTGCTAATTCGATTAACCCATTGCTTCGTGATTTCAATAGGAGATGATGAAGAGGGTAACAAAGTGATTGAAGGTACCATTTTTGGTATGAATTTTGTGGAAGATTATGTGTTATTATATGATATGATATGATCGAATATATATGTATGTGTATTAGGAAATGACATATTTTAATTGTGATTATCGATTGGCTTATGGATTGATCCGCCGTTGAAAGTTCTTAAATTTGTTGTCATTGTAGTGATTTATGTCAAAGTTGTTCTCTTCTTTGGACAAACACACGTAAGACACTTTTAAAAGTTTGCCGTCCAACTATAGAAACTCAGCAAACGTATCAATTTCTTCAAATGGCTTATTATTTATAAACATCATCAATAACATTTTATTTCACAACTTCAAACACGCCACAAATGAAGTACACACATATATAGTACATGAAGGTAATCATACAAGGTTAAGTTGAATCTATGTTATTTTGTTAAATAACTTAGGACAACCATAGACTTCACAAAATGAGTACACAATCATCAACAAACATGCCAAAAGGGTAAAAACAATAGTTAAAACTTTCCGTGAACCACGCATTCGTTTCTTCAAGAACTTCCATGCCTTGATTGCCAGAATTTTGTTGTAATACTCATTAAGTTGTTCAACTGTCTTGTTACCCTTTGCATGCTCATTCGACTTGTTCATCCCATTAAAGAAATCGACAATTTCAGCATTTGTCATATTGCCTTCGATTATGCCTTTACCCTTGAGCAACTTAACGTCTTCCTCCTTGTCTATAATGCCACTCATCAAATCAACATATTGTGCCAATTCCATTGTAGAACTTGACGTAGCAACTTCATAAGCAACCAGGTTTCGTAACACGACTTCTGAGTAGGTTTCAAGAGTGATGACCGGAAGGTATAATTAATGTGGCTTCAGTTGCTACAAACCTAGTGTCCCTAATCCCTCAATTTGTAGGATTCAAATTAATTCGCCCATATTTGCTTAGTGATATCACTGAAGGTATTTCAATTTCTGTGACACGAGGATGATCGCCATCTTCTTTGTCTATCTTTTTGCCTATTTGGAACCCTAGCAACTCCGATATTTTATCCCAAGGGATGCTTACTAGGACACTTATCGCTTTTCCAACTCTCCTAATCTTGCCCAATCTTTGTCCCAATTCCATTATATGATCCATGTTGTCGATGACATGGTGTTTTGGTGTTATCTCATGCACGCCATTAGCTCGTTCCCCATGAAACAATTCGTGATGAGAAGCCTCTTTAGGTGATTCATTATTGACAATTAAATGGTACATAAGATCAAGCAAATGCAAATAACCCGCCGTCCCAATAGAATAGTTTAAATTGCGAAACAATTTGAGGGGAGAATGTACCTCACAAAATCCTATCATTATGGAGAGCAAGTCAAGATCACCATTAGTGATCTTTTGTATTTCTTTTAAGATCACCAAGGGGATTTGGTTTTCGAGTACCATTATGTCTCTATAGAGTATTGCGTGGTTCATCAACTTCTTAGGTATGAATTCGTCTATTTCTTTGTAATGCATAAAAAGATAAAGTAAAAATAAGCCATCAATAGCAAGAATCCATGCTAATGTGTCACCATCAAGGTCTAGATACTTGTGGTAACACGCACGAATCATGAATTCAACCTTTTTGAGTCTCATAATCACCAATGGCTCGAAGGTGTGGACTTGATCAAGATTCAATAATGTTTTGACAGCAGCAACTTTGTACCTCTCCATTTGGTAGAGATGAGTCTCGAAATGGTGATAAGGACCAAGAGCAATAGCTTGAGGTACATAATCTTCAGGTTTGAAACGGCTTATGGATTTTGGGACATTAAAGACACAAACATGAATATTGCTAACGTCGATTCCAGCCTCTTCTTTGAAATTCTTGCTGATTTGATCGACCCATCGTTGTTTCCCAAAGTCTACATTTAGAATCCTAATGCAGATAACAACGTTAAAATAAGGTTGTTTTGTAATCGGTACGCTTTGTGACCATAGATATATCGAAATTTTCTTTTTCATATGTCAATTATTCATCTTACAAATACTTTACATAAATATATACATCTACATGTACAATAAAATTCAGACGAAACAACACACGACATACTAATCTAATTTACCATCTGATCACATGTTTGCAATTATAAATGCTACAAAACGATTGTAAAATCAACAGCAACAAGAGTACGAGCGTTGATACAACCGTTAGTACTTGCCAAGACTCGTACACATATTTCTTCGTAAACTTATACACTTTCACCTTCACTTTTTGCCTGTAATAATCATTGATTTTAGCAGCTGTAGTGTCCTTGTAAATTTTTATCGACGATTTATTAATCCCATTAAACAAATCCGTGACCAATGTATCAGTCAAGTCCCCTTTGATGATGCCAACCTGTCTAAGCAAACTTGCATCTTGCTTCGTGTCGACAATACCGCACATGAGATCAAGATATTGTGCTATCACTTGGCTCTCATACGTGGCGTTGCTACTACTAGCCATTTCATAAGCTTCTAGGTTCCGCAATATGACTTCTGAGTTTGTGGTTAGGGTAATCACTGGTAGGTAGAGTGTTGTGATCTTAGAATCAAAGAAGGGCTTTAACGTTCCGTCTTCTAGAGGCTTGAATGATATACCAGCCATTTTGGTTAATTCAGAAACCGAAGGGATTTCTATCTCTTCGACTTGTGAATTGTTGGTGGCACTTTCTTGGAGGCCTAGACTTTGGCTGACTAATTTCGAGATTATACCCCATGGTAAACTTGTGACAAATCGAATTGGCCTAATTGAATTTATTATGTCAGTTTTCGCTATACCTATAATATTTTGGACCAGTTGATCATTAGTAAGATCGATTTTTACTGTTTGCGATGCTTGTGGTGATAATTCTACTTGGACTTCTCGTGGAGGTGAAGGGGGTGATAATTCTACTTGGACTTCTCGTGGAGGTGAAGCGAGCTTCTTAGTGCTGTCATCTGTAGAGTTTATAAGTTTCGTTAGATAGATAGAAAAAATTTAGTGTATGATTTTATACTAAATCTTGAAAAACATAAGTTAACTAAATAAGTTAACATGAACGACCGCATGCGACTCACAAAACTAATCTTATGTCGAAGATCCAATAAGTAATCATCTTGTGCGCACCTGCTAGCCTCTGAGGCAGAGTAATCATCTTATGTAGAAGATCCAATAAGTGAAGTACGTTCATTTCTTGTATGTCTTGCTGTTTTGACTGCAACACAAAAGGCGAATGAGACTCACAAAATTCCCACATCAAAGAGAGCAACTTAAGATCATTGTCGTTTGACGATTTTGTATCAATGTTTACAACTTCCTTCAAAATAATCATCGGGATTTGATTTTCAAGCATCATAACATCGCTAAAGATACTAGCATCACTAGCAAAACCATTTAAATCTTTCCTTAATAGGAAAATGAAAAACAACACATCAATGGCAAGCATTAATGCCAAAGTATCATCCTCAAGTTCGAGGTACTTATGATAAGAAGCTCGGATTATTGGCCCGATATTTTTTAGCTTTTCTATCACATGATCGATTTGGTCAGGATTCCAATAAGATTTGACTACATTGATCTTGGATCGTTCCATGTGATAGAGTTCGGGGCGTGAATAATGGTATGGCCCTAACGCAATCATTTGAGGAGCGTAAGCTTGAGGCTTTACAAAACTTATAGAATTGGGCACTTGGCAAACCGATATTGGTATGTTTTCATCTGATAGAATGTTGTTTTGGAGAACTTGTTGGGTTCGAAAAACCCAATCTTTTTCAGACAAGTTCAAGTTCGAATTCAAACTGGTGTTAGAGGAAGAGGCAGCCATTTGTTTGTAAATTGTTTGAATTGTAAAATTTTAATGCATGCCATGATATCATGCATTTGAAAACCTTTAAATAGAGTTTTCATATTGAGTTACAGTAAAAACAAATTAGGTCTTTGTTTAATCACATGTTAGGCCAGCAATCACTATAACTTACGTAGTAACGTTTATTGCCTAGATTAAATACATATAACTTTATGTTAAGTGCTTCAAATGTCTGTTTACTTTTACTTGAGAACAAATTAGAACAAAGTCGATTGGCTATTTTAATCTTGTTATTTAAGTTAGGTAATATCTAAAAATTGGACGACAAAGATGTAATGTGATTAGGGCTGCTTCATAATAAATTGTCAAACAAGTTAAATAAGCTTGACATTAATGGTCATGAAATATCGCTGTTTCACCTGTTTCCATGCTTCAAATGATGAATTTAGATAGTTGGGTGTTGTGTTGGATTGAATGGCGGAGGGTCTTTAAATGATGCTTCCTGATAGGAAGCATTTACTGGACGAAATGGCTCTCAATGCTCACAACATCTACGCAGTCAAATTTTTAGGGATGATTTTAGGCCAGATTCATTCATTTTATTAGAAACGGCTGTTTCACAAGATTTATGAATTTGAAATGCGTTCTTTGGTGTTGCAGGGTCGAACTAGGACGTCAACGTTATACGTCAATCGCCTCTTTTAAACAATTTTAAAGTCAGGAAAGCACTAGAGGTTTCGTTTGTGGCTAACGACGTGAATTATAGATGGGATATTATCTTACTGACAGGATATATCCGGAATGGGTTGTTCTTGTTAAGTCTTTTTCACAGCCAGGCTCGAATGATACAAAGCGAATAAGATACAAGCAAGCGCATGAAGCGGCAAGAAAGGATGTGTAACAAGCGTTTGGCGTGCTAAAGAAAAAGTGGGCTATAGTAAAAACGCCCGCACGGTTGCGATGTCTTGAGAAAATTACACATTTGATGTACACTTGCATCATATTACATAATATGATACGAAAAGACAAAAATAAGGCAATATCTCCCAAGTTTTATCCAGAGGAACAACATCGTGAAGATGATCCTGTACGATCGACATAATCTAGGTTACAAGTTATCAGGGTAATACACAACGAACAAACTCCTCTAAATCTTAAAGCATATTTAGTGGAACACATTTGGCATCGAATAAATGCACACTAATTTTATTGTAATATTTTTAATTTTATTTTAGTTCTTTTATGTAATGTTTTTAATTTTATTTGAAATATTATTAAAAATGTTTTTAGTTTAAATGAAAAATTTTAATTAAAAAAAAACGTTTGGTCTATGTTTGGTCTGGGTGGTGTCTCATAAGAGAAAAAGTTGATGTGGTGGGTGGTTTTGATGGTGTCTTATTATTTTTTAGTCTAATGTAGTTGAAGGTGTAATAATAATGTGTAAAACAACGCTTAAATATTCAACCCTCATAAATGCTACTTCATGAAGCGTTGAAAAATAAACATTCCGAAAAAGTAAATAAAGTCACTTGGTGCTTATCAAACAAGCAATAAAATCACAACGCTTAACGTTCACCGCTTATAAATGCTCTGCGCCAAACACGCCCGTAATGTAAGAGTTTTTTGGATAAGAAAAGTTGTTTTAAGGTCGTGGTAGTTGTTTTGGGTCACTATATTGTTTTTGTTGGTTGAAAATATCAACTAAATCATTGTAATTCATAGCATATTCTTAGTTTTATTATATTTATATATATATATATATATATATATATATATATATATATATATATATATATATATATATATATATATATATATATATATATTTACACTAGATGTCGAAGCCACCAAGGTGGCATTTGTAATTTTAATTTTGATGGTGTCAGTTAATGGAAAATTATTATTAAAGAGGTGGTCATAAATTGTAATTATAATTTTGATGGTGTCAGTTAATGGAAAATTATTTGTAAGGACGGGAATTACATTTTATATATTTTGTAATTTTAATTTTGATGGTGTCAGTTAACGGCAAAATAGTTTTAAGGACATGGTCATGAATTGTAATGATTTAAATGGTGTCAGTTAACGAAAAATTATTTGTAAGGACGGGGATTTCATTTTATATTTTTGTGGTATTAGTTTACGGTTGAAATTTTTTGATTTCATTTTATTTTGTTATGCTATTAGTTTACGTTTGAATAATTTTATGAAAAAATTAATTTTTATTAATTTTGATGGTGTCAGCTAACGGAAAATTATTTTTAAGGACGCGTGCATTACTTGTGATTAGATGGTGTTAGTTATAATCCCCGTGCACACACGGGGTTTAGACATATGTTATTTTTCGTTTATAATACTATATACGGGACTTATAATAATTTTCTGTATTATTCAATTTTTGAAAGTTTTTATACGGGACTTAATGTTTTTTTTATGGCATTTATAAAAACATCGAAAACTCTAAAATCATAGAAACATAAAGACTACTAAACTGTAAGTCAGAAAAGGTAAGACATGTCAAGATCATAAAAGAAGACATCTTGAAAAATCATGCCATCTTTCAATCAAGATGATCACAATAACCCATCTTAATGTCTATACGAATCAACGGCATTCTCAACATACTGCTCCCACTTAGGATGACGAAGAACTTTCGAAAGCTATATCAGCATTCTTTGGAAAAAAAATTCCATTATAGCCAAACTATTTATTTCATTTAAACACTTAATTTTAGAAATACAAAACTTTGCTCAAACTAATAAATCATTTCCAATTACTCAATTTGCGTGTATGTATTATATACACCTAATAAACTCCTCTAGCACTTTCACGCAACTGTACATTAACATTATCTCTCCGACATAATAGCATTATATATCAATATTCCCAAGGCCCTTTTTATAACCGTCGTTTTCGATCTTTTGGCCGACTAATCTACGGGGTTTGAACCCACCGCCACAGGGCCCGTCAAGTCCCACATAATCATGTAAAGCTCAACACGAACGTCTAATGATAATTCGGATTCCTCAAAATGTCTCTTCAACAATGGGAATGGCCTCATCATAACAAACATTCTAGTTTTGTTGAAGAGCATTGTTAGCAAATTCAAAGCTTTCCTCAATGTCACATTCGGCAAACAACACCAAGAACAGTAGCATCATTGCTTGGATTGTCACCAACGTGCAAGCCTCCTCATTTAAACCGATACTTTTCCAGCTACACATTGCATAAAGACATCTTACTATATAAGATCTTTCCTGGCATGTATCAATATTGTCTACAGACTACACATACTATATGTAAAACTTAAATCATGTCAACTATAAATGGAAAGTTCAAGCCTTACATGAAAAATAAGGCTAGCTAGGAAATGGCAAATGGGTCAGAATGCGTCCAGATCACAACATGGCTAGCTGTGCAGATTCATCAACACTTGTTTGTCTAGTTTTATTAAATTCTACATTGATCTTGTGTAAACACAATGACTTCAATAGCATCTGTTCAATTCGCTCTTGTATGAGAATTTCCACAAATTAGATCACACATGAGCAGTTGTATTACCAAGGTCACAAAATAAATTTTTATGTAAAAACTCAGCACTATTAAAAAAATATATAAATAAATAAACAAATTGTCGTTACCCATTATCCCCCAAATCCTGTTTGAGTAATAATGTAACCAAGTTTTAGATTTAATTGTCAATATTGTCGTCATTTATTTACTCTTCCAAAATTGTCTTTTTTCTGCTCGCTTCTCTGAATGCCTCTATCTATTTTATAATAACACATGAGGTAATAGCTATTAATAAGACCATCACAACATACCTCTAAAATGTTGATTTCATGCAATAAAGGTATTTGTGATAACTTCTATCAACTCCTTATACAACATAACACATTACAGTAAGCTAAACTATATTTGAGTAACATTTACATGTTAATATCCAAAGAAAAATATGCATCACAAACATTGAAAAGTTCAATCTTACATAATGACAGTAGCACATTTAAGTTGATGTTGTCATGTTTACTTTTGTTGTTTCATTTTTTTTGTTCCCTCAAGTAATTTTAAAATTTGTACTGCCTTATATCATCAAGAGGCAAAATTTATACTGCATAAATTGATAAATTTGAACCCTCTAATAACTTGCTCCAAAACATCTTATCATCCATTCTAAATAACCACTAATCTAGCTTCTTTTATCCACAAAACTATATTCAAGCTATATCATTCTAAAACCGTAAGCATCCTTCCTATCCATCCTTTTGCTACATTAAGAATAGTTTCATTCATAGTTGAGTGATCCAGTAATACAAATCCATATAACCTGTGGCCATCAGTCACAAATTTTTCACCACCTTATTTCTCAATAATATATATTTATACCATGGATAACTTTGAGAGTATACATTACGAAAAATAAATTCACTAATTTTGAACCATACATATGCTGGTAAAAAAGATAAGTTCTAGTTTTCTTACCAAGTTGTGTGTCATTCTTTTTCTTCTTCCAGCACGTCAAAATAATCTTTTAAAAAATGATTGAACCCAACTTAGCCAGTTAGCCCATGTTTCATTATGCAAGAAAGATAAATTGATTGAACCATAAAGAATGTAACGTATTTTTTGGTCATACCTGATGATTGCTTTCATCCATGGGTATTTCCTTTAATTTAACGATAGAGAAAACATGAAATTAAGATCAAATAAATAAAATAACTTGATAGGCTAAGATCAAACATGAAAAATATGATAACAAAATCAATTAGTAAGATTGAGGTTATAATGAGGGAAAAGGTCGTCGTGTGGTTGCAGTAGGTTTTTTTTGTTGTGTGAATGTGAGTTGGTCTTCCGTTTTTATAACATAATCAGAACTTTCAACAATAATCAATATAATTAGGTTTGATATATTTATGTCGTATTAACCTTGTTGATTTTGTCCGTGTAGACATCCACGGATGAAGAAGAAGAACCTCCAATGCTGTTCATGATGGTGCTGGTGATAAAAAAAATAAATGCTGGAACCTGTTCAACAATCAGGTTCAGGTAATCAGCTATCTGATCCCACCACCTGTTCATTCAAGGCAGCCCGATGCCACATTACCACTAACTGATTCATTTACACCCATTTATACCTTGAGTAACAATCTTCTCGCCTAATTGTTACCATTCCTTAATACACATCAGCTCTCAATAGCAAATATCAATCCTGACCGTAAACGATCGCAAACAACAAATTCAGATTCAAACCCATCATTCATTAATTCCAAACACAAATCCTGATCAAATCCTTTTTCATTTCACCTGCCCCTTCTTTCTAAAACCTACCACTATCAACCACATATCATCTCTAGAACCTTACATGTTACACAAAAAGTATCAACAAAAGGGCAAATGGTGTCATTAATAAAAGGGACTGGTATAATGATGCTCCAATGTTACCTCTAACCGATGTCTAGTCAAGAGGGTTGAAATCCAGTGCAGCATATTATAATTCCAGTTGTAGCTTCAAAGAATTCCCCTGGCCTGAGTAAGAGTTAGAGCAACAATTGGATGAGCAAGTACCTCAAAGCGTGTAATCTTTTAGCATCCGCACTCATCCCACAATTCCTTTCCTGCCATCAAAACATGTTATATTATACCCAGATACATACGTTTTTACTAAAAATGAGCAGGAACGGTCATTCTAAACTCTCTTAGTGCCACCAATTTCATACCGCATAAGAATGGGGTGTATGGACGTACATAAGCTCCAGATGCAAATTTCTTTCCAATTGTTCTTGATCATTGCCGAATTTAAATCCTAATACTATGCCCACCACAACCTGTTTCAATGCACATCATTTGTTAAATTAGCAGGTGATAGATGATCATTTGGCTTAACGGATATGACATATACACTTACATTCATCATATGACAATATTTAGACATACATATACACTTACATTCATCATATGACAATACAAAATCACATATACACTTACATTCATCATATGACAATATTTAGACATGAAACAACTTGGTTGACGATCCCAAATCACCTACGTATTATATCTATAACATAGTACATCATAACATATTCGATATTTAGAAATTGAAATTCAACATACCATGGTATCTCATTGAACTCCTCTAATGAAAATTATGCCAATTAGATATGTGAAAATTAGTACACAATGGTTATAATCATATAAACATTAGTTAGAAATTAATACCTTTAGATCGAACTACAGTAGGTGTATATTATTGAAAAAATATTCAAGAAGCACCACAATAATAAAAATGTTCAAGAAGCAATACAATGACTAAATCGTATATCTCAAATAAAACAAATAATCAAAAAGATAAAACAACAATAATTCTTGATTGCTGGGCCCTATATGAGATTTAGGAATTTAGATGACAGACTGAGAAAGAAAAGCGTATACAAATTTGTAGTATTGAAAAATAATTTAGCACTAACGTACCCTCTTTACGTCCATGAAAAGTTGGAAGATGTAGAAACCGAGATCCTAGATGAAATCCCAGAAGTTTATTACCCTAATGAAGTGGGTGAAAAAAAAGAAATAGAGAGTTTGGTTGAACAGTTACGTTTGGTCATGGAACCAACTCTTGCTAGCAAGCTGCAAGGGGACTATAAGACTCGAAAACGAATTAACATGAAAAAGGTACCTTTCTTTTACTTATGCGTTCTTTCCAAAGATGGAAATTTCCAGTCATTTACTTAAAATGGTTTAAAAGTCTAACTTTTTAAAACGTGCAGTTTTCTCAATTGATTTATGCAATAAAGCGTAAAGGTGTTATTAAGTTTCTGGAACAGTATGGTAATAATATAAAGTGATATTTCTATCATATGTAACAGAGGATATATTTAAAATGTTTATTATTATAGTATCTTGGATAATAAGTACGTGGGTTCCAACCCGAACAGCTCAACTCAGAGAATAATATTAGTGTTTCGAGCCTTACCCATCTGTCTGCTGAACTCCCTGAACAATTGTATTAACGGCTTGCCTCAATATTTTTGTTTGTGGTTATTGTCAGGTAATTCCGTACATTGCAAATCACTATCGGACAGAGAGAATATGGTTGAGGCGGACACGACCTAATAAACGTAACTATCAAGTTGTCATAGCGATAGATGATTCTAGTAGCATGTCAGAGAATAATTGTAGGAATGTTGCTATTGAGGCTTTAGTCACAGTTTGTCGTGCAAAGTCTCAATTAGAAGTTGGGAGTTTGGCAACATAAAAACTTATTACATGGACATAAAACTAACTAATTTACTGTCTAAGCTTATGACAATGTTAATATTTATCCATCTTGTTAGTAAAACTACAATGAACGGGATGGCTAGTAAGCATATTCGTCACCATCAACCAAGCCAAAATACTTTTTATGAATAATATAAATAAATTGGAAGAAATAGAATGGGTTCTATATATACCTAAATGTTGATGAATTGCAACAACAACATGTCTTTCGGAACCAGTTGCTGGCGTTAACTGCAAATGACTTATAACATGTCATATTCGGTTATATCATGAATTAAATCGAGATTCAAATCAATAATTCCGGAGTTGATAATTATGAACCAAAACTAATACTCTAAAACAACCTTACCACTTGTGCTCAAGCTCCATATCTTGGAAAGTTGAAACATTCACTTCTTACATCAGACGGGTACATTCCTACCCTAATATACACAAAACTCATGCTAAGATTATAAAACGGTTTGTCTTCAACTTTGTTTGATTTTAAATATATGACTAAATAATTCCCATAGCGTATATAAGTATTACCATGGAAGAAACAATGCATTGAATAAATGTATAGTTACCTTGTCAAGCGGACATAGTGAGGAAGTCAGCTACTTCTTGGAAGACATAAATATGTACTCCATTTTCGCCCAACTGCAACCAAATAGTACAAACTCAATTTCTATTTAACAGATTTAGCATTATTTCCATCTTTGTAATTTTTTTCCTTGTAACAAATCATGAAATAACTACAGCGGGTGATAAAACTACATCGGCTCTTCTTGCTTACCCTTATAACAAACCAAATATTTGAGTAATGGATAAAATGGGTAAATACTTCGTGTTAAGTATGAAACAAATCTGCAAGTGTTTAAAACAAAATTTGTGTTAGGAATGACCACTTTTGAAAAGACATCCAAACACCTCAACTTTTGCTAAACATGCATTGTTACGTAGGGCCACACCTCTTATCATTATATTGACTGCCACAAAGTAAGACGATACCAAGACTGCAAAAGTTTCAAAGGTCAGTCAAAAGTCATGTAAAATACTCCGTAGCACCTATCAGCTGGAGCAGTTTTGACATAAATACGGTGTGAGAACTGGCTAAAATTCTTAGTATAGTGCATTTGGTACAATTTTATTTATAATTTAGCACATTGTACATGACTTGTATGATATGGAGTGCTGTTATTTATTCCAGACCTTGAATGTTCCTACCATCGAAACATAAAATGCAGAAATATTTCTGAATTAAAACCAAAGTCACTCGAAAAGTTTTGAGGGTCAGTCAAAAGTCATGTAAAATATTCTATAGTACCTATCAGCTTGAGCAGTTTAGAAATAAAAACGGTGTGCGAACTGGCTGAAGTTCTTAGTATAGTGCATTTGGTACAATTTTATTTATAATTTAGCACATTGTACATGTCTTGTATGATAACGACAGTAAACAAAACATCCTACAAAAGTTGAGTCCATAAGTACTACAGTAGAAGTTAATAAAACTACCAATCCAAGTTACGCAAGCAAGTTGTTGTTCACTATTGCATGTGAATGGTATTTTGCATTATCTTTTAATCTCTCATTAGAACTCTTATGTCAATTACAAATACAATTATATGGAAACTATAGATGTCTTTATAGGATCATAATTTCAAATATCTTAGATTGATGCCTTAATTGGTACACCAAGCATGACCGAATATTTGCTATTTTGGTTTACACAAGAAATAACATTTAAATTGGTCATTGCAGACCTCATTTAGAGATTTTCTCAAAAACACAAAAATCTTTTCTTCAGAGAACATGATTTTTGCTTGGTTCTTGAGTAACCAAATGAGTCACCATGATTATATCATATATCAAACCCATTTGTATTTGTAAGGACCTAACTAAAGATCCTTATAATAAATTGAACATGAATACATAATTGTTATTGAGATGGTTAAACCATACCAACATAAAGATAACCAAAAAGTAACTGAGCATTAGATTATTGACTAATGTCAACTAACCTATTGTCGATAGCCTCCTATATATTCCTACCATCCAACGCTTCTCACTTGCCTAGAAGGGCCACTAACCTGCAAAAAAATTCCTATATAAACATATATGATGTTTCATTATATCTAGCTAAAAGTTAAATGGGTCAAACGGATTTAACATCTGTAGTTTAACATATATCAACTTAACTTATTCAAATATCAATAGAAAGATTACCATCAGATATCATCATTAAATTTAGATCAAAACCAACAAACTCATAACAAAACATTATTTTACAATAAGCAAATATATAATAACAAATCAGTCACAATAGAAACACATTGATAGGGTTTTCCAGTAAGCTGCTTAATATTAGCTAAAATCAAAACCAACAACTTAATAATTAGTCAAACTCAAAACTAAGTGAGTCGTGCATATTAAAATCAATGAGTCGATTTTGATTTAATGAGAAGAATAGAAAACTAAAAACCAAAATCATACCTTCTATTCAGTAATCAAGAAATCTTTGGTGGTTTTGATTTAGGGTTTTGTGGAGTAGGTTTTGTTTTTCTGTGTGTGTATGATGATGGAGGAGTGTGTTTTTCTTTTTCTTCTAATTTAAATTTCAATGTGCTCATCTTTGATTATCAAACAGACCATAATTAACTGCATAAACTACATCCACGCTAAACACACAAGATTTTAACAAAACATTAGGGTTTGTAGGGGGAAGAAGCGTACCTTTTGTAGCTGGAAAATATATGTATAAAATTGACAATAATTGGTTCCAGAGATTTATAGATTTGGATATGCAAGATATAATCAAAAAAATGTGTTGCTCTAGTGGTTGAGGTGTTGTTTATTTGTGCCTACCATCCCAAGTTCGAATCTTGTCAACTAACTACATTTTTTACATTTATTAAAAGTCCAAAATTTTAAAAAAAATTATTAAAAATACGAAATTTATATAAAATCTAATTAAATTAAAAAATAAGTGCTTAGGTGGATAACTTATGATTATGTGGCATTAAATTGGATTATGTGGCATTGAGGTGGCATTAATGTCAAATGATTTGTTATATATATAAATAATTTTGGTAAAAATAAAAAAATAGCCTAAAATTCAAAATTAATTAAATGTCTTCAAATAAAATAAAATTTAAAAATGCTTACATGGCAACAATGTGATGACATGGCTGATAATGAATTACTGGGCAATGAGGTGGCGTTTACGTGACATTATCTACGTGTAACGCCTCCTGTTATATATAATATATAGAGATATATATATGTATACACTAAAACACGAAAGTATATTCCCCGCATCTTTTTAAAATATGAATTTACTAGACTATAGACCCGCGGGTTTCGCGGGTGGCTTTAGAAAATGCATTATGTTATGTTATTAATAAACAATGGTAGAAACTTAAAGTACGTGGGAAAAATCTAAGTTTTGATCGACATAAGTAATCATGAGTTGATATAGATGGGAAATACTCCCTCCGTCTCAAAATTATTGTCACTAGACAAGAAACACACACTTTAATAAAAGTGGGACCACTTTAATTTTCAACCATTCAAAAGGAATATTCCCCCACAAAATTCTCTAGTTTTTACTATAAAAGGAAAGTGGACAATTAAATTGAGACATCCCAAAAAGGAAATATGGACTATTATTATGAGACGGAGGGAGTAGTACTTAAGCCTCAACGATTGGTGAAAGCAAACTAATTAACTTAGGAAGTGAGCTGAGAACAGCCTCCTGCACATAAACATGATACATGACACACAAGTTATATAAGTACATATGATGATACAATAACGAAACAAAAGAAACTTTTGCTTATTGGTTGCAGCCCAATAAATGGTTCATAGATAAATCCATCTTCACATTAGCACTAATCCAAACGCACTCATAAGACAAATTATTACATAATACTATTGTAATTCTTTTATTCCAAACACCCAAAACAGCAATATCCTCAACTTGACAACAACCAGCAACAATAATATACAAAAGATTCGAAGACCAAAACCAATTCATGTGATTTGAAAATATATCAAACTGAAATGCACCCCGTTGGTATAACTCGTCATTATCATATCAACTTTTTATCTCCATGAAACAATTATACCATAATTTAAATGCTCATAATGAACACACACAAACCAGTGCAAATTCATGGCATTATATAAATAGCAGGTAATAGGAAAGTTACAAAGGTTCACCAAGTACGAAATAAATTACAAAGACCATGATGAAATAGTAAAAAAAAAGGTCAAACTCAAACATATTAATGTAGATAAAATCATAATAAACAAATCCGATAATAATATCGCTTATTTAAACATGCTTGTAGTGTGTTACACTTTTTGAAGAACTTCGGGATAAACAACATTCATAGTATCACTGCAAACCTTTCCATCTTTATCGTATATCAACATCTTTAGGCCTTTCCTACTTGTGACTCTTGATACGCAACATAAAGTGACCATGTGTGAAGACAAGTTTAGGCAAATATATTCCAACTTTCGAAAGTGATTGCCCTTGGCTTTTGTTGATAGTCATTGCAAAGCATACAGATATTGGAAATTGTCTCCTATTAATCTGCAAAGGTAATCTTTTGTCGGAAGGAGTCAATTTGAACCTTGTCAGTGACACTATTTCTCCAACTTTTGTTCCAGTCAAAATTTCGGCTTTGATAGCACGGTCTCCGAGTTCCTTAATACGCAATCTAGTCCCATTGCATAACCCTTCACTCTGATCCATGTTACGAAGCAACATAACCGGCGCCCCAACTTTTAATACTAACTTGTGATTTGGTAGGCCAGCCAACTTCATACCATTCAACACGTCGGGAGAATACAACGACTCATTAAAATTGTCATTCAATCCTTCAGATTCACATATGCTATCGAACTTTCAGTATACTTTCTCTTACCGTGAAGTAATGAAAGCAAATGATCATTGATAAATTCAACCACTTCGTGAGTTGGAGCTAAAATCGCTCTTTCTTGAAAGTATGTAGGATCATTTAAGTTATCAATAATGGAAGGATAGACAAAATTAACCAGCGCCAACCGGTCGCACAATCTTTTATCGATATCGTCGGTATGTTAATCATAGTCTCACCATCATTACGACCCCCCAAGCGACCATCACCTACTTTTAATATCCAATCTGCAAATTCTTTAATATCGTCCGTGTTTGATGAACCGTAACCAAGTCTCAACCGCATGTTCTTGGTTAACCTTAATACATTAATATGATCCCATAAATAAGATGAATTAAGAGATGCATGTACGATGTCTTGCCTTGTGCCACCAGTTATAACAGGAAGAATTTGTCTAAAGTCTCCTCCAAAAACAATGACCTTACCTCCAAAAGGAATCTTAAAGCTATTAGGATTTGTGACACGAAGAATATCTCTTAATGTTCTATCCAATGCTTCAAAACAATGCACTGCATCATAGGAGCTTCGTCCCAAATAATCAATTTGGTCTTACTTAATAAAGCTGCAAGATCTGAACCCTGATTAATTGAGCAAAAGGAAGTTTCATTAACATTGATTGGAATTCCAAACCGAGAATGAGCAAGACCACCGGGCAGAACAATGAAGCTATACCACTTGATGCAACATTTAACACAATTTCTCCTTTGCATCTAATAGCAGCAGATAGTGTTTTCCATATGTATGTTTTTCCGGTACCACCATATCCATATAGAAAAAAGACGCCACCTTCATTCTTTTCAACCGCCGAGATAACCTTGCCATATACACTCTGTTGTTCTTCTGTTAAACTTGAAAATAGATTTTCATGCTCCATTTTCAATTCATCTCTGTTATAACACAACTCATCATGGATAAGAGTATTAGTATAATTTTGTAAGAACTCTACATCCGTAACGGCATTGATGATATATTTTGTAGGCTACTTCCCATAGAACGAAGAATTGCATCTATATCTTGTAGAACTAAATTTTTGACATGACTTTCACGCATCTCCAAATCTGCGTTTATAAATAAAAAGGTAGTTAGGATGAGATGAAAATACTTACCAAAATACATTAATGCCATGGAGTTCTAGTTATGTCGCAAGTTCGCATGCAATCACTTAATTCATCACAAAAAAATCTGTCCATTACTATGTCTTCAGCTTGTTATTATGATTAGTACTATCTTGGGTCATTTAAGTTTCATCCCATCAAGGAATCAATTGTGGCTCGTGAAATTATAATAATTTTACAATCATGACTTATTTTAAGCAACCACGTTCACACCAAAAGTAAAGATGACAAATACATACTGTTTTTTATTTGGTGCAAGAGGGCAAGCCCTAAAATTGGCGGGTCGTAGAAACCATTTTGACCCATCTCGAAGTTACCTATTTTGGCCATTATATTCTCCGTAATCGAGCTTTCACTTTCGCCATCACGAATATGTTTAGTTGACTTATTAGCTTCATGGATGTACACGTCAAAGACTCTCATGACATGTACTTTAAGTGTCAGCTAGTAATAATATTGTTCTTTTTCTCATAATACTACCTTCAATCAGTTATAAAGAAAGGTTCATGATAAATTGTATTTGAATTTTCAAAACTCAAATAAGATTATTAGGCCAAAAATTGTATTTGTCTTGAATGGGTCAAATAAGGGGCATTGAGTTACCGATAGTTAGTTTTCCAGAGCCACAAAATTGTAGAAATGGTCTTCCAATATCGTATTTGCATCTGTTTTTTGAAAATTACATGTTATAAGGGTACAAAAAGAGATTGAAGTAGCAGCGATGCGAACAAAGAATGGTGTAAAAGTTCTAAGCGTTTAGACGATGTATGGGTTAAGTTAGACATCCACAAACTGAGCATTTTGTATTTTTGTGGGCTGAAATAATCTGAAGGGATTTTAGATATATTGATGTTTAGTATGAAAGGCGTAATTACTTGTAGGCCTTTTTAAACTGGTGTTGCACTGTGTTTAGTTCATATGCACTGCTACTAATTCTCGTGGTTGTTTGTATTACAGTAATGTTTAGTCTAAAAAGCATCATTATTCTTTTTAGTCATAGCCGTTTGTATATACAAACGAATGCGAAAAAACCATGAGCCAAAGCTTGACCTCAGCTAGTTGGTTCTAAACCTGAGTCTTCGGATCATGGCCATCACAAGCCTGAGCCGATAATTTTTTATGTGCTCGGTTTATTGCAATGAACATAACTCTCTCGGGTTTTGATGTTGCATATAGTTTCATACATTGGATGGATTAGATTAATAAAATGAATTAGTTTGTCAAGTACAATTAAGATGGACTAAAAAAAGTTAGTAGGTTAACCCAACCCTACCTGAACTAATAATGACATACTTAAAATCAACCCGTTTTGACCGTTAAAAAGTTGCTTTCTAATCACTTTTATGTATGACCATTTGATAGTGCCTTTACTCTATATTATTTTAAGTAATTAAGTTATGAGTTAAGAGACCCATATATTACAACAGCTTATTTGTGTGAGTTTATGTAAGACTTAGGTGTGTGAGTTTATTTTAGGACCTTATTCACATAAGTGTGGCTAAACTGGCAACCCTATGCGAGGACCATTTTGGACCAGATACTGTGACATGTTACATGGAAAAGGTTCATTTCAATCCTTTTTAATAACATATGACATATAAAATGTATGCTATAATTCTGTGACACTTTGTAATATTGAGTGCATTCTACCATACTTTTTAATAATATATAGAACTCATTATATTCTTTCACATCTTATTTTAATAAATATTCCTAAACACTTTTTATTAGCTAATTTTAACAACATACAAAGTAACCAAAAAAATAATTAAGATCCATAGAATTGTGGTAGTAACAACATTTAAAAACAAAATCTAACCTGGATTGTTCAATAGTTGACGTTGACGGTGCTCAATATCATCCTTCATAAATGTCCATGCTTCATTCCAAACATGATCGTCGGTGAAATAGTATTAGACATAATTAGATGTACAAATGAGCAGCGTACTTTCCTCCCTAATGCCCAACCACTTATCTCTTGAAGAGCATAAATATATTCTCTATCATCATCAAGTAATCCACGTGCAAAACACGCTTCCCTAAATGAAGGGTGTATAATGTCGTTATATTCATAAAGTTTCTCCCACGACTCCGGTCCTTTCACCTTGTTTAAAAGAACCCTTAAGTAATAAGCGTCACCAACCGATGGAGGAACATTATGAATTCTTCCAATTGCATAACCTTTTTTTCTTTCTTGCCAAATTCTTTTTGGTCCAATCCATGTAAACTTTGTAGGGAATTCAGCATAAGTCAATGTTTTAGCAAGATCATTTGTTTTATTACACTCCATCCATGCAAGAAATTTGCTAGACGCGATTGAAGGTTTATTAAGAACATCGGTGATGTCATCATCGGCATCATAAACAACTTGTTGTTGACCAGGTAAATGGAACGGTAGCCTCTCCACTGCAGGTGTACGATAATGAACCTCATATCTTAAAATACGCCAAGAAGATTCACAGTGAAGGTATCTACAATCATAAAACTCTTTAATCTCATCAACAATATCATCGTTAGAAGGTGCTTCATTGTCATGATCACCTACTTGAATTGAAGTTGTAACTCTATCTGGTCCTTTGTTGATATACTTGAACAAATATTTAATTGAACCAGCTTGATTGCACCATTCAACGTTGATATGTGCTTGATACTTTTTCAACAAATAACTATTATATGGAACAACAAATCGATTATCTAGCCGCACACGACTCTTTTCAACAAATTTACCATCTTCCCTACGCCTATAAACAGGGTAACCATCTGAGTCACTGGAAGTACGATTAGAATACTTTTTGGAAAATTTTTGTGCATACTCCCTTAATAGTACATGGACAGCTTTCGGGTTGTCGCTCCACACGGACCATGTATCATGTGTTCAGTGACCAGAGTGTATAAATCTGGATCCAAGTCTTTATCGGAATTTCGCTGATATGAAGTCATCAATTCTCTCAGGATTCAACAACTTATCATCTTTGTGCAAGAATAAACATATGTGACTGTGTGGAAGTCCACGCTTTTGAAATTCGATAGTATACACAACTGCATTCATGAATAATAAGTGGGTCAATATTAAAATCTGTAACTGTATACGAATGTAAAGAAATTTGACCACAATTTTGGTTAGATTGTTAAAGTGAATACCTGCTTGAACACGACCAAATATTTGATTTTCCTTCAAGTTTTTGATCAAATGATCAAGTTTAAACTTAAACATCCTGCACAAAACTTCAGGTCTGTCCTCTGGTTTCAATCCCCTTTTACGCACAAATCTTGAAATCTCAGGCCACTTTGGATTGCAGGTGAATTTAATGAAAAAATCAGGGTGACCAAACCATTTACAAAGTGTCATTGCATCTAAGTAATTTTGTTGCATGTACCTTGCACCACCAAAGAAGGATGAAGGTAAGAGAATACGTTTGCCAATTGTAGATGCATCTTGATTGCCATTGCCAAGTTGATTAGATAGATTCTCATATGACGCACATCGTAGTATTTTTTGTTTGCTACGATAGAAATACATTCTCTCAGTCTCTATCATTGTAAAAATATCCACCAAAAATTGTTGAAACAATCTTCTGGAGTTATGAATAAGGGAAAACTTATGGGGCCTTTCTTGAATGATATAAGCCATAAATTCACGCATCGTTAAACGAACATGTTTATTTGTATCTGGATCAACAACATCTCTATGTAGAATGTCAGTGTGATAACCATCCTCTCCATAAGGAAATAACAAAGGATACTGAAGTGATAGAAACTTTGGATGCAAAACATTTATTTGCTGAATATCACCTGTTTGTGATTCAACAACAATGTCTCTTTCATCAAGAGCTTCTTCAATATCACCAACAATCAAAACAGCAATTTCGGATGCGGTCGGAGATTGTATGTCCTACCATCAGACGTTCGTCTTCCTATTAATCTTAATTTTACATTATCTAGTTGGTTTTCTTGTGATATGTAACGATCTCTGACCATCCGGTATGACTTTACCAACTCATTGTTACCATCCAAAATTGTGCGTAATTCCTCTGTAATTTGCGGATCAATAGAATTCCCACTGATTTTTCGATTGCTTGATCGACTGACACGTTAAAATCATAATTATTTTGTATGGATGAACAAAGGAGCCACTATATAATTTTTATAACAATATGACACTTATATTAAACATGGCGGTAAGTGAAAAAAGAAAAGAAACAAAGAAGATATTATACCTTACAGCGTCAATTCGGTTTTGATCTTCATTATCGGTGTCATAGACATACAACTGTGAAAACTTTGGTTTTGCATCATTTACAGGCAACAAACTTCCGAGTCTATGATAGTTCTGGCCGTGTAGACGAAAACAATATGGTCCCCTTCCAATGTTTACAGAGTGGTCAATCTTTCCACCCATTGAAGTAAATGAAAACATCATATTGTAAGTTCTTATGTTTTTCAGGAAATTTTTACTTGATGAATCATTTCCGCGAAAAAGTTGGAGCAACATAGGTGGTGGGTCCTTTAAATCTGGAAGTTGAACCTTGCCATAGAAACAACATAAAGAATAACACCATTTTCCTTTGTAAGGTCTTTTCATTCTCGCCAAAGATCCCATAAAAGCTGCATTACAAGCTTCGCAAATGTTTGTAGGATCACCATGATCAAGATATTCTGGATGAATATTGAGATGAGAAAAACAAAAATTGACGTTAAAATAGTAATGTACTTGTTAATGTGGACTATTAAATGAAGAGTAAAGAGATACTGATACCCTCGATACACCTACATAAGGATTCCTCAAGTCTATTTCAATGTCATCATCTTCAGCACCATCGAGATCAAGTATAGGTATATCCGACAAGAGAACTGATTTATTTCTAAGGTTATGCTTTCTAGATGACATTGAAGAATTATCATTTGCAACGTTTGACATGGATGATGAATCCGTAACAGTTGAGCCTGTATAAATAGTGGTTACATGAATAATTCTGATAAACATAAAACCTTATATTAGAAACAATGAAAATATAACGGTAACAGGTAGTTACATACGATGTGTTATGGAATTCAATGGAGTCTGATAGCTGGTGTCACTATCATGTCTATCTTGATTAATCTTCCTTTTTCCTTTAGTTTTAGATTGATAATTTCTTTGAGTTTGCGGGCCATCATGAATAACGTGACCAAAAGATGAAGAGCGGGTATGGTAGGTTTCATCAGGCTTAGACATTGAAACACATGAACCTGATAGTGTTTATAGAACATTAATTATGTGAAATGCAATTTTTAAAAAAAAAGTCAAATTACCAAAATAGAAGAAACTTACGATTACAGATGTCATATTTAGGTGGTCGTCCAGGTTTCCGTAAAGCTGGTTTCCGTAAAGCTGGATAAGAATCATGACCAATATATATTTAGGAAAGATTGAACATTATTGATCTTGTCATGTTGTTAGACTTTGTGAGTTTGACCATTTTTGACATTTAGTAATATAAAAATCTGAGACTTTGTGAGTTTTAGAGTGCTTACTGATCTTTGGGGTTTGCCTTTTAGTTTTTGTATATTTACTGTGGCTAAAGGATTTTGACCCTATTGTCATGTTGTTTGGAAAGCTTGACCTCAAAGAGATCTATTGATTATAGGTATTTAATTTAATAATCAAGGTCAATGTAAAAAGGGTTACTGAATAAAGTTTACGGGTACGATATATGTTATCCCACATGGTCAGCTTTTGCAATGGCAATGGCAAACATCCCCTAGCAAAAGATAGAAATAGAAGAAAATATATGCAAAACAGAATGTTAATTGAAAAATTACCACTCGGCGATTCATTAGTCAATAGTGTTGCTCCACTTTGTGTGACTTGGGACACGTTGGATATCTGCGTATAACTAATGCTTGGTGTAGCTGCTATACTACCATGTAAGTCCACTAATAACACATAAGAAGAACAAAGAAAGTCATTATGGTAATTCGATAAGTGTAAAAAGTAAAGTAGGAAACAGACTTACGATTTGATATGTCATATTTAGGAGGTCGTCCACGTTTTGGTAAAGGTGGATAAGAATCTTGACCAACATAATTTTCCTTTCGGGTTGATGTTGCATTTGACAACACGCTGGGTATACTCCTTAAACCATGACTCGGGGTATTTGAATTACTACTGTGTGAGTCTACTAACATTAACACATAAGAAAAACGCACAAAATTATTTATAAGAATATGAGAAATCATAAATTTAGGTAGGAGTAAAAACTTACCATTTGAGATGTCATATAAAGGAGGTCGTCCACGTTTTCGTAAAGCCGGAAAAGCATCATGTGTACCACTTAACTCATTGAGGTTGTATGTTGTATCAGGCGTATTGTTATTGGCATCCATTATATCATTCATTTTATTTTTCCTGCTATTATTCTGCATATCATCCGTAGCAAGCGTCGTCAAATTATTGGTTGCATCTGTGTGGAGTTAAGAGATGACTATTTTTTAAAATTGATTCATCAGAAAAATAAACATCATCTAGTATTTAGTCTGTTATTAATTTTCCTCAAATTTAGGACATAAAATAACTGGTGTTGAAAATAACTATGTTTCACCCATGTTCATTTTTAAAACAGTTTATAATTTGATTTTTGAAATATAATACTACCTTCAATCAGTTATCAAGAACGGTTCATGATAATTAGCATTTGTCTTGAATGGGTCAAATAAGATTATAGGCCAAAAATGGCAATTCTTTAGTGTACTACTGTATAATTCTATTTACCAACCCCTTTTGGAAAAGCAAGTTTGAGTTTTTAAAATTGTTTTAAGTAAATTGTTCCATTAAGGGACTGTTTGGCTCAAGGTTACCTATTGCCTAAATCCTTTTCTCACCCAGTTTGACTTTTATGGTCAAAAGCAATTTAAAGGTCTCATTTAGTTGTTATAAGTTTAGGATTGGTAGAACAAAGATTGGTAAAAAGTTGGTTTGAAAAAGAAGGAAATAGGCATTTTTCGTAACACTAAAGTGCACCAGAACACACCAAAAAGTTGCTGCTCAAGGGCTTTTCGTTCAGCGTATTCATAGTAAAGACGTGTCAAAATATGTTTTTTTTTAAATCTCCATATGGGCCACTAAATCTTTTTGTAACTTGTATTCCTTAGGAAGAGTTTTTGGTAGTTTACTTGCATTCTCATAAGTCCATCCTACATTTTTTTTTCATAATGTCACAAGAAAAAGAACAAATAGTCTGTTAGAATGACCTTTGAACCAGCTTTTTTTGTTACTTGATGTACCAATCTAAGTCTAGCAGCACCACACTCTATTGGGCCAATCTTGGAGCTACTTAAAGTTAAAGGGACATTGGTGCTTGTGGGTGCACTTTTAAGCCTTTACACTTGCCTTCTTTCCCTTTGATCTTTGGTAAGTTTCACATCTTCAAGACTTGCATAACTTCTATGCATGTTACCCCTTTTGTCCAGATATAGAAAATACTCACTTTATGAACAATGATACCTACACATTATAAATGTACTAATAACAAAATGTGGATGGATATGTGTATAAAATTTATGATGTGGGTACCTTGAGGCTTGAGCTACTACCATTTGACCTTGTAAAGAACAAACTTGTGGTTTTGCCTTTTGTTTTGGTGTAATTCAATGATAATTTTGTTGTCCAGTACACATGATGACATTGATTAATGACAAATGTAACAACTTTATGTTATGATGTTATATATATGTGTCTTGAATATGATTAGCACAGATTATAATATAACTTAAGGATAAAATGACCACTTGAAAATTATCTAATACTGTTTGCAAAAAGCTTACTATGTCCTAAAATGCCTTATAGAACAACTGTCATTCTCTATTGCAGTTCAAGTGACAAGAAGCGGATCCAAAACCACTATTTTCTATAACACATTCTAAAACAGCTTATTATTATAGAGTCCAAATATTCACTATTAGCACTTAATATGCACTCTTATAGCAATTTTAATTGAGCTGCTTTTTTTGTTTTCCTTTCTAAACACCCAACATAAGCACAAGTGATTGAAGGTCAAGTGAAAAGTTCTAACTCATGTATTTAAGACTTTTCAGAAATATTTTACAAAATACATGACCTGGACCAGTATACAAACACAATAACCGAACACATTAAGGTACAAAATACATGTAAATTTGCAGAGCACAAGACAACACCAATACACCGAAACATAAGCCGATACCAAAATCAGCACAACCCACTCGTATACCAAGACACGAAATCTTTTTGTCCGCGCATTCAACACCCACTGGTACACACCAACACCCCGTTGCAAAATTCTATCCACGTGTGAAATTAGCCTGTATTGAATCTAAAAGCTTCATATTCCAGGTTGCATGTTAATACATATGCAGCTACAATAGACCAAACAAACTGTTAATACATATAAGCTACATCAAACTGCATGCTAAAAGATTATACAAATTAGATGTAAATAATATACAAATTAGATGTAAAAAGTAGAGAGTATACAATAAAAATCCATGGTAAAAAGATTATAATGAAAATGAGAAACATACTATTACTCGATAGGTTTACAACATGCTGATCGATAACATCGACATCCCGCAAGAATAATAATCTTTCCAATACAATAATAATGCAAGACAAATGTTTTAAAGCCAATATGAAAAAATAATAATAATAACAATGGTAAAATAATTAAAATTATTTGTGTCATTATGAAATAACGACTATTGTTCATCAAAGCAATTATTATGAAAATCCCATAAAAATCCCATGAAAATCCAAAAAAGCAAATGCAACAACCATAACATCCAAGAAGACGAAACAATGACCAAAATAACAAAAACTTTAAATAGAAGCAGATAGTATCATTTGACTAAGACAAATAGTGAGAAATATCACTATTTCTCAATCTTGGGTTCGAGTAGCTTCTTTTTGGTAGACGATGCATTCGACAGTTCGTCAACATCAATAACGTCATCCAACTTTCTCTTAACAGGGCTTGTCCCTGTATCCTTCAAAGCTTCAATGATAGAGTTTGTAGCTCCAATCCCGGACGCGCTATCCTGCACCAGGAAAATAATAATTGTGTTAAATGTATTTCCAACTTATATCACTATGATGACTTTATGAGAATAAAATCAGTTTTATTAGTGGATTAATAAGATTACCTCGTATGTGAGACGGGGGGGTGGTGTTATATATCCTAATGATGGAGTTAAAGAACTGCTCACAGTGGCCTATGGAAATTTGATCAATTTAGCATATTAACGTGCAACTATAGAAAATGAAATAGGGATAATTAGAAGATAATACCCCAATTGTTGGAACCTTTAGCTCCAACTCTTCGATAACATCAGCTTCTTGACAAATTTGTGATATTCCATAAACATATTTGTTTTTGGATAGGTTGTAATCTGTGATGTCAACTTTAAAAGCTAGCTTTCTTTCAAGTAAGATTTCAAAATCTTTGGGCAAGACGTCAAGGTCTCCATCCTGTGTGTAGCTCTTACTATTTTAGTTACATTATCATTTTCCTAAATATTAGTGTCGAAAAAGTAACTTTTATTATAAAGATGTAAACCTGTTGTTGTTTTTCAACTAATTCGTTAGCATCTTTGTCTACCAAAGTATTTGCAAGCCGATCAAAGAGAGTCAATGAAACAGACCCCGTATTATCAAGCACTCGAATCTGTATCTTAAACCTGCATTGTTTAATAAGGAAAATATGTTAAATGAGTTGAGATCGGATATATATAGGTTATTTGAATAAGTCATATTAAGATAATACTTACTTGTAAAGAACATCAGTCACCTCACCACATGATTTTGACTTGCAAGTGTAAATAGTCTTCTTTTTAACCAGACCAGACTCCTCATCCATACAGTCCTCTGTCTTCGTGTCAACCCCAAAGTTGCAAGCACGACATCCTAAATAGTACCAGTTGGACTCACGTTCAACACATTTGATAGTGCCAACAATGACACATGACATCACCTATATTTTATTAAATAAAGATGTAAAATAAAGGTGTAAGTATATCGTATATTATGAAAAATAAGTATTCTTAAACGATGTGTTAAAATAACCATTCTTATGTCCCGAATATCAGCCAGATTAACTTTTTCCAAATGGGTCAAAAACTCATCACGAACGGAAATTTTTTTGTAGGTTACAAGAGGAGCAATACGGTGGTCTGAAGATTCCGCACCAACAATTGAAACAACACTGCATAGTTATTTTTTTTGTTAGACCACCAAGCTTAAATATGTATGATCAGAAATCATGTTTAGAAAATAAGGGGTGCTTACTTTTTCTTGAAGTTGATTATTTCGGGAATGTCTTCATTAATGAAAAACCTTGTACAGTTATAGAGATTGGACAAAGTAGGCTTTCCTATAAAGGAGGTAAAAAATATTGCATAAATATAACATCATATTGAATGCATTCACGTTGTGAAATGATTGTAAATAATAACCTCGATAGATCTTGTGTTTGGCAAATTGCATGATGAGGATACTCATTTTAGTCCTATCTCCTAATGCGGCATCAAGTTGCTCCGCATACGGACCCCACAAGGTGATTGACAGCCTAATTCCCCTGTTACATGAAAGTTAGATTTGTTTACAAATGAATTTTTTGTATTAATATAAATTAACTATTTAAAAAGTAGGTATAATTTACATAGTATCTTGTAACTCGAAACGAAGTTGTTTAACCGGCTTTCCTTCAATTATCGGATAATCAATAGATCCACATGAAACAACTTCACCAATCACATCTATAAAATTAGGTAAACATTAGTAAACGTTAGGTTAACAGTAACTGAAAACTTGTTTAGCAAACTGTTTTTATTAGAACTAATGTAGTTTGTCATTTAAGAAACTAACCATAAGCAACAGTAGATGGCCGAGCTTCGTTACGAACAGTTTCAAAGGGCTTAAAGTCAAAGCCAAACAATGAGCCACCAATGTCATCACATTTAACAACTTTGGTTATCTGGTAAAAAGTAACTCGATACTTGTGGGCAACAACATGGTGCTTTCCAAATCTTTCAGTCACTCCAAAATCGGACAAGTAGTAGCATTGTCCTTGCTCTAGTTTTGAATCAAATTTAGAAACCAACCCCTTTTTGACAGACGCGTGTATTTTACAACCCTGAACAAAATAAAATTACACATAATATTTTAGAGGAATTGGAAAAATTGAAATTGATAATATAAAAAGGTAGAAAGGTAGTACCTCTTCATCCATTAGAACCATTTCGATTGAGTAGGTTACCAAAGGGTTGTTAAAATCAGGAAGTTTCCACAATCGGATTACCCGAACCTTAACTTTCCAGTCATCCCTAAAAGGAGTCAGTTCAGAAACCTTTGTTATCTTGCTATCCATATTACTACTTTTCTAAGAAGAGATGAAATTGGGATGTATAGGACAAATGAGTTTATCCTTAAATAGGGGTCGTGAATAGGGTTTTTTAGATTGACATAAATGTTTTTAAAGTTTAAATGTTAGCAAAAAAATCGGATAATCATGTTGATAAGATCAGTTGGAAAATTTTAAAATTAGTTTTAGTCAAACATTATGTACAAAATAATTGTTGCATCCATTATACTAATTTCACAGATATATCCGAAAAATCACATAAAAGGGTATTCAAAATGTAAATTATCAACAAATCTTTATATATAATAAATAAATCAACTATATCAAGCTCTTAGGCAAAACCCCCAATTTGATTAGGGTTTATACAAATTGATTCAAATTTACAACTAAGATGAAGAACCATAACAAAACCCCTAATACAAATCGAAATAATAAACACCCCCAATATGATTAGGGTATAAAAAAATAAAACATACCTGAAACAATAATTGCCAGAAATCGTGTTACAAACTTCATGAAACTAATGTATAACAGTTAGACCAAATCGTTATTGAAGCTGTAATGGAATAAGAGGTGTTGATATTTTCCCATCAGTTAGACCAAGTCTTATGTACATAACTGAAAGGATGGTGGTTTCTTTGGTTATGTTTTTGTTGTCGGTTACTTTTTAGCAGTGTTAATGGTTTAATGTATAGATAAAGATGAGTATCAAAAGGACGCGTGTCTTTATGACGTCAGTTTATGACGTCAGAATTGGGGGGGGGGGTGGCATTCAAAAAGGTTTTTATTTATTATATACTAGGCGAGTACCCGCGCCTAGCGGCAGCGGTTCCTAGCGGCAGACAGTTAACGATATGCGATATTGTCGTAATTGTTTCGTATAACGTTCAAAATAGAACGTGAAAAGATCAAAATGTAATTGCAAACGGTTGTAACATGTGATCATTCAACTCTAGCAAAAATTCTTAACATGTATCAAACGACGTATAAAAATATTTAGTGACTCCAAAAAAAAATTACATCAATTGTTAGATACTAACTAACAATGCACGTTACTCGTCAAGTAAAACATTTTGATACACAACATTTTGATATACAACATTTGAGGTGTAGGCTCCTTAACCGAACTCTTTGACCGGCTTCCCTAATAGCTTTGTAGATCTACGTAATATTCTTCTAGACAAATCAACATAAAGCATATACTATTCCACAAAAGCGCAAAGAAAGTGATCAATTGCTTATCCTTTAAATAGATTCTAATGCACAAAGAACGTGATCAATTGCTTATCCTTTAAATAGATTCTTGAGTTCTCATGATTAGAAGAATAAAAGAGCAACTTGTACTATTATTTAAATCATGGTCTCTCAATATCCTGAACAAACAACAAAAGAGGCAACCTTGAAGTATTAGGACATAAACTTTAAGCACGAAATCTCTTAAAACACCGATGAAAGTTTATGTGACTCAATTATATTATTCCATCGTAAATAAATTTACTAAACAATTGGCTAAAATAAGACACGCAAACTCAAATCATTATTAATCTTGTACCACCTATGAAATAATTAAAAAATATCGACTTAAAGACATCTACCAACTTGTACAAAACAAATTCAACAACAAATAAAAATACACTATTTCCTTGATCAAAATTGTAACTAAACAAGAATTGCTACGATGCGCAGCGTTGCGGCGCGATTTGATATGAAAGTTTTCGATGTAATCGACGTTAGAGAAAGCAGATCCAATTACAACGTTCCCGACATCAAACTTGATAAAATCAACAATGGTGCGTCCATCGTAATTGTTGATGTATGGAATCCCCTTTGAACCAAACTGAACCGATCGAACCATGCACAATTTGAACTGCACAAAAGACAATTAGTTAACATATAAACTTAAAAGATACCCAATACCAAAATGTAATCAAACTCCGCTATATTATTTATTTTTAGCATAGCTACTTTTATTACAGCAGTTAGATGATTTGCAGCTACATGCTGCTACAGGCCTAGTGTTTAACTCGTCTAGCAAAGTGCCAAGCTTTCATTTCCTTATCAACCTGTATATTTCCATGTTATTAGCAGAGGAAGGATGAGCCTACACACACAACAAAATCAAAACTCACATTCTTTTAGCGACTGAATGCTAATTTATTCAATAAAAAAATAAAAAAAAGTAACTCCCAATGCCGTCCTCCACGGGTTATGGGTACCCAATACCGTTTCCGGTGTTTGGGGGAGGTTAAGATGTAGACAGCCTTACCCCTACCTAAGGTAGAGAGGCTGCTTCCAGTTCTACCAAATGCTAATTTATTCAATGAGATTAGAAAAACATAACATGATTAACCTCTTTTTAACAAAATCAGACGAAATATATCGTATAATGTAACAACAAAAAGACATGTGCATACGTAATAACTGCTTACGATTTTTAAAAGAAGTAGTGGCTATGGCAAGAGGTAAGATGTCTCTTTCTTTTGGATAAGGCAATCACAAAAAATGAACTTTGTAGCTTTCTGTTCCAAGAAGTCATTGAACCTCTTGCTTGTCAATTTACCTGGTAACCATAAATTAGATTTATGATGTGTGACAATAAGTATAATCGGAAAATTTGAGTATGAAGAAGACCAAACCATTGTCGCATCTGTAACATTTCTTTCACTGGTGGGTTGATGAGTATTCCAGAAGTTCCTTCCATATCCGATGAAATACCTGTACAAAGGTACCAAAGACATAATGTTGATACTATGCGGGTAGCTCGAAATTTTGGAAGCGATAAGCCTTTTCCTAAAAAGATAAGCTAGTATATATTAGACATATAGCGTGAATGATAAATAGGATAATAAGATGATGTTACTGCTCATCAGCAATCACAACATCTCTTCACAGTACCGCGTAATGCCTTCCTGTAGAAGATCCAAGAGGTATTTGCTCGTGTTATATGAATAGTGCACATATGTCAAATGGATATAAATATAAAAAGATGAGGTTATAATAAGAACTACATAGTTCACAATCTAATATTGTAACACAACCAAACTAAAATCCTAATGCACATACTTACTCTAGATTCACGAAAAGCAATGTAGATTCAGGTAATAACGTTTGGCGTCTACATGTTCCACAAATATGTAAAGGCCATATGGTTTAATCATCCTTTGGTCTACACAGAATCAAGAAGACGATTAGTTTCTTTTATTTTTATGATACTGGAACTTAAAAGACTATAAATGAAGGAATAAATAAAAAGTTGTTGCTCTTTAGTTTTAATATATGAGTTAAGACTAATAATCATATATCACAACTTGAAATTTTATACACGTAGTTTTCAATATTTGATTAGATTACAAAGAATTAACGTAACTTCAACCAATATTCTTTCTATTATACCCATATGGTTCAATCATCCTTTGGTCTACACAGGTTAATATTAATAATTATAATTTGGCTATAAATTTCTAAAATGACTCACCTTTTGTGAGGATTGTCCATATCCGGAGTAGTTATACCTGCACAAAGTACTATTTTGTTAACTTACTGATACAAAGAAAGCAAAATAAATGTCTGCAGTTCCAAATGATATTAATTTGTCCTTACTCAAAAAATTAATGAAACTCATTATCCAAATAAGTAGTCCAAGAGATAGTGTTTGGATCTGCTTATTTTGAAAAACAACAGATACTCATCAGTTTACATCACTATATAGCTAATTCGAGCGACCGCAGAACAGGCTAATAAAGAAGAATATGAAGGTGAGTACGGCGTCAAACTGCATGATACGTTATGACAAATCGGCTACTGATAGCCTGTCTAGCCTAGTAAAATAACTAAAATACATTAACCAACCTGAGTAATGCATAAAAATGGGAAAGTGAGTACGTCATCAAACCTCATGATACATTATGACACATCGGCTACTGATCCACGGTATTAGCATGCCTTCTTAGTTCTTACCTCAATATCTTTAGCCTTGGTATGTAAGAAACAACGCTGTATAACACACAACATTACTTCTGTTTAAATGAAGGGGTTAATGGAAATAAGCTTAGTGGTAAGATTGATGTGTTGCAAAATATGACATTTTTGAAAGAAGTGTGGTTGCATTCCAATTTGTTTTCGGGCCAAATACCCGATTTATCGGGTTTGAAGGAGTTGGAAGTGTTGAGTGTTAGGGATAATGCACTGACTGGTGTTGTGCCTTTGACTTTGATGGGGCTTGATTCTTTGAAGTCGGTAAAGTACCGGCTTTTAGGAGTAATTTGAAGGTGAACACGGAAGGAAATCCGGATATTGGGAAGGAAAGGAGTAGTAGTGATAGTGGCCCGGATTCAGGAAATGGGTCGGGTTCGCCAAATTCAAATGGGGTTTCGTTAAATGGTAAAAAGAAGTCAAGAAATTGGATTGGGGTCCTGTTAATTTCGATTCTTGGTGGGATTTTGGTCATGTTTTTTATCGGTGTAAAGATCATTTCAATCCAAGTACTCAGGATCCGATAACGACAGTGTAAAGATCACAGTAGCTGGTTCGAGTGTCAGCGTTGGCGCACTCAGTGAAACCCACACTGTACCAACAACAGATGGAAATGACATTCAAATGGTGGAAGCCGGAAATATGGTCATTTCAATCCAAGTACTGAAAACCGTCACTAATAATTTCGTACAAGAAAACATATTAGGGCAAGGAGGGTTTGGAACCGTCTACAAAGGTGAATTACATGATGGGACCAAGATCGCGGTTAAGCGAATGGAATGTGGTGTGATAACTGGAAAAGGCTTAGCCGAATTCAAATAAGAAATCGCGGTTTTAACCAAAGTTCGACATAGGAACCTTGTGGCGCTTCTTGGGTATTGTCTTGATGGGAACGAGAAGCTTCTTGTGGTGGTGGTGGTTAATTTCTTTTAGTGTGGTGGTGGTGGTGGAGATGGAGGTGTGTTTTAGAACAGGTGAAGAAGAAGACGATGGTGTTTGGGTTAATGTGTGGGTGAAAGTGTATTTAAGTTAAAATAATGGTCATTTCATCTCGGGTAGGGATGTAATACGCTAAACGTTTGACCTCATAGGGATGATATTTGCAAAGGTTTGTGGACTTGGGGATGTTTAATGCTGAAGGTTTGAGATAGGGATGATTCTTGCGAAAATACACAAACCACAGGGATGATTTTTGCAGTTTACTCATTTAGTTATCATTATGAAGTGGTTAGTATACGCTGATTTGGATTCATACAGGGTATGTTTGGCGCAATGGGCTTGGGCTTGGGCTTGGGCTGGGGCTAGGGCTTTTATTATAAGCCGAAGTTGGAATTTGTATTTTTGTAGACTTGTTTGGCAAATGGATTAGGGCTGAGGCTTATTATTGCAAAATTACTAAAAATGATATAATTAAATGAGTTTTATGATATATGTTAGATATTTTTGTGAGTAAATATGTAATTTATGGTTTATAAGCCTCGGGCTAATGTTTTTAGCCCTTTTTATGGGGCTAAAGTTTTAAGCCCTTTTTAGGGCTTATGATTTCATAAGCCCGCATGACAAACGATACTTATTTTATAAGCAAGCTTATTTTAAAAGCTCAAGCCCCATAAGCCCCTCCCCAAACACACCCATGGTTTTATTACAATGAAACCATTTTACGTGAAGGGAACATGCTAATTTTAATACGTAGTAATAATTATGTGGCCAAATGGATGATACATACTGGGGGAGGGGTGTTCCAATTTTTTTATGTGAAATAATTTGTTAAAAAAATGACTATTGATGACATTAGTTTTAATAATTGTATCTTTTTTTCCAACTAAATAAATGAACGCGGCAAAGGTTAAAATAACTCATATATATATCATACAATTTGCATACAGTTACAACCCAATTTTTTTTTTTTAAATTATGGACTGGGTGTCACTTTTCTGGCATCCTCGTCCATCCAGTCCATGCATATGACATCTTTGTTTGGTTGCATTTTGAGACACAAAGGGCCGAGGTCGTTGAAGATTGTTAATCACGATCGACTTTGGAGAAATTCCGTATAGAAACACCAACCTTGTACTTTTATTTGTTATACATATTTCTTCGTAAACTTATACACTTTCACCTTCACTTTTTGCTTGTAATAATCATTGATTTTAGCAGCTGTAGTGTCCTTGTAAATTTTCATCGACGATTTATTAATCCCATTAAACAAATCCGCGATCAATGTATCAGTCAAGTCCCCTTTGATGATGCCAACCTGTCTAAGCAAACTTGCATCTTCCTTCGTGTCGACAATACCACTCATGAGATCAAGATATTGTGCTATCACTTGGCTTTCATACGTTGCGTTGCTACTACTAGCCATTTCATAAGCTGCTAGGTTCCGCAATATGACTTCTGAGTTTGCGGTTAGGGTAATCACTGGTAGGTAGATGGTTGTGATCTTAGAATCAAAAAAGGGCTTTAACATTCCGTCTTTTAGAGGCTTGAATGATATACCAGCCATTTTGGTTAATTCAGAAACCGAAGGGATTTCTATCTCTTCAACTAGTGAATTGTTAGTGGCACTTTCTTGGAGGCCTAGACTCTGGCTGACTAATTTCGAGATCATGCCCCATGGTAAACTTGTGATAAATCGAATTGGCCTAATTGAATTTATTATGTCAGTTTTCGCTATACCTATAATGTTTTTGACCAGTTGATCATTAGTAAGATCGATTTTTGCTTTTTGCGATGCTTGTGGTGATAATTCTACTTGGACTTCTCGTGGAGGTGAAGCGGGCTTCTTAGCGCTGTCATCTGTAGAGTTTATAAGTTTCATTAGATAGATAGAAAAAATTTAGTGTATGATTTTATACTAAATCTTGAAAAACATAAGTTAACTAAATAAGTTAACATGAACGATCGCATGTGTGACTCACAAAATTAATCTTATGTAGAAGATCCAATAAGTAATCATCGTGTGCGCACCTGCTAGCCTCTGAGGCAAAGTAAGCATCTTATGTAGAAGATCCAATAAGTGAAGTACGTTCATTTCTTGTATGTCTTGCTGTTTTGACTGCAACACAAAAGGCGAATGAGACTCACAAAATTCCCACATCAAGGAGAGCAACTTAAGATCATTGTCGTTTGACGATTTTGTATCAATGTTTACAACTTCCTTCAAAATAATCATCGGGATTTGATTTTCAAGCATCATTACATCGCTAAAGATACTAGCATCAATAGCAAAACCATTTAAATCTTTCCTTAAAAGGAAAATGAAAAACAACGCATCAATGGCAAGCATTAATGCCAAAGTATCATCCTCAAGTTCAAGGTACTTATGATAACAAGCTCGGATTATTGGCCCGATACTTTTAAGCTTTTCTATCACATGATCGATTTGGTCGGGATTCCAATAAGATTTGACTACATTGATCTTGGATCGTTCCATGTGATAGAGTTCGGGGCGTGAATAATGGTATGGCCCTAACGCAATCATTTGAGGAGCGTAAGCTTGAGGCTTTACAACACTTATAGAATTGGGCACTTGGCAAACCGATATTGGTATGTTTTCGTCTGATAGAATATTGTTTTGGAGAACTTGTTGGGTTCGAAAAACCCAATCTTTTTCAGACAAGTTCAAGTTCGAATTCAAACTGGTGTTAGAGGAAGAGGCAGCCATTGGTTGTGTAAATTGTTTGATTTGTAAAGATTTAATGCATGCATTGATCATATCATGCATTTGAAAACCCTTAAATAGAGTTTTCAATTGAGTTACAGTAAAAAAAAAATTTAGGTCTTTGTTTAATCACATGTTAGGCCAGCAATCACTATAACTTACATTGTAACGTTTATTGCCAAGATTAAATACATATAACTTTATGTTAAGTGCTTCAAATGTCTATTTACTTTTACTTGAGAACAAATTAGAACAAAGTCGATTGGCTATTTTAATCTTGTTATTTAAGTTAGGTAATATCTAAAAATTGGACGACAAAGATGTAATGTGACTAGGGCATGCTTGATAATAAATTGTCAAACAAGTTAAATAAGCTTGACATTAATGGCCATGAAATATCGCTATTTCACCTGTTTCCATGCTTCAAGTGATGCATTTAGATAGTTAGGTGTTGTGTTGGATTGAATGGCGGAGGGTCTTCCTTTTATTGTTTACTTTCATATGGTCGATAGCGGATGTAGAGCGTGTTTGGTAAAAGTAGTAGTGAGCTGTAGCAGTTTTCTATAAAAATGTTTAGTTACGTAGTTGAAGGTGCAATCTTAATGTGTAAAACAACTCTTAAATGTTCAACGCTCATAAATGCTACTTCATTGAGCGTTAAAAAATGAGCATTCTGAAAAAGTAGATAAAGCTACTTGTTGATCCCAGATTAACCATGATCCAATTCCTTAGGCTTGTAAAGAATAAGTTACACTAGATAGATCTAGTAAAACTCTTATAGAAGCTGTTTGGTGGAACTAGGTGTTATGCGGAATCTAACTCTTAGCTTGAATAATGAAGAATTGTTTAAGCCGTAATTGTAAATACAAGAATGAACACAACACAACAGTTGCAATATTATTGGTGAATAATACAAGTTCTCTTGCTTTAGTACTAGGGTTACAAACAACCTTGAAGCAATAAACTCTTAAACTGATATGCACCTTTCTCTATACTCTAAGGCCTCCTTTTATAGACTTACGGAGTCCTTTACAAGATAACTATGAATATTCTAAATATGCACAACATACGTATAAGTCTAACCATATAAGATATCTTCTAAATATCTTCTATACTTATCACATTGCACGTTTTCTTATCAAAGCAGTACAAACACTTATCTTCCGACACATCAAGATGAACATCTTCAAAGAACTTTAACTGGCAAGACAAATATTGCTCTGGCGGTACTAACTCCAGTTAGTACTGCTAGTGTAAACTGAAAGTGCTTGAGCAATACTAGTGTTCAGCCTCTTAATCTTTTGAGGATTCTTCCAAACACTATCTTCCTCTTGCAATCCTTATTGCTTATCACACTGACCCATGATCTTCCTTAGCAACTCTCTTGCCATCTCAGAATCTTCATTCACTATGAGTTTGGCAGATAACATGACAGTCATTATATTAGCTCTGAGAGGATACTCTTTCTCTACCAGCATAAACACATCAACTGCATATGTAGTAGAGACATGATGAACACCAGATGAATCATACAGCTTCTATGTTGTTATGAGCTTGAAACTTCCAAAGGCTGTCATAAGGATCAGGCTCAAACAATCTTTCCAGCTAAACCCATAGCTCTTTCTCCTTATCATCTTCAAACTCTGCTTGGTTGAATATTTCTTTCACCAAATCCCAGAGCTTCACTAGATCATCTCTGTCAAATGCCTTAACCATGTCTTCAAAAGTTTTGTACATTTCAATGTGATTTCCCATTCTGATTATCCTCCAAGTCTTTCCAAAGTTTTCTATGTGAATCTCCCAGTCAATGATAGGAAATTTGGACTGCAATGGATCAACATTCACATCTTCTGGAAATTTCACCATCATCTGTTGAAGTCTTTCATCAGTCATTTCTTCTACAGTAGATTCTTCTTCTTCTACTCTCTGTCTTTTTAATGATTCTGATTCTAGTGTTGTAGTTGTTCTTTTGATTCTTCTGCCTTCTACTTCAGTTCCCATAAGTATGAAGTCTTGTACACTCTTATAGGCTTTGATATACATCTCTTCAATCACTGCATATGTGGTATGTGCTAAAACACATACCTTTTCTTTATCAAAATAGACCCAAAATAACCAAGAAAGAGCCGTTTATTGCTAATATTTGTGGTTTTCTTGAGTTTGTGCTTGTGCAGGTATGGATATGTAAAAACACGCAAAAAGGAACCAAATCATCGAAATCCGAAAGCACGAGAGATCAAGAGAGATTAAGCTGAGCCGGAAGGTCAGAGTTGTGCATTTATGAAGATTTCTAATCTCTGAGGATGATTTGTGAAGATTTGATCAAAGTTTGTAGAAATGTCAGAAATAGTCCCTCAACTTTGAGAATTGGCAGAAATGGCCCTTGAAGATTCAGAAAGTTGCAAAATCAGTCCCTGGATTATTTATGATTGACAAGAGTGGTCCTTGAAGATAATTTCAGAAATTACATGTTTGAACCTTGGAGTTTCAGTTTTTACATTATTGGTCCCTATGGTTATCCTTGGTATACTTATCTAGTCCAATATTATCACTAAGTCCAAGTCCAATTACCACACTAATACCCGGCCCAATAAAACCCACTATCCAATCCAGTTAACAAATCCCACTACCCGGCTATCCCAATCCAATACCCGAATCCAACCCTTTAACCCGGTTATTCACCCACGTCAAAAACCAACCCACCCGGTCAAACTCATTTGAGTTAATATAAAAAAATACCCAAACGCGCCCTGTTTTCACCCTCTTCCTCCCACACCCAAACACCACCAATACACCTCCGTTTACCAATCCCAAACGCCCAACTTCGTACTAAGCATCTTATCTCAATCTTCTAGACCTCTGACCTGTCAGATGTAGTGCCCACGTGGCCAAACCAAGCTATCTCATTGGACTAGACACCTCATCAAGACAAATGGAGCTCAGTGATTGGCTGAAGTGATGATGGATGAATGTGTGGCTGCTAATGAGCTTCTAGGCTCTTCTCAAGGGATCCCAAGGCCTCTCCTAGCTCGGATATATAAAGACCTCTCATCACAATAGCTCCTTTGTCCAATCTCTTAGGTTTTAGAGAGATTTTGACCTTTCATTTCTTGTCATTTTTAATTGTTTTTAATAGAGTAACTGTTATGCTTAGTTGTAATTTCATTTTGTGAGCACTCTTTTGATTAATACAAGTTGTAATTTCATTTTAATCTCTTGTTACTTATGTTATTATGGTCTAAAGCTCTTCGAATCTGTTCATTTTAACTCACATAAGCTTGAATAAGCTTATGTGAGCTTATTAGTACCTTACATTGCTCTTAATCCCACTTTTTGAGAAAAAGTCAATAAAAGTCAAATATTGTAGTCAAACCTGTTCTAGCACAAAGTCTGTTTCTAATATGTTATTTCAATGAGAATTGAGATTAGTTTTATGATTACAATCAGTTTTAGTAAGAGTTATTTGAATTTCAGTGGTTAAAATGTTTTTATAAAGTCTTAAAGTAGTGTTTGGTTTAAAGGTTAAAACTGTTTTAGAGGTTTATATAGTGGATTAAATCAGTTGGCTTATGTTTGATAAAGTTTATTGATTCCATCTCTGTCTTTGTTTTGCTGCTACTTGCATCATAAGTCAAAATAAGTGGTATTCTGATCTTGTTAGCTTACTGTTGGAAACTAGCTACTGTCATCATCACATATAGGCCTAGAATCAGTAAAACCAGCTTGTTGTAGTCTTATTTCATCATTTTACATCCAAATCAGTCACAAATTTGCATTTAAATCTCATTTTAGTCAACCTTTTTACTGTTTTTAAAAAGTCAAAATCTGTCTAAAAATCTGGTTTTCACAGATCTTGCATCATCTGCACACTGTTCATTTCAGCTTTTCATAGTCTCATATTTGGTCCAGAGATAGTCAGCTAGGTGTTCTTCAAATCTACATATCTGGTTTTAGGTTTAGCTTATTGGATAAGTAGTTAGATTAGCTCAAACATTGGTACCTGTTTCACTGTAACTGCATCAGTAGCCTTGTATCCCACTTGGCCAGTTTTTGTTTGAGCCATAACTTCCTCATATTAAGTCCTACTAAGCTGTAATTTTGGATTTAGACTCTCGGCTAGGTTGTCTTGAGATTCCCACTCTTAGTTTTCACTTTGGCTTATTTGATTAGCAGTTGCAGTGGTAGAAAGTAAGGTCCTGAAAACTGTTTTGCTCATGATAACAGTTAGCTTAATCCTTGGTTACATGCTCATTAGGTGTTAGAATTAGCTTAAAATAGTTTCTGTAGAGTAGTTTTAGCATACATTAGCTTATGTAATCAGTTGGAGTAGTATAGTGCTTATTAGCTTAATTTCTAGTGCTTATTTTCATCTCAGTTTGCACTACAGCTCTGATTTCTTCCACATAAGCTTCACATTTGATATTTTTACTAGAACTAGAATGTCATTTTAGAATTTCCCTGCAAGTTTCATAATTTTTAGACACTGTTTGGTATTTTTCTTAAATAAAAATAGTTTTTTAAGCCTTTTTAAATACCTTTTATTGCAAATAATTGAGAAAAAGTTCCAAAAATTAATTTTTCAATTTTAATAGTTTAAGATAAATATAAAAAGCATAAAAAAGATTTTTCCTTATTTTTTTCCCTTTTATTTGGTATTTTTCATAATTTAAATTAGATTTAAATAGTATTAAATTCATAGAAAATAGGAATTTAATCTGAAAAATATAAAAATAGTTTTGAAAAGTCTTTTATGATATTTTAGATTTTTAGAAAGTAATTTCATAATTTTCCCCTTTGTTTTGATAATTTTTAGATAATTAGTTTATTTTTATAAGTTAATAATTAGTTTTTAATTAAAATAAAATCAAGAAAATTCCTAAAAAATAGTTTTAATTCATAAATAGTTTTCTAATATCATTTTTAGAGTAAAAGTAAGTTTATGCTATTTTTAGGATGTAGATTAGACGTAGTCGCTTTTTATTCGCGTTTCGTTTAATTTCAGTATTTGCGTTTTAATGTAGATTTGCGTAATTTGCCTTAGTTCTTAGGATTTCCCGTAGATTATATGTTCCATTTACTTTCTTTATCCCATAGTTTAGATATCATCATATTATCCCCTTCTGTTATTCAAATCCCGATAATCGAGACGTGAGTTGGAAATTCCATTCAACCCTCGTTCGGAACGATCTCGGTGCTCAAACCTAACACGTTTGAGTTACCCACATACTACACACTTCTATTATTGATCAGTGTCTGAGCCGTTTTAAGTTTCTTACGGTTAGCCATTCACAAGTGGCTAGCTTGTGTGAGTTAAACTTGACGTTTCGACACACTAATCAATATGACTTCCCCTTCAGTTGAACAACCTTTTTGTAGTCTTGATGCTTTAGATATTCCTTCATATGCCTCATCTTTTGTGTTTTTGTAGGAGGCTAAAATCTTTTTCCAGCCATCCTAGCACTTTGTTGTTTTCTGATCATAGCCAGTAGATCTTGTAATGCATCTTCTCTGTCATCTTCATCAATGATTGCTCTCTCTTCTTCTTGTATTCTGGGAGCTAGCAGTGCATCAGATTCTATTTGAGATAATTCTTCAGTTGATACTTTAGCCAATCTTTGCTTTTCAAGATCTTGTGTTGAATAACAGGTTCTTCTTTAATCAGCAGCTTCTAGATCACAAGCTCTGATACCACTTGTTGATCCCAGATTAACCACGATCCAATTCCTTAGGCTTGTAAAGAATAAGTTACACTAGATAGATCTAGCACAACTCTTATAGAAACTGTTTGGTGGAACTAGGTGTTATGTGGAATCTAACACTTAGCTTGAATAAAGAAGAATTGTTTAAGCAATAATTGTAAACACAAGAATGAACACAACACAACAACTTCAATATTATTGATGAATAATACGAGTACTCTTACTTTAGTACTAGGGTTATAAACAACCTTGAAGCTATAAACTCTTAAACTGATACGCACCTTTCTCTATAACCCTAAGGCCTCCTTTTATAGACTTAAGGAGTCCTTTACAAGATAACTATGAATATTCTAAATATGCACAATATACGTATAAGTCTAACCATATAAGATATCTTTTGAATAACTTCTATACTTATCACATTACACGTTTTCTTATCAAAGTGGTACAAACACTTATCTTCCAGACACAACAGTATGAACATCTTCAAAACTTTAACTAGCGTACAAATATTACTATGTTAGTACTGCTAATGTAAACTAAAAGTGCTTGAGCAGTGCTAAGTGTTCTGCCTCTTAATACCCAACAAATACTTGTCAAACAAGCATTAAAAATCGCAAAGTTCAACGTTCACCGCTCATAAATGCTCGGCGCCAAACACACCCGTAATGTAAGGGTTGTTTGGATAAGAAAAGTTGTTTTAAGGTCGTGGTAGTTGTTTTCGGTCACTATATTGTTTTTGTTGGTCGAAAATATCAACTAAATCGTTGTAATTCCTATCTTATTCTTAGTTTTATTTTATTTATAGAGTAAAGATCATTTACATACCAACTATTTTTTACATATAAAGGGATCAATCTTCACCTTTTATCTTCTCTCCATTTTTTGTTATCTAATGAACGAGGTTAATCTCAACAATTTTAAAAACCACTTTCAACCTTCTTCTTTTTTTCAAATATTAATATCTTTTATACCATTAATTGTTAAGCCAAAAAAAATAGACCATTATGACGAGCATTTAATTATCTTTCTATAGACCGATGGAGCATTAGTCCAAATGTCCAATGGTTGGAGCACTTGTGCTTGAGTCAATTGACCCAGGTTCAAGTCCCATCCTTGGCACTTGATTCATATAGGTACCCACATCCGCAAAACCTATGAGCACACTTGAGAGACTTTGTGAAATAAGAGCTCAGGTATCCGAGTCTTGACTCGTGCTCACTCCAGTTAGTGCCCCACTAGGCCAGGAGAGTTTCCGGAGCTATTCCTTATGGGTGGACAATGGCTGGTGCCAAAAGGCACCTGGGGTCAAGGTGTTCCCGCCAATCTACACCTTTTGTGGAATTATCTTTCTATAGATAGGCACTTTGGAATTATCTAACCATATAAAATTTTTTGTTTTTTTTTTACGTTATTGAAATTTAGATGAAAAATCACATGTAATTAAACACTAATTTGAATATCACATGTGATATATGATATGTATATCATATGTGATTTAACACTTATATCACATGTGATATTACATGATTTAACACTGACATCACATGTGACATTCAAATTAGTTTGAATCACATGTGATTTTTTCATGCAAATTTCAGTTTCGAAAAAAATCAAAAAAAAGGCGAAAAATCGTGAAAAAAAATGATTTTTTTTTCTTTTTTCGAAAATATATAAAAGTGCTCGTCTGTAGAAAGATAATTAAATGCTCGTCGCGATCTTTGTAATTATTTTCGCTTAACGATTAACGGTTTAAGAGATATTTAAATTATAAAAAATACGTGAAATATTAAGATGATTTTAATCTCAGTCATTGATTTCTTTTTGCATAAATGATAGAAATGAGTCCCTTAATATGTGAATAAAATTTATTACTCCGTATGTAAAATAACTCTCCTCTTATTTATAACAAACATGCCTCCTTTCAGAATAAAAGATAGATAATGAGCATGGCCTGTACCATAACTCAAACAGATTAGTTTACCAAATCTCCTTAAAAATACATAAATACATAATCGCACGCAAAAATAAGAATGGTCAACTCAATCCTGATTAAGTTTTAATAGGCGCAATCATAGCTAATTCTACAGATTAATATTGGGCTAAGGCCCAAATGTGAACATCTACTCGTAAAAAACTGAAAAATGCTCCTTTAACTCGATTTCGAACATTTTTTTTTATCGCTATGCTCATTTTTGAGTTTTTGACAACAATGCATGACATATTTGAAACCTTTTTCGGGAAATATTTGTATTGTAAATGTTTTGGAGAATAGTCTGCGTTCGATTATTGTCGTAACCTATTAGAACAGTCTCACTATATACCAGAAAATACATGGGATCCATCTTATGTCATCTCTAGAGACTTGTATATCTGCTTTGATTATTTTTTGCAAGGTCATAATACACGTAAACCTTTATTTACCCGTAGAATAAGAATTATCGTCCGTTTAAACAAGGTTTATCATAATATGTATCATGTGTATCTTATCGGCTAATACCCTTGGCTGCTTAAATCATAACAGAATCGCGACAAAAAATTTAATGATACCATTGTGTCTTGATAAAATGCCAATAATTTGGGTGGATCTGGATTCATACATGCATATGCTTACTTAAAGTTAAAGAATAAGAAGATTGCAAAGATTATGCTTGATTACAGAATATATTAAATACTAATTTAGTTATCATTATGAAGTGGTTAGTATATGCTGATTTGGATTCATACAATGTGGTTTTAAAACATTTTACGTGAAGGGAACATGCTAATTATAATGTTGCCAAATGGATGATACTGGGGGAGGGGGTGTTCCAATTTTTTTATATGAAAGAATTTGTTTTACAAAAATGACTATTGATGACATTAGTTTTAATAATTGAATCTTTTGTTTCCAGCTAAATAAATGAACGTGGCATATAAGCAATGTTCTTATTTTGGAAAAGAGAGTATTCATAATTGTGTTTATTTATTTATTATTTTTGTAAATACTACTAAAGTGATTTATTTAATAAAATAGTGAATATATAACAAACATGATAGACTACTGACACTGTATATAGTTAAGACAACGCGTTGGTAAGTTCCTAGACGCATCCTATTTATAAAATCCCCCACCCCTCCGTGTATTAATTTTTTTGAAAATGCATAACTCGGTTGATAGACCGATCAACTTGTATGTTGGTCATGCGGATGGTTTATATTTGTGTGTAAGTATGTATGGGTGGTGAAATTGGTTGTTATATTACCCAAAGTTGATGATATACTCAAATATGATGTGATGTTGAGTTAACGATAATAATGTTGGTTAGTACTGCACCCTAGCCTAAACAATCATGTACTAGACTACTAGTCCACTAGTATAGGTTGAGAGAGAACG
>OU343221.1:37334291-37408332 GCA_910596185.1 Chrysanthemum makinoi | reverse complement strand
TGAAAGAAAACCTTTAATACAATTATATTGGTGCAAGCCATTTTGTCACATATGTGAGTGAATTTTTTTCATAAAAACTATTACCTCCGTTCCATAATAATTGTCCACCATAATTTTTTTAAGTTTTTTTCATTAAATTTTGATCATATATATTTTTATTTGTATAATATAATACTTGATGAAAATTATATGAATAGATTGGGTTTTAAATGTATTTTCATTGAGTATAATTTTCATCTAGTATTATATAACACAAATAAAAATATTAATGATCAAAGTTGAACAAGAAATACTCAAAAAAGTCAAAGTGAACAATTATTATGGGACGGAGGGAGTATGTGGTTGTAGCACTAAAAAAAAAAAGTACAACTTAGTAATATTTACTTCCTCGTTTAAAAAAATAAAATAAAAAAACTTTGTCGAAAATATATTAAAGTGACTATCTATTGAAAGATAAAAAAAATCACCGCGATGGAGTATTTATTATCCCCTAACAAACTTTCGTTTGAAAGATATTTAATTTTCAAATATAAAAAAAAAGTAGTGTTTTATTTTTTGAAATGAAAAACAACGACAATGATTTGTCCATTTGATTTTTAATATTTTTTTGATATTTATTGAACTCACCCTAAGGAATAATGACATTATTAACATTTTAAATATAGTTTGTTAGGGTATTCTAAAAGAGGATTATGGTGAACAAACTTTTGGATGAAGTTAAATCGGATGGGAATTGTTTACCAAACATAAAGTTTCCAGAACTGTTTTTATCTGCATGGATGGATTTAGAGCTATAATCGGATGAAGTTCAATTAGACGAGTAGTTTGTGCCTAACATAAGTCCTTTAAAAGTGATATTGTTTATTTCTAAATGTTCATGCTCGGATCATAGCGAGGGCTAGTGAGACTATGCTTCAATCCCTGCAACGTTGCACCATTTGGACCTTGCAATTAATAAGTTCGACGCTTGTGTGCAGATAAACCTAGGAGCCATTAGGTTGATGGGTTCTGGATTTGAATTCGGGGTTAATAGCGAAAGTTGTTGTTTGGCATGTAAATGTAGGTCCTAAAATTGAAAATGAGTCCTAAATATTTGCTCTGTATAAATACCAAGTAACTTGTCAATTTTTGAGTCATTTTACTTTTTATTACTACTTTGTTGTTTTTTTATAATAAAAATCTTAAACTTTAAATATTATATTCATTTGAAAACATATAAAACACAATTTTTTTTTTTTTTTTTTTTTTTTTTTTTTTAATTTACACAAAATCTATATTCAAATCCAAATAATTAAACCCATCTACAAACCAACAGGCACCCAATTACTTTCGTTTCAGGGCCGTCCAGTGGTTTTGAAGTACTTGTCTTGGCTGTCACAAAAGGGGCCCTCCTTAAACCCGAAATTAGTGTCGACGTCATCACTCATAAACTCATCAATCAACATTGTTGTCACAGACATTGATTGTGAAAAACTGTCTACTCCTTGTACAATTACATAGTTATACATGGATCCCTTTTGAGTGCTTATGGACGCATCTTATTGTTTTTTCTTTTTACGTTTTTCATCTCCGGATGGATATTTTTGAACAGGAGCCATGCTTTACAAATTAGTACATTGAAATTATACGGAGTAACATTATTGCTTAAAGAAAACTAAAGAACTTCTTGTTTACTAACTGATGTATATGTTAATATTTATTATAATGACTAAGTAAATTATATATCATTGTGTCAATGTATCAAGCTTAAAAATAAAATCCTTCCAGTGATTCTAAATTTCTAATCACAACAATAACTTAATTAACATGAATTAAAATTGGTTCGGTAGTCGGTTCGGTGGTTCCCAATCTGCCAATCACAACAAGTCAACAACTATAGAATAAAACTAAAGATGTTGCACAAATCTCTATTAACATCACTACATCAGGTTCCCAAATCCCAATCACAACAATAGTAGTTTAAAAGCTATGAAAGTAAAAACTAATAAGGGGATTAAACTAAAGAAAAAAGGGCTAGATTTGTACCAGTTGAACTCGTTTGAATGAATGAAGACGATTCTCGAGTCTCGAATGGGTTGCCAAACTAAAAAACAGGGTACTGGACTACTGGGCTTGATGTACACCATATACAGGCTGGACAATTATGGGGCCCCTCTTGGATTTTGGGCCCTGTGCAGTGGGTCACTTTGCACAGGCCCAAATCCGGCCATGCTTTCGCTCATGTGATAGTAGTCTATGAACTATTGTAATATATGCACTTTAAAGCAAACAACTTGAGTTTTTATCTTGTTATCATTTCTCGCCGATTACGGTATTACACAATTTAACTTTATGCTGGTTGAGAAACCCTTTCTGCTATGAGAACCACTAGATAATCGACATAAATACTTCTAGGAGATGAGTTTTAACTACAAATAAGCTTTAAAAGAGTTTCAAATAGGGTGACATTTTTGGATATCTAACATGGGAGATAAACTTATGGTTATTTGCTTAAAATAAACGTTTATGACAAGATAAACCTAACTAGTATATGTTGATAAGATGAGATGAATTAGTAGTATCCACTTAGGAAGTCACAAAGTGTAGTACTCTTGTTGCCAACATAATTTGAATCTTTTGATCATCTATCTATTTGTCTTTGTGGACCAAAATGGCCTCGGCCACTTGTAGTCGTAGATAAGGCTATGAAAGTGAAAGGTGTGTGGAGATGACATCCGATGTTCCTTTTTTTCTATTGGAATATATCTCTTTATCTTCAAGTATCTCTTTGTTTAAGATTTTTTATTATTTAAAATGTAATGTATAGATGTGTATTATATAGAGTTTTTATAGTATTTAGCGGTAGGTTCGAGTCTTTTTAAGAAATACAAGAAAGTGTAGTGTCTGCCGATCTAATTTTTTTTAAGGAAATTTGATTAAGCTACTTAATTAACCGTTTGTCTGACAATCTAATGGATATGGTTAGCTTCTTCTTATCCAAAAGATCTTTAATATTGCGGCTAACTTGGAGATAAGAAGGCCAAAATAGATAAGTTTTTCTAACTTGTGTCATGGTGGCACAAGCTTAGAAGTATTTAATGAGAATAAAAATGTTTTTTTAAATAACTTAATTTTCATATAAAACATGTGTAATTTTGGTAGACATCATAAGTTTAGAAAATCATCAATATCAACAAACATAAAAATATGGTAACTTGAGTTTATCTAACCCTTTGTAACCTTTTTCCTTATGACACAAGTTAAGAAATTCCCATAATAGATTTGGTTTGCCACTTGTAAAGTGGTAATAGAAGATCATTCGTAGTTAAGTTTCCTAATCGATGGGGTGAGATTAGACGTTTTCATAATATTCAATCATTCGATTTATTAGAGCAATCATAAAACATTTTAAGTTTTTAACATGTCAAATTTATCAATTTATACATTTTTTGATACTATAAAACATACCATTATTTTTATAATTATATCAAATGTTCAACCACAACACACACATTAAATTATAAAAAATTTAAGATTTTGAACCTCTTCATACGACATAAATTTAAAACACAAGCTTATTATGGTCGAAACTAAATATAAACCTTTAAGACATTTTGTAGGTCGTATAAAACGTCTTCTAACGTGTCTTGATAGACAACTCGCAAGTTATCAAGGAAAATATTGTAAATCTATAAATGGGTAAACATATGGGTTTTTTAGGTTACTTGAGGAGGTGAATCTTTTATTTAAATATACATGGTTTAACTGGAGTATGTGGTTGTCTTCGACCCTCTACTGCTCTACAACTTTCTTTTCTCCAAGTTAATTAGTATCTGAAACCTCCTTATGAAGACATCAAAATGTTTGACCACTAAACCACCTTGACTATGTGCCTATTACTATATACTGTCAATGTAGAAAGTAGGGTATTAAAAAAAAAGTGTTGATTGGCATATTTTTATTTTTGATATGCATACTTCAATGTACAATCTTAAAAAGCACCATATGCTTTATACTTAATAAATGTAGAATCACCATTAAAGTCAGCCAGTTGCAAATCAAAATTGAAAGCGTGCAAATCATTAAAAAAAAAGCACAAAAATAAAGTTCACAAACAGGAAATAGAGAAAGTAGCAAGGGTTGGTATGTTCTTAAATTTTCTGTATGACATCATGCAATCAGGGCAGGTGATATGGGCCACGAAACATAAGTGGGTCCAGCTAACTGCAGCCCACATGATGAAGAAAGACACGACTTTAGAACCAGAAAGTGGGCCCCATTAAAGTCCATTTAGAGGTGAGCTGTAATACAGTCATGGTTTGTAGATTTGGATTTATTTTTACATAAATTTAAAAGGCAAAATACCCCTCCATATATTGTTAGAGCCGAAAATAGAAAGAAAAAATAATATTAATAAACTTATAACTGAATCATACTTAAAATAAAAAATTTGGCTTAAGATAGCACTTGCCTTATTTGATGTAAAATCATAGTGCTCCACTTGCGAAACGGTATTTATAAGAACCATGTTTGGGATCATATTGGCACTTCTACTACTTGCAGTTCAACTTTTAAACGTATCTTAGAGGGGCTCAAGGTTTCTACCGATAAATCAATATAGAATGGGTTGTTACAAATATAACATCATCATTTTGAGCTAGGCTTTATAGTATTCGACATTGTAATAACATCAATTATTGGTTTATAACATATATACTAGAGTTATGTTTATGTTGCTTATTTATTCGTATATATAAGACAACTCTTTTAAAAAGTCTAAATAGTCATCATAGCAAAATACGTATCTTATCTTTTACCTCTCTTTGCCCTCTATATTCTCTCCCTCTTTCTAAACGGCGTGTTCTCGAGTTATTGTTGGAGGAGAAGATAAGAGAAGAGATAGGGGAGAAAAGAATAGAAGGAGTTTCAAAAGAGAGGGGACTAATTTATAATGTGTTCTTAAGTTATCTTACTTTATAATCATTTCAAAAGTGGGAGAAAAAATTTTGAGTAAAAAATCCCCAAATCTTCCTTTCAGTTCTTTTATCTCATTTTCTATTTTCTCTAAAAAAACCTAGAGAACATACTCTTTTTTTTCTTTTTCTTTTCATTTCTCTTGTAAATTAATCTTAAAAACATAGTGTAAACAATCACGTACTAGCTTAAGTTCTTATTCCAAATTAAGATAAATAAAAGTGAAAATTATTGTGCTACCCATTTATTAATAGGTGTTATGCAGACTTGCAGGACTTTAACTTTAATCTCAAATTACCTAGTATGGGTATATATTTTCATATATCTACAGCATGGATGTATGGTAGGAATGATCTAGCAATTAAATTTTTAGCAATGTCGGGTACAAAATCCCATGTATACACGACATGGGTTTTATTATTGATCATACACATCGTATAGTAGATCTGATTACACTTGGACATTTGTATACACGACATGGATTGTTGGAGGAATCTTTATTTTCAAAATTTAAAAACTTACAAAAATACCCTTTAACTTTTTGATAATTACAACTTTTTTATATAACAAACTTTATTTGTCAAATATTTAGCAAATATCTAGCAAATTCGTTAATGGAAAAATATATTACGAAGAGCTCGAATTACGAACAAAACAGGCCAAATATTGATTTGCTTTTACTTACGAAATATACGATTTTATAAAAAATGTTGAAGTTTAATATATATTTAAAAAAAACTTTTGAAAGTATTTAGAATCTTGCATTTTGAAAAATAAAAATACTTACAAAAACTACCCTTAACTTTTTGAAATTTAACTTTTTTATATAACAAACTTTATTTGTCAAATATTTAGCAAATGTCTAGCAAATTCGTTAATGAAAAAATATCGTTACGAAGAGCTCGGATACGAACAAAAGCGACGATATTGATATGCTTTTAGCAGCGTACGATTTTATAAAAATATTGAAGTTTGATATATATTTAAAAAACTTTTGAAAGTATTTAGAATCTTGCATTTTGAAAAATAAAAATACTTACAAAACTACCCTTAACTTTTTGATATTTACAACTTTTTTATATAACAAACTTTATTTGTCAAATATTTAGCAAATGTCTAGCAAATTTCGTTAATAAACAAAATATCGATTACGAAAGCTCGAATTACGAACAAAACGTAAATATTTTATTTATGAAACAAGAAATATCGTTTGGAAATACAAACGTAAATATTCATAAATTTAAAACGGTGTCATTTTATTTATAAAACTAAAAACGACAACATTTTTTATATAAAACTAAAATTTTTATTCATAAATTAAAAACATTACATAGAAAATATAAAACGTAGCGTCTGAAATAAAAAGTTTATGAATGTTCAGAAAAATATAAAATGCAAACTTTTGCATAAACTTTTAATTTATGAATATTTACGTTTATATTTCCAAACGATATTTCTTATTTCATAGAATTATACGTCTTTGTCTCCTGTGATTTAAGAGTATGTTTTGAAAGTTTTTTTCTTAATATATATATATATATATATATATATATATATATATATATATATATATATATATATATCAAACTTCAACATTTTTTATAAAATCGTACGTGCGTTAAAAGCATATCAATATTTGGCTCGTTTTGTTCGTAATTGAGCTCTTAGTATGATATTTTTTCATTAACGAATTTGCTAGATATTTGCTAAATATTTGACAAATAAAGTTTGTTATATAAAAAAGTTGTAATTATCAAAAAGTTAAAGGGTATTTTTGTAAGTTTTAAATTTTGAAAATAAAGATTTCTCCAACAATATGCGTGTACAAGTAATAAGTATGTCGTGTAATTGTATTCTATATATGGGCATAGGTAGTTGTGATCAACAATAAAAACCCCATGTCGTGTATACATGATTTTTGTACCGACATTCTTTAAAATTTAATTGCATGAGATCATTCCTAGCCATACACGTCCATGTCGTGTATATAGTGAAAATATATACCCAACATGGATGGGTAATTTTGAGATTAAAGTTAAAGATGGGTTTGTGCAGACACACCCATTAATAAATGGGTAGCACAGTAATTTTCACTAAATAAAACTCAACTTATCGTCAATTTTTCATTTTTTGTAGTTTTCTCATTTTTTTGTTCCAAAAAATTCAAACAAATAAATCGTTTATGGACGTATTTGATAAAATGTCTAAATATATTATTATTATTATTATTATTATTATTATTATTATTATTATTATTTTGGTCATCAAAAGTAAATACTTATTTGTTTATAAAAAAGTTAGTTCTTTATATTTATTTTTAAAAACATGGATAAATAATTTTTTAAAATATGACGAACTATGTTTTACTGATGAACACTAGTATATATTTGATAAATTTATATTAAGGAATCATATTTATGCTTTTCCTAATATGTTTGCTCAAAAACATATTTGAGCATATTCTAAAGAAAACTAATATACTTCTCAAAATATAACGAAATTTTTAGTGAACTTTAAAAAGATCTAGTATGACTAGTGTACATTCAAATTTAAAACAAAATGAACAACATTTTAAGCCTTTCTTTCTCATCTTCAATCCCATATTACGACGACTTTTCAACTACCAACCATCAATTCCGACTAACAAATCGTTCTTAATTATGAGAAATTAGTGCCCGAGTTGATGGTTGGTAGCCGGAAGAAGTCGTCGGAATCCGGTTTGAAGATGAGAAAGATGAAGATCAAAGAACAAAATGTTATATTAGTCAAATCACTTAAAAAGTTATTCATTTTGGTTTAAATTTGAATGCATACTTAGGTTGGTAGCCGAAAAAAGTCACCGGAATGTAGGATTTAATATGGGAAAGATGAAGATCGAAAAATAAAAGGGTATTTTATTCAAATCACTTTAAAAGTTATTCATTTTGTTTTAAATTTGAATGTATACTAGACATATAGGACTTTTTATAGTTCACTAGAAATTTCGGTACATTTTAATAAGTACATTAGTTTTCTTTGACCTTTGCCCAAAATATTTAGACAAACTTTATAAGATGTTCATTTACATATATCATGTGTTTAATGAGCAAATTCACATTTATGATGAACAAACTCATAGTTTTTTTATGAACAAATTCACAATTATTGATGAATAAGTTTAAAGTTTGTGATGAACTACTGTTTTGTTAATCAAACATCGGATACACAAACGTTGTGTTCATCATTTTTAATTTTTTATTAAGATCGTTCTTCACTATAGACATTGTTCATCTATATAAAGACTATAGTCCATCATAGATATCATTTATCATATTGATGAATAAGTTTAAAGTTTGTGATGAACTATTGTTTTGTTAATCAAACATCGGATACACAAACGCTATGTTCATCACTTTTATTTTTCATTAAGATTGTTCTTTACTTAGACATTGTTCATCAATATAAAGATTATAGTCTATCGTAGATATCGTTTATCATATATATATCATTTATCAATAAAACAACTTGTTTATTGTATACATTGTTCATCAATAAAACGAGTTGTTCACCAATAATAAAGTTTTTGTTCATCATATATGTTGCTCATCAATAAAATGAGTTATTCATGAAAGTTTATAAAAGAAGTTGCTCATCAATAAACATACTCTTATTCATTTTAGACCTTGCTCATCAATAATAAGATTTTGTTTATCAATAAAACGAGTTGCTTATCAATAAAAAAGATAGCTATTCATCGTATACATTGTTCATCAATAAAACGAATTATTCATCATAGACATTTTTCATCAATAAAATGAGTTTTTCATGAATACAAAAGTTTTTCATCTTTATCAGATATAAATTTTGTTCATCATCAGTTATAAACAAAAATTAAACTTTAATAATATTTAATGAAAGAAGTAATTAACATTTAAAATTGATGGAAAAGGTCTTTATTTTAGATGTAGGACAATAATGATGTAAAAATAACAAAAAAGAAAAGAAAAATAACGGCACTAGAAATTTTTTTTGAAAAGACAACTGTCATTTTCTGAAAACTTTTTAAATTTTTCTATAATCATCAAACAAATATAGGTTATGTTACGACCTCAATCTATATGAATTATAACGGTACATTTTTAGCAATTTTAAAGATCTGTCATAATTAAATAACACGTTAAAGAATTATAACTAATTAATTAATCAAGAGATATAGTGTCGTTAAAATAATTCAGAAGACACTACGTTATAAACATAGGGCCTTACTCAATTCTATGTGACTAACTAATAAACGTAGTATCATTAAGACAAGACCTCACTCACTTTTTCACCTCGAAGTTGTTGGGATTTTAGAACAAGTTAACCAGTAACTTCTACAATACGCAACGGATATAGGATCTAGTTAATGCAATTATGTTAAACACGTATTTAATAAACAAATAATTAATACAATATTAATTAATTAAAAAGGATAAAAGAAACCCTAACCTTACTTGGCAATTGATCTCTATTAACGGAACAAGTAAACCAAACGAAACCAAGTATCTAAAATAGATACCTCTACGAGTATCACACACAAACACTTAAACCGAGTACGTTCGATTAGAGCTAGTCGAGAACGTTTAAAACCAATCAACCCTTGAATTGCTTGAATACCACGAACAAATAAAACCAAGAACATCTTCTTATTATTCTGTCCGAAAACCAAACTGTAAACAAACCTTCAATCCGGCGCTAAAGCGCTTACATAGATAGTCGATCAATACCACAAGGAAAAGACAACCATGCAATTTAAATACATACATACATTCATGTATGTATGATCATCTTGATATGATGCATGTACAGTAAGATTTATTAATACAATGGATACATTCCACGCATGTATTATCACGTGAAGCATTGATTGTGAATGGGATTTTTAGAGCATGCATGTAGGACCGAAATCCTATATCACAATATATGATACATCAACTATTAGGGATATAATCTTGTTGCATGTCTATTAGAATAGATGTAGGTGCGTTTGTTTATATAACAAGACAAACCACTCTTTAGCTTGGGCCCTTTGCTTGATTAATAAGCAACAAAAACCCAAGTATCCCTACTTTATCCGTCAGATATGTTTGACAAGGCCCAAGGCACCAAACCGACCCAAGAACAAGTCCATGGGTCGTCCAAAGAGATCGGGTCATATTCATGCATACACGGCCCAAATATATTCAAGTTTAAACGATCGACACGATATCCGTGTTTTAGCGTGTGTGCCCATAGGCTCACACACACTTCTAGTCGTTTACGTGTGTTTTAAACTCCCACAAACCAACAGCTCCCACTTGGGAGTTGGTGTGTCGAATGGCACACAAAACTAACGACGGAAACGCCTAGCAACGCTCTCACTCACTTTTTAACTAAAAGTGTAGAGAATAGTTTTCTAAGTTTCAGTAGCATGGTCATTCAATGTCTTGCTCTAATCATCCTTTGTTATAGATACCATTAAACCATGGATTATGGATCTTAAATCATTCCATATAGTTTAACCATTTAGAATCTCGTTATAGATTTTAATTGAGATATACCAAATGTAATCAAGTATCATCTTGCATTACCCTTTGGGTTCGGCCGAAAAATTATCTTATTAATTCGGAGAGGTGCCATGGTATCTTTCGCACATATCAAGTGGAGTAACAAATCCTTTATTGACTACAAGTGTTGTGGATTCTGCTTCACATCACTCCGAAATATAGCTTTTATAACTACCTTGTTCAAATAGCGTTTTGCGTATACTTACAAAAAGTGATATCCACACATAGCAGAACTTGCTTGCATCTCAAGTCTAAGGATGAAGATAACAAACCATTTTCAATATTTTACTTATGACAAGGATCCAAAAGTAAATGTTTGAAAGTTGGGGAATCCAATATGCATCTCTAGTGAATACATATGAGTTTGGTGGGACCAATCCGAATTCTCGTTAGAATATAACCAACACTCACATTTGCCTTACATAACAATATTCCTATATTGTTAACCGACAATGAACATATTTAGAATAATAAAATTATTCAAGGATTAAACATGCAAATATAGAATAACAATTATTATATGAATGAAATAACAAATACCAAGTATCCTTATTCATCATAAAGTAAAAATTGTCTATCAATCCCAATTATCCAAATACTAAAACAGATATGCATGAAACTCATTTAGTAAGTTGAACCCCAATGTTTCCAACATTCTCAACCTTTCTATAAAAGAAAAACTAAATAGTTATCTGAGTAAACTTTCCGAATACTTACTTCAAAATATCACTTCTAGTGAGGGATTTGAAATATAAGATGAGTGTGTTATCTCATATGCTCATACTATTGCAAGAGTTATAGTGTGGAGATGTCGTCTTACCTTGCATGAGGTATTAGAAATCAACGACATACTGACAGTCATCTTTACAGTTTCCAAAAGTGTAAAGTATTCTCATTTATTAATGTGTAATGCAACAATGCTCTATGTTGAGCATAACTAGTTAGCAGATTTTTCATAAATGATAAAATCCCACTACAACTAGTATTAATAATCCTCTAGCATCATTTGTACTTATACAACACTATGCTTTATAATTCGTAAACATTTATAAAAACAATAATCTAAACACTCTCAATTAGATATTGTTGTTGTCAGCTCATTTTGTTCTTATACAAAAGCAACAACTAGTCTTATACACAATATAATATATACATGATAAACCCTTAGTTTAAAAACATAAGGTTTCCATCCATGTAAATTATTCCAAGTGAAATATATCATTGAAGACTTTCTTGAATAATATATTGCATTTGTGTTAGACTTTATTTTCTGCATTTGTTTATTCCAGATAAACATTTATTCCAAGGTTGTTTGTTTTATTTCCTAAATTCCAAGTGAAGTTTCATTCCAAGCTTAATGATCAATATCTAGCTTAAATATAATGATATCTTCAACATATAAATTTTAAGGAAAAACACATTGCTCCCACTCAATGTCAGATGTACTCAAGAGATATCTTAGTTCAATCAGAATCATATTGTAATTAAATTTAAGATCTCAGCTCTTAGATGCATGATCCAATCCAAAATATGGATTGCTCAAATTTTATATACTACATAAAAATAATATAGATTTATAACCCTTTTGACTACACACTGTCCTCGCAAAAGGTAATCATTAAGAAAGAGTTATAAAATCTAATTATCATATTCAACATACAAATCACATGTATGACAATTAAATATCTTATATAATTAATGCATGTATTATATAAGAAAATTTAATCACAGTTAATTGCTTAAGTATGATTAAAAACTTTTTATAAAATGCCAAACATTAATATGTATACAATTTTGTCCTTGTGAGTCTTTCTTCAAAAGAAACTCATTCCAACCTCATAGGTTAACTGTTAGGCGAAATAACAATCAAGCTCAAAACTCGATTTGCCTTTTAAGGACTGCAACTTATCATTCACAGTTCTAAAAAATTTATCAGATTCAAGATGTGGTAATATATTTTAGTAGTTAGCTGATTTACAATAATCTTCTAAATTATATCCCTCATCATTGATATAAAATACCACTCAAGTGATGAGGCATCCTTTCGGATTTATGAATGAGAGTAATCATTATACTTCGGTTGACATTTTCATGTTTAACCTTAGTATGACATTAATAAGTGCATTTTAGAAGGTTAAGTATTTTGTTCTCAAAAACTTTGAGATATGTGTATACTCCCACTTACTTTTGTAAGTAGAGACAATTCTCTAAATACTAAGTATTTAAGCAACAATAAATTATTCTTTATGGAGAACCACAAAATACATTTTAAGTTCTCATGTCAAGATTTGTTAATAAAATGCTTCATAAGATTTTAACAAATTCAGAACTTAAATCAAGACATAATGGAATTCATTCCAACAACTCAAATTAGGGTTTATAGAAAAACTCTAATTTAGTATCACTCTTTAACCAAAAGTTTTGTGTTTCGTCAAGCTAAGACGAACACCAAAACTACAATCTTCAAGCTAGGAAGTATAGAAAAATCAAAAATCCTAAAGGGTTTATGATTTAATTGGTTTGAGTGGTAAAACCTCAAATCCCTAATGAATTAGGGTTTTCAGTTATAGGTTGTCTTGAATACCTTCTAGGTTTGAACTCTATTGAGTGTATCCATGGCACACGCAATTTCTAACCTTGATATGTTTTGGAGGTAGAGCCATTAATGCTATCATGAACCAAACAATGTGAATAAGGTTTGATTCAACACATTAGATATACCATAATGAAGTGGTATCCTATGAGTTATTAGAATTGTGAAACTATATCAGAATTCCATAGATAACTTAATTCTCTTTGGATTTAAATACTTGTCAATTGGGTAGAGCCAAATTGCATATAAAGTATTTACGAACCAAGTGCATGCAATAATGTATATTCATTTGAACAATACAAGAACCTTACGTTCATGTGTTCACAAGAAGACAGAATTGTTCAAGTATTATATGTTCATGTGTTTACAAGAAAACAGAACATTTCAATAATGCATTATCAGTCTTTGAATAATTCAAAGCCTCATGTTTATGTGTTAACTAGAAGACATAACACATTTACTATGTATACTTTATGTTATAAGTCATTGATTAATTCAAGGACTTTATAATTATGTCTTAACATGTAAGCATAATTATACTAACAAAAGTAATCATGAACACAAACTATTGAGTTCTATAGTAATTTCAAGTTAATTTTATACTTCATAATTATGATCATTATCATATAACCATAATTATGTTGACTAAAACATGTAGTCAAATGTTGAAGTATCTTTACACTATATTATGACATTTGAATGTAGTAGGGCAACAAACATCTAGCGTGTTCACGTCCTAGTAGAATCATTATTAGAATGTAGTAGGGCAATAAACATCTCATGTGTTTAAGTCCTAGTAGAATTCTTATTTACATGTAGTAGGGCATTAAACATCTAACGTGTTTAAGTCCTAGTAGAATTATTAGTTTCCTTTACCTTACGGTCAAGAGATACCAATAATATTGTTGTTCCTTACACACTTTGAGATTTATCCCACTTGTGAAAGGTACAACATCATATTATGAAAATAAACAACACGTGATTGATTGTTCAAACGATATGATAATGTCATAGATATCATAAATAGTTTTAGAACCATAACCTTTAATAAAGAATTGTGGATTATTATTCTATAGATAACACTTCAGAAAGCGACAGCAGGAAGGCAATGTGTTATCATATAAAATAAAATGCAATTTTTCTTTAAGCAATGGTTGTTCATATTCGGAAAGTAATGAATTATTTCAAAGCTAGTTTTAAATGATATAGGTGACAAACAGGAAATAAATCCCGTAGCTCCCACTGAAATTGAAAACATTACATGAATGATATTTCAGTCATAAAATGCAACCTCCCACTGGATTTGTCAACATTGTAAGTGTTACATTTACAGTAGAAAGCATATAGCAGTTTTACATATTTTCCTATTCTCTTCAAATGCCTACGAGTAGCATGTACTTAGGTATAGAACAGAATATATGAAGTTCTACTTATGTAGTCAATGGACTAGCCATTCTATTATTCAATTAACTTGAATCTATAGCATGCAATTCCTCCTTTACCGTCTACATAGCCCCAAGGGTAATTAGCACTTTAGGAATAATAAGAGTCCAAGAAGATTACCTAGCAAATATGCTAGTAATTCCTTTACTCTTTGCGGTTTAAACTCATACATCGTGACAATTGCAGGATGTTATTTATTTTGGTAGCTCTAAACACAATGTTTCCAGTTACACAAAATATTATATCTTTCAATTAACTCTAGACCACAAAAGGGTAATGAAAGATCATAAATGAGTTTATCAATTTGTAATCCTATCTTAGTTTGTCAACCAAGGAGAAAAGATAGGTGTAAGTCTCACTCTTCTTACTAGGAAAAGAGACTAAGTTTGTCTTTCAAAGAAAAACAACTTTGTTTACGAATTATGTTGCAATAACACAATTAATCAGAACATAAAAAATTCAATTATAGTATTTTCGAAAATTATAATCTTAAAAGAATTAACTACCCAATTAATTACTAATTAAGACTAAGATCCATCTTGCAACCCCACTTAATTACCATAGGTCTGACCAGTGTATAAAAAAATTTGGGACAAGAGGTAAGCGACGAGCGTTAATTGCATAATGCAACTCTTAGATTTATGAGACTGTTTAAGGCATTGGTATCAAGTAATAATGTCAAAAGAATGTTTAGTTCTCATCTTATGCCTCGGGTTCAAGGTCTGACCAAGCTAACTCGAAATAAGTCGACCAAGTATGAACGTGTAAAAATAACCAGAGGTCTGACCAGTGAGAAATAATTACCATGGCTTGGAAAGGCCCTTAGGTTTGACCAGAGAAGTCAATCCAAATGCACGTGTTCATAGTTGGATGGCATAGACTTAAAATTAACAAATAGATATGCACATATAAATGTGTTAAAAGTCGTGTACAAAGAAGCATGCAAAACAATTTTGTAACACTAATTTTAAAAACTTTGGTAATGACACTGTAGTGATCATCATGGTTCAAGGTAGCTCCAATCGAGCATACAGGGAGGCAGGGACCGGGTAAGCCAAGCATAACCTTAGACATCCTTTCGGTGTATGATTTGCATTACTGTGGCACCTATTTGAACCCCTTTTGAGTTTGTTCTAGTGGGTGAGCCGTACATCCCAAGTGTCCATAGCGTCTAGTTTTGAAATTCTTGAAAACGTGTTTCATATATTAGGTTGCTTTATTTTACAAAAACAATTTTTCATGAATCAAATAGCAGGTCACAATGAGCATGGTATTTAGGCGTGTAAATAAAGACCAATATTGATTTTATGGTTTTGATATGTATTATTCCATATTGCATACAATTAGGTGTCAAAGCAAGTAACAATAATGCACATAATGGAATCACAAACATATAAACATAAACATCAATATATAACCACATATTGTTCCGAGTTCTCTTGCGAGTCTTCTCCAAAAGGAGAACCATAAGACCGTCACTAGGATACAATACATAGATCGCCCCATACATCGCAAAAGCAATTGAGTGGGTCTTGTGGCTGGAAAACACATAAAACGCATGGCAATCTCAATTAACAAGTAATTACGCAATTTTATGTATTTAATAAAAAATATGTAATTCTAATTATCCTAATAATTCTAATTAACAATTAATAAATTCAAATTAACTTTTAATTCTAATTAGCAAGTAATTTTAATTAACATGTAATTCTTAATTAACAATTTAATTTCAATTAACAAAGTAATTTATAATTAACATGTAAATTAAATTCTAATTAACAAATTAATCCCAATTAACAATTAATTCTAATTATCAATATAATTTTAATTTGTGTGTGACTAGTTATTATTTATTAAACATTGACAAGTATTGCATGTAATTATCAAAATTAAAATAAAACAAATAACTAAACTAGGTTTCATGCAGCCTTTTAAAACATGTTTATTAATTCAGAAACGTGTAACCCATAATTGCAAAAACGAGTTGGCTCGTGATGCCACTGTTGGGATTTTATAGCAAGTTAACCAGTAACCTCTACGAGTACGCAGCGGATATATGATCTAGTTAATGCAATTATGTTAAGCACGTATTTAATAAATAAATAATTAATACAATATTAATTAATTAAAAGGGATAAAAGAAACCCGAACCTTGCTTGGCAATTGATCTCTATTAACGGAAAAAGTAAACCAAACGAAACCAAGTATCTAAAATAGATACCTCTACGAGTATCACACGCAAACACTTAAACCGAGTACGTTCGATTAGAGCTAGTCGAGAACGTTTAAAACCAATCAGCCCTTGAATTTCTTGAATACCACGAACAAATAAAACAAAGAACATCTTCTTATTATTCTGTCCGAAAACCAAACTGTAAACAAATCTCCCTTCGACGCCTAAAGCGCTTACATAGATAGTCGATCAATACCACAAGGGAAAAGACAACCATGCAATTAATAAATACATAGATACATTCATATATGTATGATCATGCAAATATGATGCATGTACAGTAAGATTATCGATACAATGGATACATTCCTGCATGTATCATCACGTGAAGCATTGATTGTGAATGGGATTTTTAGAGCATGCATGTAGGACCAAAATCCTATATCACAATATATGATAAATCAACTATTAGGGATATAATCTTGTCGCATGTCTATTAGAATAAATGTAGGTGCGTTTGTTTATATAACAAGACAAACCACTCTTTAGCTTGGGCCCTTTGCTTGATCAATAAGCAACAAAAACCTAAGTATCCCCTTACTGCCCGATCAGATATGTTTGACAAGGCCCAAGGCACCAAACCGACCAAAGAACAAGTCCATGGGTCGTCCAAAGAGATCGGGTCATATTCATGTGTTAGGATTTGGAAAATCCAGTAGTTAATGTGTCGGTCACCTCAAGTATATGTAATCGTTAGAAAGCTCGTAGTCGTAGTTATTTAATGTTAAGTAGTATTTAGTTTTGTAACACCGTGGAGGACGGACGGGTCTTTACCCACTGTATGCCTGATCCACAGCCCGTCAGGTGGCGTTTTATGTAAGTACTATAACTACTCTCTACCTCCCAAGGTAGAGAGTTGGAGCTCATAATAAGATTTTTCTTTCTCTCACTAAAGTTCCCAAACCTCTAACTTTCTCTCTCTAAAACTCATCTCTTTGTACGCCTACTTTGGTTATGGTTTGATGTGTATGTGAAATCCAATATGTTACAAATGGTGTCAAGAGCCATGGTTAGATCATCTCTTACATCTCTTTGGATTTCTAGTGGTTTTTAGGTGGTTTTTGAGTTTGAGAAAGTTTAGTGGTTTTTGCATCATTTGGTTGATTTCTAGTGTTAAAGTTTGGATTTTGATTGTACTTTTGTGTTTAGGATCATCATAAGTGTTTAGGTTTTGATTTGGAAGGCTTGAATCATTGTGGTTGGGTTGTTTTTGGATTGAAAAGTGTGTTTTAGAAGTTTTTCATGTTAGCGACTTGGCTCTCAGTATAATATTCTTGGTAGCGACTTGCTTTGTAAGTCTGTAGCGAGTTGTAGTGTTGTTTGGTGGCGAGTTGGTCCTAGCGACTTGCCTTTAGAGACAAGCAAAGAGATAGAGAGCGATCCTCGTTACGAACGAGTTCGACTTGACGGAAGAATTCCATTATGAACCTTGGATATATCTTCTCGTTGATTTCAAGAAGACATTCTAGTCCTATGGCTCGGAAGGAGGTATTGATACCTTCTTCGAATTGTAGAGAGGTGTCTACAATACGTCCTTCATGGAAGTGACGATTTTTGAGATTATTGAAACGGACATGATTGCCAGTGTTGGGTTCAGAGAGAGATGTTAGTGTAGACGCTAGTGAGTGAAAAATCAAACTCATATTCATGCGTCATAGTTGAACCTATAGTAATGACAAGTTAATAAAAGGAAATGTTTGTGGTCAACGTATGTTAATCTAATGTTTTTACTAGATTTTTATTAACAATGGTTTTTAACAGAAAATACACTTAACTCACTTATGGTTTTGACATATAAGTGGAGTATTACTCTTAGACGAAAAGAGGTTTTTGATTTGCATGAAAAAACTGTTTTTAAGAGGGACGGATCCCACGGTTCCTTTTCAAAAGGGATCGCTAGTATAACTTCCAGGGATCCGTAGATCTCAGTAATTAAAGAACAGATTATATGAAAACTCATAGATTTTTGAATCTCATAATTTTATACCAAGATATATGTTTTAACCTACATTTTCTTTTAGCATGCATACATGACATCTAATGTATCACAAAAGAATATAAAACATATAGATCAAAATAAGTGACAAACACATTATGATAACAACAACCTAGATAAACTAGATTATTAATAATATTGCATTTCAATACTAACGATGATACAAATGATTGGGTATATGATCCCAATATAGATTAACAACACAAAGTAAATGTCTCTGTATGTGAACTTCAACATAGGGAACACAAGTCGGATGAGTGTTATGGCGATGAGCACGAGTGCGATGTAAACCATGTTGAAGACGAATCTTTCTTGGTTTTGGTTGAGATGAAGTGAGGAGGAAGATGAAATTTTTGAATGAGAGAAGATTTTTGAAATTGGAAGATTTTGAAAAAGTGAAGATTTGGTAGAGTGGGTAAGCGATGGGGTTTTATAGGGAAGGAGGAATTTTTGAAATTCGTGTTTTGTTTTATTATTGGATTTAAAAGGAACAAAACAAAGTATTATATACCACAACTTTAGACGAGAAATAAACACGTAGAAAAGGACTTCCTAATGAAGCTTTATGTAAAATATGTATAAGCACAAAAGATAATCATATAAATACCTAAATAGGCATACTTAATTATCAAGCAAAATAAAAGGAGAATCATACCTCTAGAGCACTTAGGAATGTCTTTACAAATGACACAACAAATGTCACTTAGACGATTCCTGCTCCTTTGCGATTAAGATACCTTCTTAAGGAAGGTATTCTTGTTACCAAGCTACTCCTAAAGCTTGGTGGGTATGAGCTTTGACTAATAAACATGACAACAATGATTAGTGCAATTAAATAAAAAAAAATAAAAAGAAAAAAAAATGTTGTTATCAACTTCAACATCCAAACATATAGTTTTGAAAAACATGGTGTTTGCTTTTATGAAAAACCTTCTTTGTAGTTTTCAATTAACCATGGATCGTATCAAGTTTTAAAGTACAATATACTTCAAGAACCTTGGTAACTTGAAGCTCGATACCAATTGTGGAAAACTAGAAGGGGGTTGAATAGTTTTACCAATTAAAACTTCCTTTTAATCTATTTAGATCGACTTATGTCAATCTATTTGGATGTGTGTGTTGGATGTTGATAAACAAGCATGTAAAGGTAAGTAATGAAAAGATTAGAGTAAGAAGCACAAAACCACAACGCAAGTATTTATAGTGGTTCGGCTACAAGGTCACCTTCCTTGCCCTACTCCACTCCCCGAGTCACCTACTCGAGAGTTCGTAATCACCACACCAATCTCCTTATGGCGGAGAAGCCTTCACAACGTCGCCTACTCTTTTTCCGGTACTAGGCTAACCACCGGGTTCTTTCACTCCAAGGTGAACCACACCTACACAACGTCGCCTACCCTTTATAAGGTACTAGGCTAAGTACCTAGTTCTTTCACACCGTAGGTGAACTACACCTTCACAACGTCGCCTACCCTTTATTAGGTACTAGGCTAAGCACCTAGTTCCATTGCAATGGAGGAACTACTACCACACTACACCAACGACTAATCCCAAAGGAGATCTACTCCTTTACAACATCATCAAGGATATCAATATCCTTGGATCTAAAACTAGTCTATCTTGTACATCGAAACACACCATATCGAATGTACATCTAAGGCACCTTTCACTAATGCCTTTGACTAGATCTACAAGACACCTTTCACTAATGTCTTGTATCTTCTCTTCTAAGCACCTTTCACTAATGCTTCTTTGTCTTGACTTCTAAGCACCTCTCACTAATGCTTCTTAGTCTTGACTTCCAAGCACCTACCACAAGTACTTTATCCTATAGACGATAGATACCCTTCACTAATATCTTCGTCTTGACTCTTAAGACATCTTTGACTAATGTCTTCAACACTACACTTCTTTGAAGAAAGAAGGGAATCATCAACAAGAAAACTTCAGTAGCCTTGATGATGAGGAAGCATGGCAACTCATGGACTTGAGCTTGCTCGACTTCAAAGGTGGTGATCTTGCCTTTAAGAGGAACCTAAAAGATCACACTAAAACAAAACTACAAACATAGATCTCTTGGATCTAAGGTTAGTGAGATTTAACTCAGGGGAGAAAGTATATTGAAAGGGGTGAGAAACAATGAAGAAATGGCTCACTATTTATAGAGGAAGAACCTCTACTGTTCCCCGGATCCCACGGATCCCTACCACAAGGGATCCGGCTAGCACAAAGCTAGGGATCCGTGGTCCGCTCCTCTTTGCCCATGGGTATTTTTGGTTATGGGTCATGGGTCATGGGTTATGGGTTGATCCATGGTTTTCTTTCTAGATACAATGAACTTGGTTAAGTGGTATATATAAAACCATGGGTTATGGGTCAAAACCATTTGCTAGTATTTACCCATTTTGTATATACTTGTATTTACCCATTTTAGCATACACTTAGTTTTTACCCATTTTAGTATACTTATTTAAGTATATGTTTATCCCAATATGTAAACACTAGTTGTTGTACATATGTATCTAAATCATAAAATCACTTGTACTTGTTTTAGTGTTTTATGTGACAACTTAATTGTGTTAGAAAACTATTAACTCAAACTATTTACGTACTCTATTTGTTTTGTTAAAATTATTTTACTTTTGTTATCTAAAAACATTAGAAGATCGTAAAATATAAATAAACATTTTTACGGCTTATTTGTATTAACAATCTCCCCTTTTGTTGATGACAAAACATAAAATTATTTTAAGGAAAAATCTAAAATTTGTAAAAATTTGAATTTGTAGTTTTTACTTTCTTCTCCCCTTTTTGTCGAAACAAAAAGTGTTAAAAGAAACTAACACAATTTTTATAAGAAAAAAAAATGTAAAGAGAGCAAGTGACCGGAATGGTACTCGTCTTAACTCCCCCTTGACGAGTCCATCCCTATGTAAGGGCGTCAAGGAAATAGCGTAAAATAAACTAATTGTGTTTGCAACTAAGTTTGCAAATGGTTCGATCTAAGTGACGAACGTGCTCCCCTTGAATATTGAAATGTTGCAATGGGGTGTCATGAAGTGTAAACCTAGTATTGCAAATAATTTGCAATGTATTGCTTTGACATAAAGCTCCCCCTAGCTTTAGAGTGTCAAAGTCTTCATATGTAAATTGAATAACTACAAAAGAAAGGTTAGAAATCAAGAATAATTCACAATTTCCTGCAAATGTGTTTCAAGTTAGTAGAAAGAAAGCTTTCTGTTTCACGGATCCCGCGGTTCCCTCCTAGTAGGGATCCTTCTAGGCAAATCTGAGGGTCCGTGCGGTGATGAATAAAGTCAGCAAAGATTGGTATAACAAGAAATGTTAATACTAAAAAGAGATATGGATTATATAGTATACTCACATACTCAGAAATATAGCAAGTAGCATGTAATCCATTTAATAAACAAGAGTTATGATACACATAACTCAAAAAATATGACAATAGACAATACATGACTAGGAATTTCTAGATCACCTAACGCTTGAAGCTAAGACACCACTATAATCTTCTAGCTCAAGTTTTGTTTAGGTTTAATCTCGTTGAAACGTTCGAGGAGATGATAGAACATGAAACGTTGGTCTTCTCGTACTTCATGTATCAAACTTTCAACATGTTGACAATGATAGCAATCTTTGTCATGGCTAGGTAGTGGTGGTGGATGAAATGAAATGGCTTGATTCGAAGGATCAAGTGAAGCGGCTTGTGGAGCTTCAAACGATGGAGGGATTGGTGGAGGTGCATTTAAGAATGACTCAACCAAGAATGATGATGGTGGTAGAGAAGTGTCAACTTCCATATGGTCGGGTGGTTGACTTTGATGATTTGTCATAATCCAAATGGGATTATATGATGAAAACGCAGAGAAGGAAACCGGAGCAAGTGTTGACTCAACACCTTGATTTTGAACCATTATTCCTCCTAATGAGGGGAATGTTGTCGGCGGAAGCGGATGAGACGGCCTAGGAGGCAAGTCCTCTAAATTGTAGAGGTGTGGTGATGATAGTGGGGATGTAAATGAAATAGCTCTAGGAACCAATGGTGATGGTTTGGTGGAGATGATATTGTTTGGCCTAGGAGGTATGGTGGTGTTTGGCAAAGGTAGTTTTGTGGGTACTAACCTTTTAGAAATTGGTTTGATTGGATGATGAAGGATTCTATCATTTGTCGGCTTGACCGGAGATGATTCGGTTGATGAAATTTCGTGTATAACACGAGCTCTTTTCATGGGTGGTTCTTTGGTGGATAAGTTACTACTTGGGGTTTTCCCCATGATGAGATGATTTCAAGAGTTTGCAAGAGCTGAAAGTTAGGATGAGAGTGATGACTAATGGAGGTCCTAACAAGGTGGTTTATAAACTGAGAGGTTTGGCAAGTGCATTTAAGCTTCAAGCCACTAGAATTCATTGGAATGTGATGATTGACATGCACAAGAGTCAACTTCAAAGGTTGCACTGATCTAGGAACTCATTTAAGATGAGATGGAGTGTTTGAGTTAGGAAGATGAGTTGAAATGATTGCATTAGCAAGATTTGACCTATACTGTCATACGGATCCCACGGTTCCCTCCTCAGAGGGATCCGTCTAGGCTAATCCTAGGGATCCGTCTCTCAGCAGCTATGAAAGATTGGAAATGATGTTTCTAAGATCTAAGACCTATATCATCTTGAGTGTTTCAGTCCTCCTAAGTGCTTTAAATGAAGGGATGCTTGAATACTTGAAGGTAATGAATGATGTAGCTAATGTTTGTCTTTTGTGGAAGGATTTGGAACTTTCAAGAGTACCAATGGATGAACAAAGATGACACTAAAGATTTAGAATGTCAATTGAAGCTAGATGATCCTAGAGATCAGGTTGTGTCTTAGGATAGTGTTTTGGAAAATATCCTAGAAGCTTTGAGATGAGAGAACTAGATTTTGATCAAATTTGATCAATTTGGAGGTGAGGATGATTTATGATCAATTTTGCAATAATTGAAAGATTTCTAAGACTAGATGTGAGGGATTAAGTAGATAATAAGGTGTGAGTTTAAGAGCGGAAGAGTAACGGATTAAAACAAAACGGTAGATCTACAAGCATTTTTAGAGTGTAACCTCGGTGAGTTATGTATGAATGGGGAAGATTAACCTATTTTGATAAGGACTTAATTTGCCTTAAGACACTATGTTTAGCTTAGTGTGAGGTGTTCTAAGAATGTTTTTGAAATACAATGCTTGTAATTGCATTTACTGTTCGACGGATCCCACGGTTCCCTAAGAGTAGGGATCCGTCTAGTGTAACTTTTGGGATCCGCCCATCTGCTCAGCAGGACCTTTACTAAAGGTATGCAATGATCTTGACAATGCATTATATTTCAAGATTAGTTTAAAGGAGTTCTAAAACTAAGATATCAAATGTAAAATGTTTTATTTCATGAAGAAAATTGAATTACATTGATAAAGCACGAGTACAAGAGATTTGATCCTATTTTGGAATACTATTGGTTTCCTTGAGTGTTTTCACTAGGAGGATCATTATGTGATTGATGAGTGTTGGTGGAATCAAGAATGAAGAAAGTCTTCATGAGAGATATGTTTAGCGGTTCCATCATCTTGTTCACAAGTACGTACAACGGACTTTGAAATTGAGGATGGAAGTGCATAACATTATGATAGAGGCGTGTCAAGAACATTCCATAAGGGATGAGTTTATTCTTGGAGCCTTGAAGATTTGCAATTCACCTTGCGAAGAAGTAGGCGAGATTGTATGGTTGTTGTGTTAGCAAACAGTACAACATGTGAGCACAACAAGCGGGAAGGATTTCTCGATTTCCCTAAGACTCCAAACATTTTCACGTAGGATGAGTGAAAGAGGCTTGTACTCTTCTCGGATATCCCTTGTAAAGATAATGTTTGGATCGGAGTAATATGGTCGAGGTTTGCATATTATGCGATTTAAATCTTCCGGAGAGGGTATGTGTGAACAATATGGACTATTTTCTTCACGAAAGTTGAAGAGAGAATCAAGAGACCAATCTTCGGTGAAGGCACATTGTCCATGATTTGGAATCCGGAGGATGTGAGCAAAATGCCCAAGGGTTAGAGTGAACTTTTGGTTTTGATATAAAACCAAAGAGATAGAAAGCGATCCTCGTTACGAACGAGTTCGACTTGACGGAAGAATTCCATTATGAACCTTGGATATATCTTCTCGTTGATTTCAAGAAGACATTCTAGTCCTATGGCTCGGAAGGAGGTATTGATACCTTCTTCGAATTGTAGAGAGGTGTCTACAATACGTCCTTCATGGAAGTGACAGTTTTTGAGATTATTGAACCCACGGACATGATTGCCAGGCGTGTTGGGTTCGAGAGAGATGTTCGGAGTGTAGACGCTAGTGAGTGAAAAATCAAACTCATATTCATGCGTCATAGTTGAACCTATAGTAATGACAAGTTAATAAAAGGAAATGTTTGTGGTCAACGTATGTTAATCTAATGTTTTACTAGATTTTTATTAACAATGGTTTTTAACAGAAAATACACTTAACTCACTTATGGTTTTGACATATAAGTGGAGTATTACTCTTAGACGAAAAGAGGTTTTTGATTTGCATGAAAAAACTGTTTTCCAATAGGACGGATCCCACGGTTCCTTTTCAAAAGGGATCCGGCTAGTATAACTTCCGGGATCCGTAGATCTGTAATTAAAGAACAAGATTATATGAAAACTCATAGATTTTTGAATCTCATAATTTTATACCAAGATATATGTTTTAACCTACATTTTCTTTTAGCATGCATACATGACATCTAATGTATCACAAAAGAATATAAAACATATAGATCAAAATAAGTGACAAACACATTATGATAACAACAACCTAGATAAACTAGATTATTAATAATATTGCATTTCAATACTAAGGATGATACAAAGGATTGGGTATATGATCCCAATATAGATTAACAACACAAAGTAAATGTCTCAGTATGTGAACTTCATCATAGGGAACACAAGTGCGATGAGTGTTATGGCGATGAGCACGAGTGCGATGTAAACCATGTTGAAGACGAATCTTTCTTGGTTTCGGTTGAGATGGAGTGAGGAGGAAGATGAAATTTTTGAATGAGAGAAGATTTTTGAAATTGGAAGATTTTGAAAAAGTGAGGATTTGGTAGAGTGGCCGACGATGGGGTTTTATAGGGAAGGAGGAATTTTTAAAATTCGTGTTTTGTTTTATTATTGGATTTAAAGGGAACAAAACAAAGTATTATATACGACAACTTTAGACGAGAAATAAACACGTAGAAAAGGACTTCCTAATGAAGCTTTATGTAAAATATGTATAAGCACAAAAGATAATCATATAAATACCTAAATAGGCATACTTAATTATCAAGCAAAATAAAAGGAGAATCATACCTCTAGAGCACTTAGGAATGTCTTTACAAATGACACAACAAATGTCACTTAGACGATTCCTGCTCCTTTGCGATTAAGATACCTTCTTAAGGAAGGTATTCTTGTTACCAAGCTACTCCTAAAGCTTGGTGGGTATGAGCTTTGACTAATCAACATGACAACAAAGATTAGTGCAATTAAATAAAAAAAATAAAAAGAAAAAAAAATGTTGTTATCAACTTCAACATCCAAACATATAGTTTTGAAAAACATGGTGTTTGCTTTTATGAAAAACCTTCTTTGTAGTTTTCAATTAACCATGGATCGTATCAAGTTTTTAAAGTACAATATACTTCAAGAACCTTGGTAACAAAGCTCTGATGCCAATTGTGGAAAACTAGAAGGGGGGGGGGGTTGAATAGTTTTACCAATTAAAACTTCCTTTTAATCTATTTAGATCGACTTATGTCAATCTATTTGGATGTGTGTGTTGGATGTTGATAAACAAGCATGTAAAGGTAAGTAATGAAAAGATTAGAGTAAGAAGCACAAAACCACAACGCAAGTATTTATAGTGGTTCACAAGGTCACCTTCCTTGCCCTACTCCACTCCCCGAGTCACCTACTCGAGAATTCGTAATCACCACACCAATCTCCTTATGGCGGAGAAGCCTTCACAACGTCGCCTACTCTTTTTCCGGTACTAGGCTAACCACCGGGTTCTTTCACTCCAAGGTGAACCACACCTACACAACGTCGCCTACCCTTTACAAGGTACTAGGCTAAGTACCTAGTTCTTTCACACCGTAGGTGAACTACACCTTCACAACGTCGCCTACCCTTTATTAGGTACTAGGCTAAGCACCTAGTTCCATTGCAATGGAGGAACTACTACCACACTACACCAACGACTAATCCCAAAGGAGATCTACTCCTTTACAACATCATCAAGGATATCAATATCCTTGGATCTAAAACTAGTCTATCTTGTACATCGAAACACACCATATCGAATGTACATCTAAGGCACCTTTCACTAATGCCTTTGACTAGATCTACAAGACACCTTTCACTAATGTCTTGTATCTTCTCTTCTAAGCACCTTTCACTAATGCTTCTTTGTCTTGACTTCTAAGCACCTCTCACTAATGCTTCTTAGTCTTGACTTCCAAGCACCTACCACAAGTGCTTTATCCTATAGATGATAGATACCCTTCACTAATATCTTCGTCTTGACTCTTAAGACATCTTTGACTAATGTCTTCAACACTACACTTCTTTGAAGAAAGAAGGGAATCATCAACAAGAAAACTTCAGTAGCCTTGATGATGAGGAAGCATGGCAACTCATGGACTTGAGCTTGCTCGACTTCAAAGGTGGTGATCTTGCCTTTAAGAGGAACCTAAAAGATCACACAAAAACAAAACTACAAACATAGATCTCTTGGATCTAAGGTTAGTGAGATTTAACTCAGGGGAGAAAGTATATTGAAAGGGGGTGAGAAACAATGAAGAAATGGCTCACTATTTATAGAGGAAAAACCTCTACTGTTCCCCGGATCCCACGGATCCCTACCACAAGGGATCCGGCTAGCACAAAGCTAGGGATTCGTGGTCCGCTCCTCTTTGCCCATGGGTATTTTTTGTTATGGGTCATGGGTCATGGGTTATGGGTTGATCCATGGTTTTCTTTCTAGATACAATGAACTTGGTTAAGTGGTATATATAAAACCATGGGTTATGGGTCAAAACCATTTGCTAGTATTTACCCATCTTGTATATATTTGTATTTACCCATTTTAGCATACACTTAGTTTTTACCCATTTTAGTATACTTATTTAAGTATATGTTTATCCCAATATATAAACACTAGTTGTTGTACATATGTATCTAAATCATAAAATCACTTGTACTTGTTTTAGTGTTTTATGTGACAACTTAATTGTGTTAGAAAACTATTAACTCAAACTATTTACGTACTCTATTTGTTTCGTTAAAATGATTTTACTTTTGTTATCGACAAAACATTAGAAGATCGTAAAATATAAATAAACGTTTTTACGGCTTATTTGTATTAACAATTGAGTTATAAAATCCCGTGATTATCTGTCAACATGTCTACCAACGTACCTACAATCATCTCCACTGTTGCCGAGGATGTTCAAGCAGCTGGTTCAGATACCCGTCCACCCATGCTTGATAGAACTGACTACGACTATTGGGCTCAAAGAATCGGATGTACTGTCTTGGATAGGAAAATGGGGTCAACATTCTCAAATCGATTGATGAAGGACCTTATCAAGTTGAGACTACAAGAGACATAATTGATACTGCTGCAGATGGAACTATGATTTTTGGATTGGACAGCCAAAGACGATGATGAGCTCGGTGATAAGGAGAAAAAGAGATTCGATGCTGATATCAGGACTTCTAACATCGTACTTCAAGGTCTTCCAAAAGATATCTACAAGCTTATCAATCACAACACCGAAGCCAAGGCAGTGTGGGATAATGTCAAGATGCTTCTTTCTGGTTCTGAATTAACTGTGGAAGACACAGAATCACAAATTTATGATGAATTTGAGCACTTCAAAATGAAACCAGATGAGAGTGTCTATGAGTATTACGTGAGATTCCACAAGTTTGTTAATGACATGAGGAACATCAGAATGACTATGCCAAACATTCAGCTGAACTCAAAGTTTGTGAACAACATGAATCCCGAATGGCATAAGTTTGTCACCTCCGTGATGCTAACCAAAGGACTGAAGAATACAAACTATGAGCAACTCTATGCCTTCCTTCTTCAGAATGAGAGACATGCTATGTTTGAAAAAAGGATTCTTGATCTGTTCAAAACTAACCAGGGAGAGACAAGCTCATCAAATGATTCAAGCGCCTTCTACTCAAACATTGAAATTACCACCAAAGCATCTCAAGTTATACCCATGGGTGATGGCAATCACAAACTCATTCCCGATTCAAGATTCAAACAAGCGATGCTTGATGCAGTGGGACACTTCATTACTCAACTGGCCCTTATGGTTAAACAAAACTTGACTCTCAGTCCACATACCAACAGTCTTCACACCAACAATGAGATCAGAACTGCATCCAATCTTCACAATCATGCTCTAGTCAAAGATGGGAAAGTTATGGTGCAGCCAGTTCAAGAAATGCAGTACGAACAAGGAAGAGATGGAGTTGGTAGAGGATATGTGGCAAATCAGAATAGGGGAAGAAATGGAAATCAGGGACAAGCTAAGCCAATCAAGTGTTACAACTGTGGAGGTGAGGGACACATTGCAAGGAACTGCACATCGCCAAAACGCCCTCAGAATGCAGAGTACTTCAGGAATAAGATGTTGCTTGTTCAAGCTCAGGATAATGGTGCAGCTTTGGATGAAGAAGAGTTGTTGTTTCTTGCTGAGGGAAATGCCAAGACATATGATGCAGATGTGGATGAGCAGCCAATTCAGGAGATAGGCCATAATCATCAGAATGCCTTTCAAGTAGCTGACTGTGATGCATATGACTCTGACGTTGATGATGAACCTATTACACAAACAATTTTCATGGCTAGCATTTCTCCAATGGTACCTCCTAAAGTCTCTTCATCACCACAAGCTGGTCCATCCAAAGACAAACTCATTTCTGAGGTATTAAAACTATACGATGATGCTGATGTGCAAATGATGCATAACAAAGTACAATCAACTGAAACTATTGAGTCAAATATTGAAAATATGGGTAATATCAATGTTGTCCCATATGATCAATATGTGAAACAAAGTGAAAGTGTGGTCGTACCAAGTGATGCATCTTCTGCAGTCAACGATGATTATGTTTTTTATGAATACACTGCATGTGCCCCTGATGATTCTGTTATCTCTGAACTTAATGCCTATAAAGAACGAGTTGCCATTTATGAACAACGTGCTAAGTTTGAGCTAACTACTCGTGAGTAGGAGTTGGATAACCAAATGCGTAAAATTATTAGAAAAAGTAATTTTAGAGAAGAAGTGTTAAAACAAGAGTTAAACTCCTTACAAGAAAAGCTTTCTAAAACTGCTAAGCAAAAACAAGAACTTCAAGAAAATGTTAAAGTGCTTAAGCAAGAATTTCATGCTAAGGAATCAAAACTTTTGAATGATTTTTCTAATCTAAAACTTTGAAGAACAAGCTTGAAAATAAGTTGTGCGTACAAGGGAATACCATTCAGACTGCTCACATGGTCACTAAGCATAGAGTTCTAAGTGATAAGCATAGTGTTCCCATTATAGATAAACCTAATCCTGAGTATGGTAAGATTGCAAAAGCAGCTCAAAATGTAATCTATGATGGCAATGAGATTCTTAAACCTAGACAGAAACCTAGCTGCGTTGAGTGTACTGAGGAAGATAGAAAATTAGATGATGCATCTAGGGAAAAAATGAATAAGAAGCTAGAAGATCCTGAATGTAAAAAGAATAACATCACAATCTAACCCCATGATTACAAGAAGGAAAACTGGATCTCCTTAAACAAATTTAAGCCTCAAACGTTGTTAACACCTGAACAAGTTTTCTGGAAAAGGGACTTAGATAAGCAAAAAGCTGAAAATCTTGTTGAAACAAACCCTCCCCTTAGGAAAATGCCTGCAGCGACTGTGTATCCTCCAAATACACCACTGAATTTAGTTCCTAGAACTATTGCCACTAAGAGCAAGACCTTAATCAGCCAATATGTTATTCTTCAACTATTTGTCGATTTTGAGAAAACTTGTAAGAAAAGAATCACACCCACTGGGATAACTGAAGGGGAAATGGGTTTTGAGCAAACAAAAGAATGCTATCTAACTGAGGTCATGCCTTTATTTAAACAACTAAAAGATCATTTTGAGAGTATTAAAAAAGGGATAGATTCAGATATTAAAGGAATGGAAAAGGAATTTGATGCAATGATAGTTGAGGTTAGTGACTATGAGCGAGCATTAAAATATAATGAGATTGAGGGGAAGAACTTGCATACCTTGAATGAGAATCTTATTTCTGAATGTATTGCTCAATATGTGTTTTACTCTGCTACGAATTGCTCCATTAATGCTTCTCAATTTCATGAATTATCTGTTGCTCTGAAAGTCTCCCATGATCGTGTCATTAAGCTTGAAAAGATTAATTCGAAACTTAATGAGAAAATTGATCAGGATGATCACGATAATTGGGTAAAGCATCTTTCTAAACTAGAAGTTGAACATTTTGATTTACAACTAAAATATCAACATCTAAAAGAAAATGTTAAAACCTCAAATATCAAGACATCCTTGGATGTTCCTGAATTTGATGCAGCTTTTCAAATTAGCAAACGTGATGAACAGATTCGAGCTCATTGTAACATGATCAAAAAGTTGAAAGCCCAAATCTCTCAATTAAAGGGTGAAAAGAACAATGTGACTGGATCCCAAATGCCTCCTCCTTTAGATTCTCAGTACTCTCAAACTTTTCATCTTCAAAACTTAGTTAATGCCTTACAAAAGGAAAACGAGAGATTTTTAGAAGAAAATGAAAAAGTTAAACGACACTTTAAAGAGTTATATGATTCAATGAAAGTCACTCGTGACCAAAACAACGAAAAAATAACGTCTTTACAAAAAGAAATTGAGAATCTGAGAAGTCAGGAAAATGGGAAAATGCCACTTGTTTATAATAAGAATGGTGCATCAAAGTCACCCTTAGACTGCAAATACACTGTGACGGTTAAATATATTCCTCCTCATCTTAGGAATAATGAACATGCGTTTCATGACTATTGTGCTCACCTTAAGGATAGTCTAGAATGTCTCCGTGAGATTGTTGAAGAAGATTTCATTAATAAACCTCTTGATAGAGAAATTAGGTTTGCTTGCCTCCAGGCCAAACGATCTCAAGAGCTGCTAGAATGTGTAATTGCAACATGTCCAAAATCCTTAGGTGCAAAAGGTAAAGCTGTGATGCCTTGTTCTATGCCTAGTGCCAAGCATTCAAACCATTCTAGGCCCAGTTTTAAGAAAGTGAATATCAATGTGCCTTCTAGAAATACAGATCCTTGCACGTCTAGTTCAGGAATGCAAAAAGTAAATCAACCAACTAATGTTCCCATAATTCCCTCTACAGGAGTAATCAGTGACATTAAAGCAAGCGGGTCAAAGCCTCCAGGTAATACCAAGCAAGATAGGACCTCGCAAGCTAAAAATGTGCATTGGAAGAGAGTAGAATACCAACCTAGGAACTTTAAGTTTGTGTTGAATAAAACGAATCGTGTTGATTCTAGTATTAGCCATAGGCGCACTGTAATTAATTCGAATTCTGATACTATTTGCAAACCATGTAATGATGTCTGCTTGAATTCTGTTACTAATCATGATTATGGTGTGAATGCTTTGTCTAATGCTGTCAAATGCCCAGTTAAAATTGTTAATGCTAAAAATCATGCAAAGAAGGCTAAAAGGCAAAGACGTAAGATAGTTAGAAAACAGTGGAAACCCACAGGAAGAACATTTATAAAGATAGGTTATCATTGGATACCTTTTGGCCATAAGAATAATCAGTTTTGCCCTCAAACTGCTAAGACTATGCCCACTAGAAAATGGATGCCTACTGGTAGAACTATTCCCTTAAGAAGTGAACATACTTTGAATAGGTCAAATACAGACACCAACACTGCATCTATTCCTAATGATTCCATAGATTCTACTTCTGATATGGATGTTTCTATTTTCGATGTGGGTGTTCCAATCACTGTTACTAACCAAGTGGAACCCATTCTTGCATGGGGAATTATCCAGTTATCCATTCTTGTCTGTGTTCAACTGTAGATCGTTCAAATCGTTCTGTGGTACTTGGACTCAGGTTGTTCCAAGCATATGACTGGAGACCGGTCGCGGCTTATGAACTTCGTGAGCAAATTCATCGGGACTGTTAGATTCGGGAACGATCATTTCGGTGCTATTATGGGTTATGGTCCTTATGGAGATTATGTTGTCGGTGATAGTGTTATATCCAGGGTATATTACGTAGAAGGTCTTGGTCATAATCTGTTCTCTGTTGGTCAATTATGTGATTCCGATCTAGAGGTGGCCTTTAGAAAACACACTTGCTTCGTTAGACAACTTGATGGTGTGGAATTATTAAGAGGTACTCGAGGTTCTAACCTATACACCATTTTTATCGAAGATATGATGAAGTCTTCTCCAATCTGCTTGTTGTCAAAGGCTTCTAAAACAAAATCATGGTTATGGCATCGTCATCTCAATCACTTGAACTTCGGCACCATTAATAACCTTTCCAGAAAGGATCTTGTCAGAGGCTTACCCAGATTAAAATATGAAAAAGATCATCTTTGTTCACTTGCCAATTGGGTAAAAGCACGAAATATGCCCACAAACCAAAACCCACAAATTCATTAATGGAAGTTCTTTATACCCTTCATATGGATGCAATGCGGACCAATGAGAGTGCAAACGATAAATGGGAAGAAATACATTCTAGTAGTTGTTGATGACTACTCTCGATTTACTTGGGTAAAGTTTTTGAGGACAAAGGATGAAACTCAGGATGTCATCATCAAACTAATCAAACGACTTCAGTTCGACTCAACAATACGGTCGAATTTTTCGAGCACAATGGCACGAGTTTGTCAACAAAGACTTAATTCAGTTTTATGAAAGTATTGGAATCAGTCATCAAAGAAGTATTCCACGAACTCCTCAATGTAAGCGGTGTAGTTGAAAGACGAAATTGAACTCTTGTGGAAGCCGCAAGAACAATGCTTATTTATTCGAAGGTTCCAATGTTTCTATGGGCTGAAGCCATTGCCACTGCTTGCTACACCCAAAATCGTTCCCTTATACACACCTCTCATGGAAAAACTCTATATGAGCTTGTTCATAAACGTAAACCTGATCTCTCCTACCTTCGTGTGTTTGGTGCTTTATGCTATCCAACTAATGATGGTCAAGACTTAGGTAAACTAAAAGCAAAGGCAGATATTGGAGTTTTTGTTGGTTATGCACCAAACAATAAGGGTTACCGAATCTACAATAAGAGAACCCAAAACATCATGGAAACAATTCATGTTACGTTCGATGAGCTGACCGGTCAAATGGCTCCTGGACAATCCAGTTCTGGACCCGCACTTCAAAACAGTCCCATTGGTTCATCTCTTGTACCAAACTTTCCAACAACTCCATATGTACCTCCGTCCGAAGATGATTTAAAGAAATTGTTTGATCCAATGTTTGATGAACACTATGAACCAAGTGCTGATGAAATGTCAATTCCACCAACAGAGACTGCTCCTATCCCCGTGAATGAAGTCAACCCTTCAGTCTTAATTTCATTAAGTCAAGAAGCGCATGCTGCTGATCATTCTGTCTCATCAACAAATCATCAATCATCAAATGTACATCATGGAATTGTTTCAGGCATCAATGATGAAGTTAATCCCTTTGCTACTCCTGAAGATGCTCCATTTGAAAATATCTTTGCTCCTGAATCATCATCAGAACCTTCTTCATCAGGAGATATCGACTCTGCTACTTCAGTTCCACAACAATAACCACATGAACACCTTAGAAAATGGACACATGATCACCCATTGGACAACATCATTGGAAACTCCTCTCGCCCAGTATCTACACGGAAACAACTTGCAACCAATGCCTTATGGTGCTTCTTCAACTCCGTACTCTCTAAGGTCGAACCTAAAGACATTAAAACCGCCATGAATGAAGACTGCTAGTTCAATGCCATTCAGGAAGAAATTCATGAGTTTGATCGACTTGATGTATGGGAATTAGTACCTGCTCCAGATTGTGCTATGATCATTGCTCTGAAATGGATCTTCAAAGTGAAACTTGATGAGCATGGTGATGTCTTAAAGAACAAGGCTCGATTGGTTGCCAAAGGATACCTTCAAGAAGAGGGTATTGACTTTGAAAAATCATTTGATCCAGTTGCTCGTATTGAAGCAATCAAAATCTTCCTGGCCAATGCTGCTAGCTAGAATATGGTTGTGTATCAGATGGATGTTAAAACCGCCTTTCTGAATGGAGATCTGAAAGAGGTGGTTTACGTCGCCAGCCGAGAAGGTTTTGTGAATCCTGATCATCCTACTCATGTCTATCGCTTGAAAAAGACCCTTTACGGTTTAAAGCAAGCTCCTAGAGCATGGTATGATACTTATTTGTCAAAGTTTCTTCTATCCACTTTGGATTCAAAGCAAAGGAGCAGTTGATCCGACATTGTTCACCTGGAAGTCAGGCAAACATTTAATTCACGTTCAAATTTATGTTGATGATATTCTTTTTGCCTCGACTGACCCCAATGAATGTGATCACTTTTCAAATGAAATGGGTTCCAAATTTCAAATGTTAATGATGGGACAAATGTCATTTTTCTTGGGATTACAAATTTCACAAAGTCCCGGAGGCATTTTTATAAATCAATCTAAATATGTAAATGAGATTTTAAAGAAATTTGGATTTGAATCATGTGACATCGTTGACACTCCCATGATTGAGCATACTAAAGCTGGATGAGGACCACTCAGGGAGCATGGTAGATCAAACAAAATATCATAGCATGATTGGATCCACGATGTACCTCACGGCTAGCGGACCGGACATCTTGTTCGCTGTGTGCATGTGTGCTAGATATCAGGCTAAGCCTACTAAAAAGCACCTTGAAGCGGTTAAACGGGTCTTTCGGTATCTCCAAGGAACCATCAATATGGGACTATGGTACCCGAAGGACACCGGTATGTCGCTAACATCCTATGCAGATGCTGATCATGCAGGATGTCAAGATACACGTCAGTACATCGAGGAGGTGCTTTCGGTTTTTGGGTGATAAGATTGTAAGCTGGTCTTCAAAGAAGCAAATGAGTACTTCTATTTCCTCTACATAGGCTGAATACATAGCCATGTCATCTTGTTGTGCTCAAATCCTTTGGCTGAGATCCCAATTATCTGACTATGGCTTTGAATTCAACAAAATCCCTCTGTACTGTGATAATAAAAGTGTTATTGCTCTCTCATGAAACAACGTGCAACACTCAAGAGCAAAGCACATTGACATCCGACATCATTTCATCAGGGAGCAAGTGGAAAACGGTGTGGTGGAACTCTATTTTGTGAAGTCTGAATACCAGTTAGCAGACATCTTCACCAAAGCTCTTTCGAGAGAACGCTTTGAGTTTATTCTTCCTCGACTTGGCTTGAAAAGCCTTCAACCAGAAACACTCAAACGTCTTCAGGAGGAAGACGAGGATTAAAGTTATTTCCTTCATCTATATCTTTGTATACATTTATCCAAAAAGCAAAATAAAAAATTATAAAACCTTCTAAAAACAAATAGAAAAGTATAAAACTTTCAGAAATCCATAAAAATCTGAAAATCTCTCGAAAAATCTCAAAAATATTGTCTTTTTGTTTTTTTTCTTTCTTGATTTGATATATATCTACAGTCTTTGTACTGTCAGTCAAAAAGTGACACGGGACTTTAGATGTTGTTCGAATGTTTAAAAAAAATAAAAAAAATCAAAAAATATTTTTGGGAGAAAGTAAAACAATGGCTTATTGTCATTTCAGGAAATAACCCGCTTTTCAATGAAAGAACAGAGACATGCTTTATCTCATGTTTCAAACCTAATGCTCTGATTCAAAAAACAAATGTTTGTCATCAACAAGACAAATATTTAATTTCAAATATTTTTCCTTCTAAAGATTCTTCTGAAAAATATTTGTAATATTTTGAAAACTCAATTGTTTTGAAAAACACTTCGGACTCTATTTTCGAAAATCAAAAGAACTTATCAAGTGTCAAAATCTCAATTCATCAATCAACGACTTTCGTCATTGATTGAGGGGGGGAATGATTTTTAAATTGAAATGTGTTCGTTTCAAACAATTTGCACTTAAATGAGTAAGGTCTACTCTAAATGTTTTAAATGTTACACAATTGGTTCCAGACCTTGGTTATTATTATGCTTTCAAAAGATAATTATGCATGTTTAATCAATGGAGTTTAAAGTCTCAAAATCCAATCCTTATCAGTTAAAATGCTTTCATAATCAAGTCACAATTCTCCTTAAAAGCTTTCAAAATCAATTTAAATCTACGGAGATCACAAATCTCAAATGATTTGATCATTGTGATCGGGGGAAATTTTGTGATTTAAATTGGATTTAAACTGATAATTCGATAAATGGTTTCATAAGTGTTTAGCATGTTTTCCTCTCCGCAAGTGACAAACGATTTCAAATTTTCCATGCACGTGTTGAGGGGGAGCATCTATTTTAAACCTCAAATTATTGAAACGTGACTGAATTGTCTCTAAGTGCAGGTTCCCTCTAATATGTGCAAAACTCTTTCAAAATTCGAGGCACATATTGAGGGGGAGCAAACTTGTGAAAACCTCATCCTTCCTCAAAATGTTTTATCTACTCAAGTTGATTGGGAAGTGATGATGATCATTTTAGAAAATGTTAATCAAAAGATTGGACCTTTCACTCTTAATCTAACGATTTCAAAGATCTCTTGCCTCCATGTGCTAAACAATTTCTAAATTTTTATGCATATGTTGAGGGGGAGCATTTCTAAAATATCAAAACAATTAAGATACAAAATGCTTTGATTCTATATCACAAGTATCTTGATTGATTTTTCAAATGGTTTTCAATTGGTTCCAATGGCAGATGAACGATACCAAAAAAGGCCGACCAACTTTACTTTATGTAAGGTGATATAAGGATGATAATGTTAGGTTGTGGTCCCATGATCCGCCAGAACCGGAGGGATCTACCCAGGGACAATCCACTAGATAGTGTAGAAGTCCTTAGGTATGATGAAAAAAGGAGAAAAGTGAGATATGGGAAGAGTGCAGACTGAGACTGAGCAATGAAATCTCGGTAAGCACTGAAGGGGTTGCAGAATAAAAAAGAATTGAATGTGAAAAAGGGTGAAAAGAAATAGCCCTCTATTTATTCAACCTTAGGGCAGAAACCGGGTTCAATTCATATACTACTGGTGGTTACCAAGGTAACATCGGTATTGAAGACAAGTTGTCATGGACCCAGTGACGCACTGCACTAAACTTCCCAAGCTACTCAAGTTCCTCTTAAAAGGGCTTGTTTCATTCTCACGGGGAACCGACATAATCTATCGACTTTCTCTTAGAGATTGTTGATATTGAAGAAGGAGACCCTCTCCCTAGTCTCCGGCATAGGAACCAAATATGCACAATTGAGTCTAGAGCCACGAGATCATCTTATAAATCTCTTTAGGACACTCTCAATGAAGACTCTCTGTTTCACACAATGTGGAAAGAGAGATTATATCTTATGAGTCCTACGCATTATCCTTGTGGTATTGCAAGAACATCTAAGTAATATGCATTCATATTCACGATGAAGATGGAAAGCCTTCTGGAGCCAACATCAAACAAGCTCCTGGTAGGTGGCATGTGAGATCTATCCAATAGATCAACCATGTGACAACTGGACAGAAACAATGGAGAGATTCAATCTTTTGAATCAATCCTGGTTCAGGTTATGGATTGACGGATACCTTTGAAAAACCGGTCGTTGTGCTTAAAAACTCTTTTCTTTAGCACATCGACTGTGTACTTATTTCTCAAAATAAAAGGTGTTTATGATTGATAATTGATTTTCATTAAAACCTTCGTTGTATTGCAAAAATAATTTCTATTGAGCAATACACGATTGTTTTTCAAATCCCTTTTCATCAATCAGCGAATCTCGTTTTGCTGGTTCACTCACTCCGTGTTGTCCTCTTTGAGACGTTCCGGTTTGAGAACAGCTAGAGCAGCTGCGAAACCCTGTCAAGGAAATTCTTCGGAATTATACCTGATCACAGGCAGTACATGTACTGATCAACGGGGAACCGTGGGCCGTGTACCTCAATTCATCGAAAGTGATCAAAGACACTTTCGTGCGCTTTATTGCTAACTGTCTTATGCTTGTACACCCCGACGTTAGCAGTGATCGAATGGAGCGGTCAATCCATAGCCTCATGCTCACACAACACATTCATATCTAAAGAAATCATGATTAGTGCATCAATGACTCTGATATTATCACTCCATGCTTCTGCTACGCTGCTGCCAATATCATGAATCAACGAAAGCTTCCACTACTCTGATAAGAAGATATCATGATCTAGAATGTGAGCATGTCGGTCCAAAAGTCACAACATCACATAATACCAACACCACAATGGATGAGTCAGAGATGTAATGTTGCTGATGATCTCAAAGTTGGCTCAAAACTCAGATCACTTGGATCAGCTTAAAGACCTCCACTCAGATTATCCAAAACATGCAAAAATGAAGAATCAAAGACTACGAACTACAGAACAAGAATCCAAGAACAATCTCAATGTAATATCTGTTTATTTTCTATGAAATTTAATGTATGTTTGAGGTGACCTCCCTTAGGGGAGATTGTTAGGATTTGGAAAATCCAGTAGTTAAAGTGTCGGTCACCTCAAGTAGTATTTAGTTTTGTAACACCGTGGAGGACGGACGGGTCTTTACCCACTGTATGCCAGATCCACAGCCCGTCAGGTGGCGTTTTATGTAAGTACTATAAATACTCTCTACCTCCCAAGGTAGAGAGTTGGAGCTCATAATAAGATTTTTCTTTCTCTCACTAAAGTTCCCAAACCTCTAACTTTCTCTCTCTAAAACTCATCTCTTTGTACGCCTACTTTGGTTATGGTTTGATGTGTATGTGAAATCCAATATGTTACATCATGCATACACAGCTCAAATATATTCAAGTTTAAACGATCGACACGTACTCTCGTGTTTAAAGTGTGTGCCCCCATAGGCTCACACACTTCTAGTTGTTTACGTGTGTTTTAAACTCCCACAAACCAACAGCTCCCACTTGGGAGTTGGTGTGTCGAATGGCACACAAAACTAACGATAGAAACGCCTAGCAACGCTCTCACTCGTTTTTTAACTAAAAGTGTCTGAGAGAATAGTTTCGTAAAGTTTCTCAAGTTAGCATGGTCATTCAATGTCTTGCTCTAATCATCCTTTTTTATAGATACCGTTAAACCATGGATTATGGATCTTAAATCATTCCATATAGTTTAACCATTTAGAATCTCGTTATAGATTTTAATTAGATATACCAAATGTAATGAAGTATCATCTTGCATTACCCTTTGGGTTCGGCCGAACAATTATCTTATTAATTCGGAGAGCGCCATGGTATCTTTCTGCACATATCAAGTGGAGTAACAAATCCTTTATTGACTACAAGTATTGTGGATGCTGCTTCACATCACTCTGAAATATAGCTTTTATAACTACCTTGTTCAGATAGCGTTTTGCGTATACTTACAAAAAGTGATATCCACACATAGCAGAACTTTCTTGCATCTCAAGTCTAAGGATAAAGATAACAAACCATTTTCAATATTTTACTTATGACAAGGATCCAAAAGTAAATGTTTGAAAGTTGGGGAATCCAATATGCATCTCTAGTGAATACATATGAGTTTGGTGGGAACAATCCGAATTCTCGTTAGAATATAACCAACACTCACATTTGCCTTACATAACAATATTCCCATATTGTTAACCGACAATGGACATATTTAGAATAATAAAATTATTCAAGGATTAAACACGCAAATATAGGATAACAATTATTATATGAATGAATAACAAATACCAAGTATCTTTATTCATCATAAAGTAAAAATTGTCTAACAATCCCAATTATCCAAATACTAAAACAGATATGTATGAAACTCATTTAGTAAGTTGAACCCCAATGTTTTCAACATTCTCAACCTTTCTTTAAAAGAAAAACTAAATAGTTATCTGAGTAAACTTTCCGAATACTTACTTCAAAATATCACTACTAGTGAGGGATTTGAAATATAAGATGAGTGTCTTATCTCATATGCTCATACTATTGCAAGAGTTATAGTATGGAGATGTCGTCTTACTTTGCATGAGGTATCAGAAATTAACGACATACTGACAGTCATCTTTACAGTTTCCAAAAGTGTAAAGTATTCTCATTCATTAATGTGTAATGCAACAATGCTCTATGTTGAGCATAACTAGTTAGCAGATTTTTCATAAATGATAAAATCCTACTACAACTAGTATTAATAATCCTATAGCATCATTTGTACTTATACAATACTATGCTTTATAATTCGTAAACATTTATAAAAACAATAATCTAAACACTCTCAATTAAATATTGTTGTTGTCAGCTCATTTTGTTCTTATACAAAAGCAACAACTAGTCTTATACACAATATAATATATACATGATAAACCCTTAGTTTAAAAACACAAGGTTTCCATCCATGTAAATTATTCCAAGTGAAATATATCATTGAAGACTTTCTTGAATAATATATTGCATTTGTGTTAGACTTTATTTTCCGCATTTGTTTATTCCAGATAAACATTTATTCCAAGGTTGTTTGTTTTATTCCCTAAATTCCAAGTGAAGTTTCATTCCAAGCTTAAGGATCAATATCTAGCTTAAATATAATGATATCTTCAACATATAAATTTTAAGGAAAAACACATTGCTCCCACTCAATGTCAGATGTACTCAAGAGATATCTTAGTTCAATCAGAATCATATTGTAATTAAATTTAAGATCTCAGCTCTTAGATGCATGATCCAATCCAAAATATGGATTGCTCAAATTTTATATACTACATAAAAATAATATAGATTTATAACCCTTTTGATTACACACCGTCCTCACAAAAGGTAATCATTAAGAAAGAGTTATAAAATCTAATTATCATATTCAACATACAAATCACATGTATGACAATTAAATATCTTTATATAATTAATGCATGTATTATATAAGAAAATTTAATGATAGTCAATTGCTTAAGTATGATTAAAAACTTCTTATAAAATGCCAAACATTAATATGTATACAATTTTGTCCTTGTGAGTCTTTCTTCAAAAGAAACTCATTCCAACCTCATAGGTTAACTGTTAGGCGAAATAACAATCAAGCTCAAAACTCGATTTACCTTTTAAGGACTGCATCTTATCATTCATAGTTCTAAAAAATTAATTGGGTAGCTAATTCTTTTGGTTAATAAGGAAAACAAGAAAACGAACAAAATTTATTTTGTATTTTCTTTGTTAAGTTATGGAAAAGGGGATTTTTGTTTTGTAGAGAATTTTATGAAAAAAAAAGTGATCAAACGCAATTTCAGTTTATTTATTTATTGATTTATTTTTATTTTTCTTTTTTTGTAAAAAAGAGTTTGTGCACAACGTGGTTGTTTTCCAATAACTAAACGCAACCTACGCTTCTAAACCTAAATAAGCTTGTTTAATCCTACGATATTGTGTTTATTAAGTTAAAAACATATAGAACATATGATATTGTGTTTATTAAGTTGGTGGAATATGGTATGTTTCCTCATTGAATCCTAGATGTGCTTTCATTCTATGGATGATAGTGAAAGAAAAATTTCTTACTCAAGATAGAATGGTGAAGTGGCAGAATAGAATATTAGTATGCCCTTTATGTCAAAAGCTAATTGACTCTCATAATCATTTGTTCTTTAATTGTGAATTCTCTGCAAAGATCTAGGAAGGATTCAAAGGGAAGATGGATGTTGTGTTTCTCTTAAATGATTAGAGGGATATAGTCTCAAGAACTGCTATCATGCCATGTTCAAAGTCTATAAGAAGCATTTTGAGAAGGTTGATCCTTGCTGTTATGGTATACTATATATAGAAGGAAATGAATGACATAATATTCTCTGATGTAAAAAAGAATTATTGAGATGATTATTAAAAGTATCACTGAGAATATGATACTGGAACTAATGGGGCTCAAAGTTAAAAAAGTCCATCAATGTCATGAAAGTTGCAGCTGAATGGAATGTCCAGATGTCTATCCAGTAAGATCTATGAGGCTGATTTGGGCTGTTGAATTTAGTAGTTTGGGTCTGGTTTAAGCAGAAGGAATGGGGTTATGGAATATTGAATGGGAGATATAGTGATGGATGGGCTTCTGATGTGGATGATGCCTCTCATGGATGACAATCTTATTATTTTGTGAGATGGTTGTTGCAGAGAGATTGTAAGATTGCATTCGTGAAGAAAATGTAGTCTGTGGAAACGTAGAGGGGGTGAATACGTTACCGTTTAAAAACTTTAGATCTTTAGTATCAAATCGCTTATGAAGCTTGTTATAATATGAAAGTACCAATTATTGTTTGTGACTAATATAAAACATAGTAAACTAAGTTGTCACACAATCATGAACACCAAACCACATCACAAACAATAGTATAGTGCAAGTATAAATGTAAAGAGATAAAGAAAGGAAAGTGCAAACCGAACACGAGGATTTATAGTGGTTCGGTCACGGATCTCCTTTCCGCCCTACTCCACTCCCCGAGTACCCAACTCAAGAGTTACTTCACTAAATCAACAAGCTCCCTTCTCGGCGGAGAAAACCTTACAATCGTCGCTTACACTTTTTCCGGTACAAATCTAAATACCGGGTTCTAGTTCGAGGTAGAACCAACCTAACGTCGCATATACAATATTTCCGAAACTAAGCTAGATGTTCTTTTACAAGGGTACAACCACTCCCATTATGTTTTATGGCCCAACATAACAAACCTTGTGTTTTATGGCACAAACATATAAACCATCTAATCTAGTTTGGTGAAAGTGTTGTTATGATGCAATGATGTTTACACTAATGATCCATGACACAAATGTCTAATGGATATGAATAACTACTTCTAAATGAACTTCCATTGATAGGAAGCCTTCATGATGAAGATCACAAGTTCTCTAAACTTGTTGTGATAGATCTTCAACTTGTGGTGAGTGGGGATGGCTAGATCTCCACGCTTTCCTTGGTTGATCAAAGAGTATGCTTACAACAAAGATGAATGTTAGAAGCATTATGATCATGATCATTAGGGTGTTTAATGTATGTTACTACATTGTTAATAATTGATCTAAATGTATGCAAGAAGGTGGAGAAGATATGATTTGAAGTGGTGAAGAAATGGGAAAACAATGGGCTTCTATTTATAGCCAAAAGTGGTCAGGAGCGTCCACGGACCAAGGAGCCCTTTAAAGGGTTCCGCCCTTTATACAAAAGGGTTCCGTGGGTGCCTGACAGAAAATCTAAAAAATCTTTTTTCAAATCTTTCCAAGATATTACTAAATCTTACTAAGATCACATTTGATATATTGAGTATCAATCTAACCAAAATATTCAAGTGATCATCCAAGGATTTCAAAGATGATGCATGATATGATGTAACATGTATTTCCATTTTTAGATTAAAAGGTTTATCAAGGTAAACTTGTAAAATGTGTTATGTAACTAGTTAATGAAATGTCTAGTTACATTTTGAAATACTTGTGGATGCAAAATGTAAAATGAGGTTTGAAATAGAATGGTTAACCTATTAAAATACTTAGTGACTCTAAATGTATTTTAAACATTCTAAATGATTTGTTAATGGGTTTGATCATAATGCCTCATAACAAACATGTACGAACCTGTGTTGTAACATACGAGGACTTGAGACATCGAGAGGTGTTGAATGTATGTTGAGACAAAGTGTGATTACAAGTAACTTGTACATTTTACGTTATGTATTACAAGTTACATGTTTGTCATCAATCAAAACAAACGAGACTGTATAGATTAAATATCATAATATTTGCACTAAAATAATCCTTTTATCAGAACTAACAAGGTCTATGTAATGGATGATGCCTCTCATGGAAGCCAATCCTTTTTTAATGGTGAAATATATATAAATTTCCCAAGCCCAATATTTACAATAGACTTTTAACCATCATGTGACATGACATACCAAGGCTAGCTACCGAGAAGATTAAAGTAATATACAAGCAAACAACATGCCGATGGAGCATAAGCAAACATCCTGCTCATGCTAAACAAAAATGCATTCACCAATTCACGAGGATTATATTTCCTTCCCACTACGATCGATCAAAATCTTGGCTATAGCTTCTCATCATAATAGAAATTAGTGAGAACACCAATGAAAGGCCTCATCCCTCCAGTCAAATCCATCCATCCTCCTGGGGATGCCAATCTTATGATTTTCTGTGAGGTGGTTGCTGTAGAAAGTTGTATGGATTGCTTTCATGAAAGGAATGTAGTCCTTGCATTTGATCTTAAGTAATCATGAGGCCTATTAACAATGTTTCTCAAGTGGTTCCATACTGGAATAACATTTGGAAATAGTGTTATTATAGAAAATGTAGTGATGGTTTGCAGGGACGGAGCCAGGGGGTGTCCCGTGGGTGTCCGGAACATCTATGGATTATTTCGATATACGTAGTGTTAATTTTAAAAAAAAAAAAGAAAAAAAAACTTCGATTTTTCTCAAATGCATCTTAAATGAACCCGGTCCATCGAATGTATTTTTAGTCTTATTTAGTTAGCATCTTAAACTCTATTATGTTACGGTTAAAAAAAATATGCATCCGGTCATATTTGTTTCCTGGCTTCGTAAATGATGGTTTGGTGAAAATGTGAGATATAAATGATAGTTATTGTCAAGCGTATGCTTCAGTTAATTAGTATGTTCTTGGTTCGCACTTTATGGCATTTCCAAAAAGAAAAAAATCCAATCCCGCAAAGGATTGTTCTTGTGTATTTCTTTGTTGTTTTGAGGATAATGAGTATTTTCATTGATCCTTTTTTATATCATCTTTTAACTATTAAGGTGTTTTAGTGGTGATATATATTCATATTTTCAAAAAAAAAGAAAAAGAAAAAAAAATTATTTTAGATGTGAATTTGCTTCCATGTACTTGCTTGTCTAACTTGATTATAAAATTCATGTAAAAAAACGTTGAGTCTTGTACACGAAGTATATACGTTTTGATAAAAGTTTTGATGTTATGATAATGGTTTTTAAGATCGAGATTCTACTTAATATCGTTTTAATTTTTGCAAAATCATGATCATAAGATCGGATCGAGATCTTAAGATCCTACTCAGGGATGGAATCAGAATAAAAAGTCACCGGGTGCATTTAAGAAAAATCAAACAAGGCTACAGACATAATTTTTTATTTTTATTTTTATTTTTTATTTATTATTATTATTTTTTTGTAACCGGATGCATTTATAAAAGATCAAGGTTTTGTAACAAAATTAACACTGTGACACAAAATCCATGGGTGTCCCGAGACCCTGCGGAAACCCCCTGGTTTCGTCCTTGAATTCCTATTATAGCGTCGTTTTTTTATATGCGTTGTAAAATTATAAAAATCAGCATATTATTATATATCATATATAATGAAAATATATGTCAAAATTATAATTATAACATGTTTAATACCATTAGTCTCATGTTTTTCATATCTCACAATAATTAATACACAAATTTGTAGTTTTTTAGCTTGTGCTTTATGAAAAGTAAGATTGGATCGATCGAGATCTTAAGATCTTATGTTTAAGATCGAGATTCTATTAAAAATTCTATCTAGTAAAGATCTTACGGAGGATCGAGATTGTTTTTGCTTTTTAGTATTATAAAATCGTAAGATTCTAAGATCAAAATCTGAATCTTAATAACTATGATTATGATTGTGAATTAAAGAAAAAATTATCGATATTCATGATATTGTAATCTTGTAAGTGCTCCAAGATCCATCACAATTCCCCTTATTGACTCGAGAACTAAAAACCAAATAACCTTCTATTTTTGGTCCCAAAACCAAAAACAAACGAAACAACACTAAATCCTAAACCATTGTTACACTCGTAAACTTGACACACTCCTTGAACGACCAACAACATTAGATTCAAAAGAGTAAACACGATAGCGATAACTTTCCACCACGCGAGAATATGTTTCTTGACGAAATGATATACTTTAACCCTAGGAACATTTCCATAATACTTATTAACTCTAGCAACTGTCTTTTGCAACCCTGAAGCCTCGTCGGTTTTCAAGCTCGATTTAGTAACCCCATTAAATAGTTTAACTATTTCATCGTCATCTAGATCACCTTCGATTATATTCTTTTCGCGAAGGATCATCACGTCCTTAACACTATCGATAATACCACACATTAGATCAACGTATTCTGTGAAATCAAGGTTCAGAAAAGTGCCTTTTTCGAACATTAACCCTTCGTAAGCTACCAAGTTTCTTAATATAACCTCTGAATCGAATCTTAAGTTAAGTATCGGGAGGTAAAAAGTATGTGTTTCATCATCGAATTCAACATCTTTTATCCCTCCAGGAGTCATACAAAACTCGATCTTTCCAATTCTAGAAAGCTCAGAAGCTGAAGGAATATCAATTTCTAAAACCGCAGGATTTTCCCCCAACATATTCTTGATCAAACTAATAATCTTGTCCCATGGCAATTTCAATATGATCAAAAGGGGTTGCAACAATGCATTTGCTCCTGGACATAATTCACCCGCCATTTGAATCGCGTTTTCAACATCTTCTAGATCAACATCATCCAAGAAGTTATTTTGAATATACTCATTTTTCCCTACCACATTATGGTTTATGATCAAATGATACATGCAATCGATCAAATGATGAAGGCTTGTTATATCAAGATCGAGTCTTGTTATCCGCCTACTAAACTTTAGTGGCGACCGAGTTTCACATGTTTTAATCAATACATATGAAAGAAAAGAATTGTTAGAGTCACCCGATAAGTGTTCCTCTAGAGCAGAATGAATTTCCATCAACACGATTAATGGGACTTGGTTTTCGACCATTATAACATCTTCAAAACACTCTAAAGAATCTCCTTCTGATACTTTAGATAGAATATCAATTAAAAAGATCCCATCTATAGCAAAAACCCATGATAATGTCTCATCATCTACGTCAAAATATAAGCATAGCAACAACGCAGTTCTGGGATGAGCTCTTTGAGTCTTTCAACCACAATCTTGTCGAAACTAGATGTGATTTTGTAAGGTGTTAGTACCTTTTTCGCGGTTGTAAGTGTGAGTTGCTCTTGTTTACTAGTATAAAGCTCGGTCCGGAAATGATGGATTGGTCCAAGAAGTATCTTGTTAGGAACATAAGATTCTTTCTTTTCAATGGTTAAGTTTTCGTGTACTTGGAAAATGCAAATAGGAAGATCGGTATCGACTTGAAGATGGCCTTCGAACGTTTTACTAATTCGATTAACCCATTGCTGCGTGATTTCAATAGGAGATGATGAAGAGGGTAGCAAGGTGATTGAGGGTACCATATTTGGTATGACTTTTGTGGAAGATTATGTGTTATTTATGATATGATATGATCGAATATATATGTATGTGTATCAGGAAATGACATATTTTAATTGTGATCATCGCTTGGCTTATGGATTGATCCGTCGTTGAAAGTTCTTAAATTTGTTTTCATTGTAGTGATTTATGTCAAAGTTGTTCTCTTCTTTGGACAAACACACTTACACACGTATAGTAAGACACTTTTATGAGTTAAGCATTCTGCCGTCCAACTATAGAAACTCAGCAAACGTATCAATTTCTTCAAATGGCTTATTATTTATAAACATCATCAAGAACATTTTATTTCACAACTTCAAACACACCACAAATGAAGTACAAACATATATAGTACATGAAGGTAATCAAACAAGGTTGAATCTACGTTATTTTGTTAAATAACTTAGGACAACCATAGACTTCACAAAATGAGTACACAATCATCAACAAACATGCCAAAAGGGTAAAAACAATAGTTAAAACTTTCCGTGAACCACGCATTCGTTTCTTCAAGAACTTCCATGCCTTGATTGCCAGAATTTTGTTGTAATACTCATTAAGTTGTTCAACTGTCTTGTTACCCTTTGCATGCTCATTCGACTTGTTCATCCCATTAAAGAAATCGACAATTTCAGCATTTGTCATATTGCCTTCGATTATGCCTTTACCCTTGAGCAACTTAACGTCTTCCTCCTTGTCTATAATGCCACTCATCAAATCAACATATTGTGCCAATTCCAACGTAGAACTTGACTTAGCAACTTCATAAGCAACCAGGTTTCGTAACACGACTTCTGAGTAGGTTTCAAGAGTGATGACCGGAAGGTATAATGTGGCTTCGGTTGCTACAAACCTAGTGTCCCTAATCCCTCCATTTGTAGGATTAAAATTAATTCGCCCATATTTGCTTAGTGATGTCACTGAAGGGATTTCAATTTCTGTGACACGAGGATGGTCGCCATCTTCTTTGTCTGTCTTTTTGCCTATTTGGAACCCTAGCAACTCCGATATTTTATCCCAAGGGATGCTTACTAGGACACTTATCGCTTTTCCAACTCTTCTAATCTTGCCCAATCTTTGTCCCAATTCCATTATATGATCCATGTTGTCGATGACATGGTGTTCTGGTGTTATCTCATGCACACCATTAGCTCGTTCCCGGCCATGAAACAATTCGTGATGAGAAGCCTCTTTAGGTGATTCATTATTGACAATTAAATGGTACATAAGATCAAGCAAATGCAAATAACCCACCGTCCCAATAGAATAGTTTAAATTGCGACATAATTTGAGGGGAGAATGTACCTCACAAAATCCTATCATTATGGAGAGCAAGTCAAGATCATCATTAGTGATCTTTTGTATTTCTTCTAAGATCACCAAGGGGATTTGGTTTTCGAGTACCATTACATCTCTATAGAGTATTGCGTGGTTCATCAACTTCTTAGGTATGAATTTGTCTATTTCTTTGTAATGCATAAAAAGAACAAGTAAAAATAAGCCATCAATAGCAAGAATCCATGCTAATGTGTCACCATCAAGGTCTAGATACTTGTGGTAACACGCACGAATCATGAATTCAACCTTTCTGAGTCTCATAATCACCAATGGCTCGAAGGTGTGGACTTGATCAAGATTCAATAATGCTTTGACAGCAGCCACTTTGTACCTTTCCATTTGGTAGAGATGAGTCTCGAAATGGTGATAAGGACCAAGGGTAATAGCTTGAGGTACATAATCTTCAGGTTTGAAACGATTTATGGATTTTGGGACATTGAAGACACAAACATGAATATTGCTAACGTCGATTCCAGCCTCTTCTTTGAAATACTTGCTGATTTGATCGACCCATCGTTGTTTCCCAAAATTCACATTTAAAATTGATTTGAGTTCCGTTTCTTTCATTTTTGTTCTTGGATTATGCTTTTAGTTAATTAAATCTAAATTCTTCTACATGATATACCTCCTATTTATAGGAACAATAAAGTATATGCATAGAGTCATTTATTTTAAGGAAAAGATTCATTAAACAATTTAAGATTACAAGCTAGGGTAATCATCACAATACCTTAAATTATGGTGAATTTAAAACATGTTCAATAGAGAAAAATGAAACTTGCTTTTCTACTCTTTGGTCAAATACATGTTGTAAATGAGCACATGTGTGTGGGTAGAAATGCTCATCATATTTGACTAAGTTTTGTATATGTTTCACACCATGCAAAGGTGAAACTTGGTGTATAAAAGGAACACCAAAGATGTAATAGATGTACCGGCCTTCCCAAATATTTCAAAGAGTGTTCTAGTTTTTATGTTTTGAAGTATTATTCTTAATACTACCAATTTGTCTCTTCAATAAAGTTTAATATTTTGTGAGAAATATTTTTGTGAGAGTAACATCTCGTATATCCAACATTCTTCAAGTTTAAGCTGTGCTAATTAGTAGTTAATTAAGCTTTATGAGCTGTTTGAACATAGTTTTTGGTTGAATGTTCTTTACATTGAGAATACTTTTGTGCTAAGTTATCTTTCTCCGAGCTAGCTAACAGTAAAATATTATCATCCTCAAATCTGAGAAAAAGAATAGAATCCTAATGCAGATAACAACGTTAAAATAAGGATTGTTTTGTAATCGGTACGCTTTGTGACCACAGATATATCAAAAGTTTCTTTTTCATATGTCAATTATTCATCTTACAAATACTTTACATAAATATATACATCTACATGTACAATAAAATTCAGACGAAACAACACACGACATACTAATCTAATTTACCATCTGGTCACATGTTTGCAATTATAAACGCTACAAAACGATTGTAAAATCAACAGCAACAAGAGTACGAGCGTTGATACAACCGTTAGTACTTGCCAAGATTCGTACACATATTTCTTCGTAAACTTATACACTTTCACCTTCACTTTTTGCCTGTAATAATCATTGATTTTAGCAGCTGTAGTGTCCTTGTAAATTTTCATCGACGATTTATTAATCCCATTAAACAAATCCGCGACCAATGTATTAGTCAAGTCCCCTTTGATAATGCCAACCTGTCTAAGCAAACTTGCATCTTCCTTCGTGTCGACAATACCACTCATGAGATCAAGATATTGTGCTATCACTTGGCTTTCATATGTTGCGTTGCTACTACTAGCCATTTCATAAGCTGCTAGGTTCGCTAATATGACTTCTGAATTTATGCGGTTAGGTAATCACTGGTAGGTAGAGTGTTGTGATCTTAGAATCAAAGAAGGGCTTTAACGTTCCGTCTTTTAGAGGCTTGAATGATATACCAGCCATTTTGGTTAGTTCAGAAACCGAAGGGATTTCTATCTCTTCGACTAGTGAATTGTTGGTGGCACTTTCTTGGAGGCCTAGACTTTAGCTGACTAACTTCGAGATCATACCCCATGGTAAACTTGAGATAAATCGAATTGGCCTAATTGAATTTATTATGTCAGTTTTCGCTATACCTATAATGTTTTGGACCAGTTGATCATTAGTAAGATCGATTTTTACTGTCTGCGATGCTTGTGGGGATAATTCTACTTGGACTTCTCGTGGAGGTGAAGCGGGTGATAATTCAACTTGGACTTCTTGTGGAGGTGAAGTGTGCTTCTTAGCACTGTCATCTGTAGAGTTTATAAGTTTCATTAGATAGATAGAAAAAATTTAATGTACAGTATGATTTTATACTAAATTTTGAAAAACATAAGTTAACTAAATAATTTAACATGAACGACCGCATGCGACTCACAAAATTAATCTTATGTAGAAGATCCAATAAGTAATCATCTTGTGCGCACCTGCTAGCCTCTGAGGCAAAGTAAGCATCTTATGTAGAAGATCCAATAAGTGAAGTCCGTTCATTTCTTGTATGTCTTGCTGTTTTGACTGCAACACAAAAGGCGAATGAGACACACAAAATTCCCACATCAAGGAGAGCAACTTAAGATCATTGTCGTTTGACGATTTTGTATCAATGTTTACAACTTCCTTCAAAATAATCATTGGGATTTGATTTTCAAGCATCATTACATCGCTAAAGATACTAGCATCACTAGCAAAACCATTTATATCTTTCCTTAATAGGAAAATGAAAAACAACACATCAATGGCAAGCATTAAGGCCAATGTATCATCCTCAAGTTCGAGGTACTTAATTATTGGCCCGCTATTTTTAAGCTTTTCTATCACATGATTGATTTGGTCAGGATTCCAATAAGATTTGACTACATTGATCTTGGATCGTTCCATGTGATATAGTTCGGGGCGTGAATAATGGTATGGCCCTAACGAACACTACAAAATAAATGCCATTTAGTGTCTGAAACCTTTTGTGACTGAAGTGTAAAAGAGTCAATAAAACACTATTTTAGTCTTTCCCGTCTAATTTAAAAAGTCAAAGTTCAATTCAGTCCTCAATACCTTCAAAATCGATCTAATAATCCTGGTGAACAAAATCCACCTTCACCTTCTCTCCGGCCATCAACACCTTCACCTCCGGCCACCGTCACCGGAAGTTATCTCACCATCTCCGTTAATCTTCTCTGGTTATCTCACCATCTCCGGTAATCTTCTCTGGTTATTTCACCATCTCCGGTAATCTTCTCTGGTATATCACCGTCGCCGAAGGTATTATTTCTCTAATTAGGGTTTCATTTACACCGATCCGATAGTCGCTTAATTCGAGCTTATTTCGAGCTGAATTGACCTTTCAATTATGAATCTGATTCAAGCTTATTTCAAATATGAATATGATTCGAGCTTATTTCGAGCTGAACTTGTTAGTTTAATCTCTGATGATTAATTTGTATAGTTTAAGCATTTAGCAGTGAGCATTAAGTATTTCGAGCTGAATTTAGGAGCATTAAGCATTTAGTATTGAGCATTTAGCATTTCGTTTTTTGTGAAAAGCTACTTGAAGTAGCATTTAGCGTTTGGCGTATAAAATTGAAAGATCGTTTGGCAATAAGCGTTAAGTGTTTTGTTTACGGAATGATTATATATTGGAGAAGAGATGTTGCTTAACATGTGGATATCAAGTTCGTCAAATATAGATAGATAGAAAGGTAGATAGTTGCATTAATAAATATATAACTGTGGATATCAAGTTCGTCTAATAATAGGTAATTGTGATGAAAAGTTTGGACAAAGATTAATCCTAAATCATTTTTGGATTCAGCATCACTGGTTACATCTAATTATCAAATGCTTATTCAATGTGAACAATAGGATATTACATAAAAAAAAATTATAGTTAGCTCTTAGTGCTGTTTGTTAAGGGAGTGTTAGCTCTTTCTTTACTGTTCTTATAGGCGAAACTTGGTGATCCTGTCTGAGGTTAGTTTGGTAGCAATTGCCAAGGCTAGTACCATTTGCTGGTATATGGTAATACATAGTTAATTAGGGACTTAGCGGACACATACAATGTAGATTATTGGACAAAGACAGAACACAGATAGCTTCTTATCATTGTCCAATAGGTAGCAAACCAAAGACAGATAGCATTTAGAACAGCACCATGAATAGGTTCTGAGATTATTGAACTATACTAAGTAGATCACTAGTGCTCCATTTGTCCAATAGGTACTGAGATTATTGAACTATATTGAGATTGTGAGTTCAAGTCTTTGTCCAATAGGTACTGAGATTATTGAACTAATGTGGTTTCCTACTCGGTCCATATATAAGAGACAATGATATGGGAGTAGGACATAACACTAACATACCAGTATAAAAATCTTAGTAGGGACTGAGGGGGATGTATAGAATGTGGGGTCCTAATCCTAGTCCTACTCGGCCCATGTGGCAACAAGCCATCAATCAGACCTCATATGCCACTTGTGATTTGCAAACTGAGTAATGACATATAATGAACTATAATTGCATATCAAATGTCTTATCCCTGGTCTTTGTGACTAATGCTATGCAATTTAATCACATGTAGAAAGATAATTATTCTTGATTCACAATTCTCATATTAATTTAATAAAGAATATTACAATACTTGTGTGCATGATGAACCTATTCTCATGTTAAATATATAATTATTATTATAGGACCATCGTTACACTAGCGTTAACAGTTCTTACAAGTTCCCAAGCTATTCTCATCGTCTGGTCTAAACGTGTCGGTCGATACGAGTACAGTGTTACCACCGCTAACTTCTTGGTCGAGGCTTTGAAATGTTTTATGTCGCTTGTTACCTTATATTGGACTTGGCAAACAGAAGGCCACACTGATGATAACAGGTTTCTATAACGCTCCCTTCTCTCACTATTTTATACATATGTTTTATTGCGCCGTGATAAATGCACACTTTGAATATATGTCATGTGTGCCGTTCTTCATTATTTGGAAAAAGACCAAGAGGCTTGAAGTCGTCTCTTAACCTTTAGTTTTGTTGTTTGGTGTCAGGTTGAGTACAACAGTCGACGAAGTTAGTGTTTACCCCATTCCTGCAGCGCTTTACCTTGTCAAGAATTTGCTCCAGGTTGTTTTTATCGTTGGTTAATCCTAAATTTTTAATGGCTTTTTTAGTTTAGCATATCTCTCTGACACGTGTTTACGTATTTGGCAGTACTATATCTTTGCGTATGTGGATACTCCAGGGTATCAGATACTCAAAAACCTCAATATTATCAGTACTGGTGTCTTGTACCGCATAATTCTCAAAAGGAAGTATGTACTCTTACCTTTAAAGATCCACTCTACCACCATATTACACCGTATTCTGATCATTTTTTTTAATAATAATGTTGCATTACAATAACTTTGCATAGGTTAAGCGAGATCCAGTGGGCTGCTTTCATTTTACTTTGTGCCGGCTGCACAACAACACAACTTAATCCTTCTAAGTCTGTTTGAATATCTCCATATTACAACATTAATAATACCCCTGTTGTTGCTGAATCAGATTGCTTCATATCTGTGCATTTTCCATAAGTTAGAATAGGCGCATTAGCAAACAGAGTATTGTTATTAGATTCCTTGTTAGTTTTTAACTTTATCATATTTTATCATTGTCGTTGACCATCATTTTGTTAACGTATGTGTAGTGACAGGGGATAACTGAGTTGTCTATGAATTTTTATGGCTATTTATATTTTACTTATTGCCTCTTCTTTTACTCTGTGTTCACTTTGTTACAGTTCTGATCATGTTCTTCAGACTCCTTTCCTAGGCTGGATGATGGCGATTGTGAGTAGACTTTTTAGCCTATTTCTTTATATTACCGAACAAAGTGTTCATTCAACTAAGGATCATTCTAACGTGCGCTCGATTATTTTTTGCAGGTCATGGCACTTTTAAGTGGTTTTGCTGGTGTGTACACAGAGGTAAAGGGTGTGTATTGATAGTCTATAAACAAGGCTTGTCAAGTGGCGTTTTCTGTTTTTTAAGAGTTCACCGGTTATGTTACAAGCAAATATTAAAAAACGGCCTACCAGGAACATAAACATGCAGAACTTTTGGCTATAAACGTGCAGAACTTGGGCTCATCATTTCTTTTTCTATATTATGCTCTTTTTAATTGAAGGGATTAGCATAGATTTTGCAGCCTAGTTATATTAGATGAAACGGCTACTGCTTATAAATCTGTAGTGTCTCCGATAATGAGGTGAGGCTAGTAGAATAAATAGCACATATATATTATTTCCAGAATGTATATTGAAACGAAATGCAAGCAGGCAAACAAGAAGACGCTTTCATGAACATTTATCTAGAAATATATCAGTGGTATATAGATAACATATTAATGCTTTACTTTTACTGATTTACCTTTTTAATGCCTTCTGCAGATGTCATTTGTAGATGTGTAAGTGTGTAACAAGGGGCAATGATTCAAGTTCGGTTGTATCGTAAGGAGGATCACAATAAGCTGTGCTTCGCTATTGCAGTTAAGAGAGCTGATTAGATGATTGCTTAAAAAGTTTGTGAATCTGCTTATTGTTACTTAGTATTATCTCTTTTGTGAATCTGCTTATAAGGTCATATGTGAGATCTTAAGGTTCTGAATACTTCGTGCTTAGTTTAACATGTGGGAACCATTTGACTCATATGTAGATATATACATTTTGGAAATGGTTGAATTTGAGTTGTTTCGACTTGTTTTTGGCAATAAAGTTACTTTGTGGTTTCATATATGTAAATTCTTTGTTTTATATAGTTTGTAAACATATTCAGTATAAATGAAAAAATGCAGTGGAAATGGGTAAAATGCAGTAGAAATGAAAAAAACGGTTCAAGTCTTTTAGTGACTGAATAATTCAGTCACTAATAAATTGTTTCAAGTGTTTCTTTCGGAACCTATATTGACACATAACAATCAGTCACAAAATCTGATAGACTTTTGGTGACTGATATTAAGCGTCAAAAAATACTTTTAGTGATGGTTCCATTAGTGTCTCTTTTTCTTTCAGTGGGAGAAGCCCAAAATGCCTATATATAGTGACTGATTTTTTGCTCTTTATGACACTTTTTATCAGTCACTAAATGTCATTTATCTTGTAGTGGAAATCATTTGAGGAGCGTAAGCTTGAGGCTTTACAACACTTATAGAATTGGGCACTTGGCAAACCGATATTGGTATGTTTTCGTCTGATTGAATATTGTTTTGGAGAACTTGTTGGGTTCGAAAAACCCAATCTTTTTCAGACAAGTTCAAGTTCGAATTCAAACTGGTGTTAGAGGAAGAGGCAGCCATTGTTTGTGTAAATTGTTTGATATCTAAAGATTTAATGCATGCATTGATATCATGCATTTGAAAACCCTTAAATAGAGTTTTAATATTGACTTGCAGTAAATTTCTTATTTAATCAGATTTTAGGCCAGCAATCACTATAACTTACGTTGTAACGTTTATTGCCTAGACTAGATTAAATACATATAACTTTATGTTAAGTGCTTCAAATGTCTATTTACTTTTACTTGAGAACAAATTAGAACAAAGTCGATTGGCTATTTTAATCTTGTTATTTAAGTTAGGTAATATCTAAAAATTGGACGACAAAGATGTAATGTGATTAGGGCTGCTTCATAATAAATTGTCAAACAAGTTAAATAAGCTTGACATTAATGGCCATGAAGTATCGCTATTTCACCTGCATGTTTCCATGCTTCAAATGATGCATTTAGATAGTTATAGGTGTTGTGTTGGATTGAATGATGGAGGGTCTTCCTTTGATTGTTTACTTCCATATAGTCAATAGTAGGCGTGTTTGGTAAAAATAACAATAGAGTTGTAACAGTTTTTTTTTTTTTATATATATAAAAACATTTTGTAAGACTGATCGTAATAAGCGTGTTCCCCTATAAAAAAAAAAAAAAAAAAAAAAAAAAAAAAAGAAAAGAACTTTTTTTCTATAAAAACCTCAATTTCTTAAATGTTTATTGACACTTTCAACTAAATCCTTTCTATACACATTTTAATCCTTCAAATCAAAAAAATAAATTTTGATCAATTCTTTTTTTGATGATACAGATGACGAAGAGGAAGTTAATAGTGTGTTATTCGAGTTTGTCAAGGACGCCGCTTTGGTTATTCAAGCTTACACTTCTCAAGCTTCCACTTCTACAATCCCAAAAAACCTACGAAACTCTATTGATAGATATCGTCACGGTGCTCATGAGCTTCTTATGACGACTTACTTCAGTGAAGCACCAATGTAAAATGACTATTTATTCCGTAAACGATTCCGAATGAGTCAAACACTGTTTACACGCATTGTTCGCGAATTTACTGATAACTTCCCACATTTTCAACAATCATATGATTGTTCGGGAAGATAAGTCCGCTAGTGAAGTGTACCTCTGTAATTCGTCAATTAGTATATGACACCATTCCAGATGCTTTAGACAAATATCTACAAATTGGTGATAAAACTTTGCGTGATTGTCTTGTTGCTTTCTGTGACGGGGTTATGGAGTTATATGGCAAGGAGCATTTGCGAAGGCCTACACAAATTGATGTCGAAAAACTTATTCTTTGCACGAGGAAAAAACATGGGTTCCTTGAGATGATAGGATGCATTGACTATACGAAATGGTTGTGGGCTCAATGCCCACAACATCTACGTGATCAAATTTCTAGGGGTGATTCCAGGCCAGAACAATTCATTTTATTAGTAGCGGCTGCCTCACAAGATTTATGGATTTGACATGCGTTCTTTGGTGTTGCGGGGTCGAACAATGACGTCAACGTTATACGTCAATCGCCTCATTAAACGATCTCAAAGTCGGGAAAGCACCAGAGTTTCTGTTCGTGGCTAACGATGTGAATTATAGATGTGGATATTATCTTACTGACGAGATATATCGGGAAGGGGTTGTTCTTGTTAAGTCTGTTTCACAGTCAGGCTCGAATAATACAAAGCGAATAAGATACAAACAAGTGCATGAAGCAGCAAGAAATAATGTGGAATGAGCGTTTGGCTTGCTAAAGAAAAAGTGGGTTATAATAAAAACGCCCACACGGTCGCGAAGTATTGAGAAAATTACACATTTGATGTACACTTGCATAATATGATGCGAAAAGACAAAAAGAAGGCAATATCTTCCAACTTTTATCCGAAGGAACAACATCGTGAAAATGATCATGTACAATCGACAAAATCTAGGTTACAAGTTATGTGGGAAATACACAGCGAACAAACTCATCTAAATCTTGAAGCAGATTTAGTGGAACACATTTGGCATCGAACAAATGCACACTAATTTTATTGTAATGTTTTTAATTTTATTTTAGTTATTTTATGTAATGTTTTTAATTTTATTTGAAATAGTAATGTAATTTTTTAGTTTAAATGAAATTTTAATTAAAAAAATGTTTGGTCTTCTTACTACATGTGTTTTGTTTAGGTTTGGTCTAGGGGGTGTCTGATGAGAGAGAAACTGATGTGACGGTGTTGGGGGTGGTTTTGATGGTGTCTTATTACTCTTAGTCTAACGTAGTTGAAGGTGTAATCTTAATGTGTAAAACATCTCTTAAATGTTCAACGCTCATAAATGCTACTTAATGGAGCGTTGAAAAACGAGCATTCCAAAAAAGACATAAAGCCACTTGGTGCTTATCATAGAAGCATTAAAAAAAACGCTCGACGTTCACTACTAATAAATACTCCGCGTCAAACACCACCGTAATACAAGAGTTGTTTGGATAAGAAAAGTTGTTTTAAGGTCGTGGTAGTTGTTTTGGGTCACTATATTGTTTTTGTTGGTTGAAAATATCAACTAAATCGTTGTAATTCCTAGCATATTCTTAGTTTAATACTCCGTATTATTTATAACAGTATAACACACATACCTCCTATCAGAATAAAAGATAGATAATGAGCATGGCCTGTGACCATAACTCAAACACATTAGTTTACCAAATCTCCTTGGGCTTAGTATCCCAACGAGGCGGTGAAACCCGTGCGTTGTTGCGGGGTTTGTATATGATGAGATCACAACTATTGTTTTGGATTGAGATCGGTTTCGTTAACTTATATTACCGCAAAGAACTAAAATAAGTTAATGAAAATTAGCATCAATCAGATATGATAAACCAATTGCTAAAAGATCCATTTCACAATGATAGGATACAATAGAGCAAGCATCGAGTTGATATGATAAATTTTAACAATCTTGCAAGGTAATAATGGATTTTACATCTTAATTTGTTTCTCATCATATTCTCAGTTCTGAGTATGGAGTGACATGTTTTCAGCTAAGACGTTAAAGGTCCAACCACCCAAATCAAATATAAATACAATTTTCTCCTTTCTCCCATTTTGCAAGCACTTTTTTGCTAGCTAATCACGCATGACGTTGAGACCAGCGAGTGTCTCACATTCTTTTTCGCGTGTCTTTGCTTGTCACTGAATTAGTGACTTTTGTTCCAAGAAATGCTTCAATTCGGCAGCCTCTTTCAAAAATTTTAGAATCATGCAAGATATTTTTTTTGGTGAATATTTCTCTTCTTTGTACTTGTATTCGACGATCATCATTGGTTTCTTTATAGGCCCTTATTGATATTCTTCTTTAGTGTAGTATCACTGAGCCATTCCTGCACATTAAGCATTAATAATTAGTTGTAGAATTATTGTCTAGCAAGATGGAATTCATCTTTATTTTCAGTTCACAACAGGTAGCTGCAACTATATATTAGAAATATATTGTGAAAGCATACCGTCACCAAGGAATACTTAAAGGGTTAAGACCAGCAAGGGTTTGTCGACAAAAATCTTCATCCCTAATCCATCCAAACTTATCTCCTGAAAATCAATAACGATAAAAGATTTAAACACTCCAGTGACGACTTCCATCAATTGTTCATAAGTCGATTATGAGTGCGTTCAAGAGAAACAACTGGTCGTTCAAGAGAAACAACATGCCTTGCAAGAAAAGGATTTAAACACTCCCTGAAAGTTCTTCCCCGAAGCTTGATGCAGTCACTACTGGTCGTTCAAGAGAAACAACATGCCTTGCAAGAAAAGGAATATGTAAATAACAAACTGATTCCACCTTAAATTCCTGTATCACACGTTTTGCATTTGAATATCAAAGAATACTCAAAAGGCGTTATCATATCCAATACGTAATTGACCGAAATTGGTATCAATAATGTATAAAATAAGTTTAAATTTTAAAAGTACTCTTAGCGCAAAAATTGAATCATCGGGCAACTTATGTGTGCATACATCATCATCTATAACTACAATAAGATCAAAACGTAAAATAAAGTTACCTTTTTTCCCATTCTAAACTTTTACTTCTTCAATTCCTAGTCCAACTTTAGGTTTTAACTTTTCTTCTGCCCGATTCTTTGAGCACGATCCTGAGCTTGCAAATCCACAGATTCATTTATAATATATACACAGAATTAACAAATAAAATTATAAAAATTGACCAATAAATTACCAAGATTTTTAAAATCAATACCTCAGATCCCGAGAAAATAATACGTTCAAGAAGAAGCATATTAGCAGTATGAAGTTCTTCAAATGTAGGCATCCAAGCATGTCCTTCAACCCCACAACTAATAGAAGCTGCATGAAAGATTTCACATTTACACAAAATACATTCAAAGTTTCAAACCATTTCTAGTTACACTTATTAATGAACACAACATAAAAAAAATGTAAACCACTCCTATTTACACTTATTAATAAACACAACACAACATGTCCTACCTTTTTATCTATGATTTCACTTAACTGAATCCATGTCTCAATCTGATCCCTATACCTTTGCAACTTCTTAATCTTCTTCAAATCAACTTCATATTTCTCCTTGTAAACCTAATCAAACAGTTTCATAGGTTTTACAATCAAATTAATAAAAAGTAAATAAAATTTATAATCATACCTTATTCCATACACTATTAGTAAGCATCTTTGTTCAATGACGCATAAAAACAAACACTTGATATGCATAAATACTAAACATGATAGTTAACACCTTAATTCATGAAATAAACTAACAAAATTAGAAACTCACATCACAAATTACGTCAACAAAAAGTAGGATACAAAACAACAAACCAAGAAGTATACACTTCTATAGATGTACATGTATTGTAACTGTGTATATCAAATTAGGATGAGGACTTACCTTGGAGTTGTTGTTGTTGATCCATAAATTTAGAGAAAATCTGATTATCAAAAGAGATTTCAAATCTATGAAGTTTGAGTAGAACCTGTTTGGCTAAGCTTATTTATCATAAGCCGATTTGTGCTTATTTTCTATAAGCTCTGATTTTGTGGCTTATTATGAGACTTCTCGGCTTATATAAGTTTATTATGATATGATAAACTTATAAAAGCCGACAAGTCTCAAAATAAGCCGTAAAATTGAGGCTTATAAAAAATAAGCCCAAATTTCTCGGCTTATATAAGTTTAACATATCATAATAAACTTATATAAGCCCACAAGTCCCAAAATAAGCCACAAAATCGGAGCTTATAAAAAATAAGCCCAAATCGACTTATGTTAAATAAGCTTAGCTAAACACGACCGAAGAATCATCGTTTTATGTGTGGTGGCTTCTGGAACTTCTGGAACATGAGAGAAGGTAAAATAAGTGTAAAACACAAACAATCCTAGCCACAAATTGAAATGGCACGAGGAAGGCTGGGAAAAGCATGTTAGTAACTAATAAAACACGATTTTCTTCTATCACGGGGTAATTACGGTAAACGGATGATGAACAGTCGAACCCATACCACACTTCAACCAATGAGATGTTGCCATGTGATCCACTAACTTACTATTTGGGTTTAATGTGCGGATGCAATTTAGGAACCAACCAATAGCAAGCCAGATTAACTAAAAATGGGCTCCAAAACAATTTGCTTTTGCCCCCGTTCCAATTTGAGGTTTAGTATATTTTATAATAAAATTTAGATTTAAGATCATTTGAGGACAAAAGATTATTTACATACTAAGGGATCAATCTTCACCCTTTATTTTTATTTGATCTAATGGATGAGATTAATCACAACAATTTAAAAACCCACTTTCATCATTTTTTTTTCAAATATTAATATCTTTCAAACTGTTAATCGTTAAGCGAAAAAAAATATATCATTGCGACGAGCATTTAATTATCTTTCTATAGATAGGCACTTTGATATACTTTCGAAAAAAATTTTATTTTCGTATTTTACACGTTTTTTTAAAGTTTTTTCGTTTTTTTACGTTACTGAAATTTGCATTGAAAAATCATATATGATAAAACACTAATTTGAATATCACATGTGATATTAGTGTAATATCATATATGATATGTAATATCACATGTGATATTAGTGTAATATCACATATGATATTACATATAATATCACATGTGATATTACATATCATATATGATTTAACACTAATATCACATATGATATTCAATTTAGTGTTTTATCATATATGATTTTTTTCATGTAAATTTTTATAACGTAAAAAAAACGAAAAAAATTACGAAAAAAAGGTGAAAAAAACGAGTTTTTTTTCTTTTTTCGAAAGTATATCAAAGTGCCCGTCTATAGAAAGATAATTAAATGCTCGTCGCGATAGTGTAAATATTTTCACTTAACGATTAACGGTTTAAGAGATATTTAAATTATAAAAAATAGGTGAAATAATAAAATGTTTTTAATCTCAGCCATTGATTTCTTTTTAGATGGATGGTATAGATGAGTCCCTTGGTATGTGAGAAAAGTTTGGTATGTAAAATAACTCTCCTCTAAAATTTAATAAAGTTACATAAAGCAAAAATAAGAATGATCAATCCTAATTAAGTTTTAATAGGCCCGCCCAATCATGGCCGAATCTTATTAATATTGGGCTTAGGCCCAAATGTGTACATCTACTCGTGAAAAACTGAAAATATGCTTAAAAGTTGTGTTTTGGTGAGTAGTTTGCGTTCGATTATTGTTGGGACCTATTAAAATAGTCTCATTATTTACCAGTAGAGGTAGAAGTAGAATTATTGTTGGGACCACAAAATACATGGGATCCATCTTATGTCATCTCTAGAGAACTACTTGTATATGTGCTTTGATTACCTTTTGCAAGGTCATATAGATAGTGTAAGCCTTTATTTACCAGTAGAGGTAGAAGTAGAATTATCGTCTGTTTAAACAAGGTTTATTGTAACATATCATGTGTATCTTAACGGCTAATACCCTTGGCTGCTTAAATCATAACAGAATCGCGACAAAAAATTTAATGATACAATTGTGTCTTGATAAAATGCCAATAATTTAGGTGGATTTGGATTCATACATGCATATGCTTACCTAAAGTTAAAGAATAAGAAGATTGCAAAGATTATGCTTGATTACAGAATCTATTAAATACTACTCCGTAATTTAGTTATCATTATGAAGTGGTTAGTATATGCTGATTTGGATTCATACAATGTGGTTTTAAAAACATTTTACGTGAAGGGAACATGCTAGTTTTAATGAATAATAATGTGGCCAAATGGATGATACTGGGGGAGGGGTGTTCCAATTTTTTTATATGAAATAATTTGTTAAAAAAAATGACTATTGATGACATTAGTTTTAATAATTTAGGGCCCGCTTGGTTCAAAGTGGGGAAAGGGAAAGGGAAAAGGAAAGGGAAAGGGAATGCAAAGGAATGAGTGAGGTGGGTAATCAATACCTTACCCCTCAATTTACTCTATAATGGTTCATTACCCATTACAGGGTAATCAATCCCTTACCCCTCCCTAACCAAGCACTATATTATGAGTGAGCTGGGCCCTTTTGAATACCTTACCCATTCCCCACCCCCCTTTAACCCCTAACCAAGCATGCCCTGAATCTTTTGTTTCCAACTAAATAAATGAACGTGGCATATAAGAAATGGAGGAGAGTTATTTTACTTACTAAACTTTTCTTATAGGGACTCATCTTCACGATCCATCTAAAAAGAAATTAATGTCTGAGATTAAAAGCATTTTATTATTTCACATATTTTTTAAAATTTAAATATCTCTTAAACCGTTAATCGTTAAGTGAAAATATTTACACCGTCGCGAAGAACATTTAATTATCTTTTTATTGACGGCCACTTTGATATACTTTCGAAAAAAGAAAAAAAAAATCGTTTTTTTCACGTTTTTTCGTCTTTTTTTACGTTACTTGAAATTTGCATGAAAAAAATATATATTACTAAACACTTATTTGAATATCACATGTGATATTAGTGTTAAATCATATATAAAATATAATATCACATATGATATGATATGTATATCATATGTGATATTACACTAATATCACATGTGATATTACATATCATATACTCCTATGATATAACATTAATATCATATATGATATAACACTAATATCACATGTGATATTCAAATTAGTGTTTAATCATATATGATTTTTTAATGCAAAATTCAGTAACGTAAAAAAACGAAAAACTTTAAAAAAAACGTGAAAAATGCCGGAAAAAAATTGCCGAAATTATATCAAAGTGTCTATCTATAGAAAGATAATTAAATGCTCGTCGCAATGATATTTTTGTTTTCGCTTAACGATTAACGGTTTGAAAGTTATTAATATTTGAAAAAAGATGATGAAAGAGGGTTTTTTAAATTGTTGAGATTAATCTCATCTATTAGATCAAATTAAAATGCATGGTGAAAATTGATGTAAATAATCTTTTGTCTTCAAATGATTTTAAATCTAAAAAATGTTCTTACTTTGGAAAAGAGACTATTCATAATTTTGTTTATTTATTTATTTATTTATTTTTTATTTTTGTAAATACTACTAAAGTGATTTATTTAATAAAATTAAGTGAATATATAACAAACATGATAGACTACTGACACTATGTATATAGTTAAGACAAAGTATAATAGAAGCTTTACCTATGCGTTGGTAAGTTCCTAGACGCATCCTATTTATAAAATCCCCCCACCCCTCCGTGTCGGCTGTGTTGAAAATGTATAACTCGGTTGATAGACCGATCAACTTGTATGTTGGTCATGCGTGTGGTTTATATTTGTGTGTGAGTATGTATGGGTGGTGAAGTTGGTTGTCATGCATATTACTCAAAATTGGTGAGATATTGAAATATGATGTGATGTTGAGTTAACGATGATAATGTTGGTTAGTATCGCATCCCGTCTAAACAATCATGTACTAGACTACTAGTATAGGTTGAGAGGGAACGTACAATGAACCTTGACTACAATTTTTTTTTTTTTTTTGAACGGTGACTTTCATTTTTTTGGCAAGAGTCACACCTACCACACGGTAGGCCCTCATCCACCACATACCCAGACTATGTTGTCTGAACCGGGTCCACGCTGGCGCAGTGGGGATTATTGGCGGCGTCCGCCCGGAAACCGTACCGCCTCCACACGATTATTATCGCTGGAGTAACGGTCGGATGAAAATCGGGGCCGGCTTGGATTCGAACCTGCGCAGCTAATGACTACAATTATGTAGGCAAAAATTTAGTTAACATAAATGCAAAATGAACAAGCATGTGATTAACGATTATTACAGTTGGAGCAAATTTAGGTCAAATATTAAACAATTTATAAAAGTAACGAGTTTCTGAATCTATCCTCCTAGTTATTGCCAAATGAATTTGGGTTGTAACTGCAAGTCGTGTATTTTGTATGTAAAATTGTATGATATGTATTTGATCTTTTGTACCCCTTTCGTCTTAAAATAATTGTTTACATACAAAAAACATAGTTTAAGATAACATCATTATTACAACTTTTTATTTTATAATTTTTGAACAAAAGATAGTTTTACTATAACCAATTACATTTAAAACATCTTTAAAGCTTGTAATAATAACCTGGCTAATATCGTAAACTTGATCTATATTTTCTATCTATTTTTGGTAGTGGATAATTAATTTGGGATAACCCAAAAAGAAAATATGGACAATAAATATAGGACGGATGAAGTAATAATTAACAAAAATATACTTTTTAAAAGATTTACATTTAAATCAATTGACTTAGATAATGTCTTTTTGAAAAGACTCGCAATACGTAGTGATTGTAACTTTATTGTGAAGCGTCTTAACTAGATATAATGAAGAGAAAAGTACCAAAAAGTGCCAAAATCTTTTTGGTAGTCCTCTTTGTGGTCAAATTTTCCTTCAATCTCTAAAATGGTCATGCGCAGCCACTCGACTGCGCAGCTCCACCAAAAATATGACACGTGTCATAAGGAAAGTACACTTTTTACTTTTTAATCTACCCAAATAACCACCAAATTTGCGCAATCGACGGCTACTCAACCTACTTTTACTCGACTTGCATTTATCCACGTGCAAAAAGTACAAAAAAAAAAAAAAAAAAAAAAAAAAGGAACAAAACTACTTTTCACCGTGTACCTCCTTCTTTCTTTTCCAATGTACCTGAAAACCCGATCGGCAATAACCATCGGATCATACACAAGAATTAATCGATACATGATTATCAATCCAAATCTGATTATCATTCTGAAACTTAAACACAAACACAAACACAAAACAACATATATTGTCACCGATTGAGTACATAGGATTTTTGTTTATTTCCAATGGATTCATCGTTTCATCATGTTGATGTAAGTATCATATTTAGATGTAATAAATGTTTAATCCTTTAGTTAGGTTTGGGATTGTTACAGATGAGATTATACTTTAATGATCAAGTCTTTTGGTTGAAAATAGTTGGTATCTTGTATTTTTTGTACCAGTAACACAATATACTCATGAAGACTGAATAATCTTGTAGCTAGTATCATGTATAAATTAGTTTTATTTTTAATATTTTGTTTTTTGTTAACCTAGGTTTATGATTCGAAAGTTAGTTTGAAAACTAAGCTACACCTTCTGAAAACAATAGCAAAGAAGTTGGCTGAAAAAAAGGAAAGGTATAACAAGTTTAAAAGTAGTGTTTTTGGCCCCTGGTTGGATATTAGAACGGAGGACCATGATAATCTTGTCCTGAACTTTTTGCTTCAACACCAAAGGGATATCAAAGATGCTACTACTGATATGCCTTTTATTTTCGATATTGGTCACAATACATTAGAGTTTGGTAGGAGGGAATTTTGTTTGTTAACCGGTTTCAAATTTGGAAATCCTTCTTTAGACCATTTGAGTAACAGCGTCTCAAATTTCCATAACCGGGTATTTCCTACTCTACCAAGAATAAAGGGTGACGATCTTAAAGCACTTCTTGAGATGGATAAGGATTTTAAAAAGCTCTCTCATGATGATTCAGTCCGTGTTTGTCTGTTGCTGGCTTTAGAGTATGTATTCATGGGTAACGAGCTTAGGCACGTTATACCCTATGAGATTTTGGCTCTAGTGGATGATTTGTCTGCTTTTGATGCTTTCCCTTGGGGACAATATATTTGGCAAGAGCTTCACCTTAGGGTGTATAATGTTGATTCAACACACGGGAAAAAATACAAGCCTCAATATTCTTTGAACGGATTTGTTTTCGTCTTTAAGGTTTGCAAGCTTTTCTCATTTATTGCTTGTCTCATGTATTGCTTGTCTCATTTATGTCATTGCAGTGTAAATGTTGACCCAACCCACCCATACCATAAATATTGACCCAACCCAGCCTTTAGTATCTAAATGCTATGTTTGACTCCCCAAATCTAGTTTTAAGTTTGGTTTTAATCAACTCTATAGTGCAACTGCATTGTTATCAGAATATGTGGTCATATGGAATAGAATACCTCATTTATTGTGACGTTTATATGAATCTAATAACATAATGCAGTGACGCAATTTTGTCTGACTTTTGAAGTACACAGATTTCAGATGTTTTCTCATCCTAAACTCTTAGATTAGAAACAGATGCTTGACTAATAGTTGCTGAAACACAACATGTTCATATTAAGCGCAAACTTGTAGCTGAAGTTTTATATATCTTTGTTACGTTGGCATATACAACTTGTTACAGATCTGGTTTTAAAAACTTTACAGATCTGGTTATTGGACATTAATTTAGTTTACAGCTAGCCATTAAGTTAGTTTATTTATTTAACATTAATGGTTTTAAAAACTTTACAGATCTGGTTATTGGAACTTTTTCCGAATGCTACAAATTGGTGGCATAAAGACGATGATGTTGTACCTCGTTGTGTTTCTTGGAGTAATGGTATAACATTTACAAAAGCTGATTGTGAGAGGCTATTATATTTTAGAGAGTCAATTAATACACTTGTCCCCACCAAAAAGGAGATCAATACATCATGGTGGACATGTAGTTTAGACTATTTCAAGAATGGGTCAACAGAAGATGCATCTCATAGACCTTTAAAAAAGAGGAAGGTTATTCCGCGTACACATGTTCACACGGAGGTTCACACGGAGGTTCACCGTGAGGTACATGTTTGCACTGAGGTGCATAGCTATGAAGGATTGGATGACCCAGCGCTTGCAAAGAAGGTTGAGGATATTGAGCGTGCATTTGGTAGTCGTTTAAGTGCACTTGAGAAATATGTGAAACCTCCCAAGGATGCATCTTTTGTGTAGATGTCGAGTGTATTTGATAATCCTAGTGAAGTTGATCAAGACTCAAAGGTTTGTTGTTTATAAACAAAATTTTTATTTTTACGTTGAATGTGTAAATAAGATTATTATATATTACCTTATTTTTGCAGTCCTCTAGTAGATTATCAGAACCTTCTGAACCTCGAGGTGAGCTTATAAAGAAGATTGAGTATATTGAATCATTCTTTGGGAGACGTTTAGCAGCACTTGAGCAACACGTTAAGAATGGCACTAACGAGACTATGGAGCCTTGTAGTTTACATAATCATGAAGCAAATGTTGTTAATACTGCAAATCAAGAAAAGGTAAGTTCTTGAATTTTGTTTCCTTATCAACATGGCGTATATTATTACAAGAAGGTTGTTAAGGGCTAAGATTAGTTGAATTTTTGCAGCCCTCTGTGAACGAGACTTTGGAGCCCTCTGTGAACGAGACTTTTGAGCCCACTAGTGTAAAGGTCGAGAACAGGTTTAATGATAGTGTGGAGCCAACAAGTGGAAAGGTTGAGATCAGCTTTAACGATTATGTGGAGCCCACTGCAAATGAAGAAAAGGTAATATTACTTTAATTTTGTTTCTTTCTCTTATTTATATGTATGCAGCCCTCTCTTGAACCTGACAATGCAAATGAAGAAAAGGTAATATTATTACATAACGAGACTATGGATATTATTACATAACACTCGTCATACAATAACGTTATATTTTATTTATACTTCTTATGCAGCCCTCAAATGCATTTGATAATGATGTCAAATTGCATCCTGACATGGATATTCAACATGATCCAAAGGAAATGGAATATTATAACGGTGGAATCAACGAAGCTGAACCTGAATTATTAGATTCAGAATATAAAAACATGTTTGACACACCGTTTGATAATCAGGTAGTCAGTTTTAACCATATTCACCGTTTGACACACCGAAACATGTTTATTTGATCATATATCAGTTTACTTAAATAGAATGGCTTGATTACTTGTATTTCAACAGGTAGTAGAGGAACAAGAGGAAGAAGGGGCATTGAAGAATACGGGTAATCCGCTTCAGGAACAAGATTTAATGGCAGTGGAGACTCTTATGCAAATATATGTATTTACTACTCCTGAAAAGGTAAATTTAACATTAAGTTTTTTGGTTTTAAAATCAAATAACCCAATCTTTTTATTCTAATTTTTTTTAATATAGGAAAAAGACAATGATTTGCAGTCTCCTTCAATGAAGGATCGAGATTCTATTCCTAGTAATGATGATGTGGAGAAATTAGCAACGAAGCATCCCGATGCTGTTCCTAGGAATGATGATCAGGATAAATCAGCAATGAATGATCCAGATTGTACCCCTAGCAATGACGATAATGAGAAATTAGTTGATATCTACTGTTATGGTGACGGGCAGGCATCTATTAAAAAGATACCGGTTAATGTTGCCCGAGAGACTAGAGCGAGCAGGTATCTTCAAGACCCGTACATGAACCAGCCTTCAACCACTCCACAAAAGCCTAAAGTCCGTGCTAGGAAGAAGAAATGTGTAAAGCGTTTTCAGCCATTGGTTTCACATGGTGGTGAAGTGATTCCCCCGTGGAATGAGGTAACTTATTTTACTTATTATTTATTTCAGATTTTGTAACGTTGGTTAAGTACTTTGGACTAGACAATTCTATATGATATATCTACAGGATCTAACTCGTCCTACTGGTTCGCGACAATTAAGAGTGATTGTGCCAAAAGAAATTATGGATTTTTTGAATGAAAAGGAGGACAGGAGATTTTATTTTCCATGGGGAGGAGATGGCATATATGCATATCATGATTTTTGGGAAAGGTTGTTGGGCATCAGGAAGTATAGAAATGGATGGCTTTCTGATACGGTAAATTTCATGTTAACAATTTTTAAGATTTATGGATAATGTTAACTACTTTTTTATTTTTATTTTTATTTTTTCTGGCAGCACCTTGATCTATGGATAATGTTTCTATGGCATTTTAGACCTGCCGATGCTGATTGGGCAATGGCAGGTCCATTTTTTAGCTCCATGATTCTTACCAACAGGATGCCAGGTTTTTATGCTGACGGAGTAACTTATGGTCTCCCCTGGTTTGCTGAATCTGTGGAAAAGGTGTGTTTAAGAAATTTTTGATAGTCGTATAGTAGTATTTGATGGTTCTAATTGATATGTAGTATTTCTTAGATCACAATCAGGCATGACCATAATAACTAACCTTTAGTTTTCGCGATGATCACACATAAGCTGTTACTGTATATGGTTGAAAAGTCATTTTCTAGTAGTGTAAGGAAATTCCTAAATAAGGTAATGTGAGGCTGTTTTTGGAGCTTATTTTCTAGCTGAAAAAAGACTTTCAAAATCAAAATCAAACTACAAAAACAAAGTTAGAGTAGTGGTAATCCTAAAAAAGTAACTTGGTGATGGAAAGGGCATCTAGACATATTAAAAATAAGCTGTTGGTGTGTGTTTTAGGGCCATCCTAAAAAAGTAACTTACTGATGCAGAACAGGAATTTATGCAAAAACAGATTTTTAACTCGACTTTATACTATGCTAGGGGTGATTATAGTGCACTAAACTGAAACTAAAATTAGATAAGCATACAAGGATTTAATAAAAACAAAGTTTGCACAATTTGAGTACCAATTAGACTAAGAAAAAGGGCCCATAACAGCAGTAATGCTGTTGTCCTGTGCCAGTGCAGAAAAACAGTTAAGCTCTTTTTCTTACGAAATCCTACCAAAACTTATGCAACCTTTATTTCACTCTTTGACAGCCTTGACCCAAACAGCCCCTTGTGTGAGTTTCTTTGGAGAGACAAATGGAGCTTGGGAGCTGAGTGTGCTTCTTTGGAGCAAATCTGAGCCCTTGGATGCAAAATTTTAAATACAATATCGTTTTTGTTGTCTTATGTTTGCTCACCAATATTGTAGGTCTATTTTCCAATCAATGAAGATAATGTACATTGGGTTCTGGGAGAACTCCATCTACGCTCCGGTGTCATAACAATCTATGACAGCCTCTCCTGGCCTCTAGTTGAAAATCGAGAATGGTGGATCAATATGAGGAGATGTTTTGTATATAAAATTCCTAAGTTTTTACAACAAACCGAAGTAATGGAAAAGAAGGGCATTGATCCAAAACATTACTCCATCACCTTCTGGTATGCGGATAATGTGCCAAGGCAAGGCCCTCTTTATGGTGACTGCGGTATCTGGGTGATGATAAACTTGTATAGGTTGTCGAATAATCTTCCATTGGCGGTCGGTAATACTACTTTGGCAGCTTTGGCATATAGGGAGCGTTTGGTAGATTTCTTTTGGAAGTACAAGATTGAACTACCTTTGGCACAAACTGATTGAAGTTGGGGTTGAAATGTGCCGCTGAAAGGTGAGAAGCTGTAGTAGTTGGTAGAAATAACTCATTGATGTACAAGTTCAAATAACTCAACTGGTAGTTGCAAATGTATTTTGTAGTTTGGCAAAACTTTGGTACTTTGGTAGTTGAAACTGTAATAGTAGTTGCAAATATATTTTATACTTTCGTTGTTGAAACTGTAGTAGTTGGTAGTAGGTGACTGAGCATAATCTATTGTAAACGAATGTTGTATGTTTTGTAAACCAGTGTGACATATGTATTGTTGAAAATAATTTTGTTTAATCATCTCATCCAGTTAAATCTGTTTGTCTCATTCAATGTGACATATATGTTGTTACCATTAACTAGGTGAAATTATATGATGAGCCGAAGTTAGGTTTTGTAAATAATGATATACTATTGCATGTAACATTGTTATTGTTAGGTTAGGTGTTGGAGATTGCGTTTTCTGTATTGCGGAAAAACACTGATAATCACTTTTTGTGATGTGATAAGTAGACTAGTAACTAAATAAGGCTGCAAAGTAGTCAAGGTTTACTCGAACTCAGGTGTAGAAAATAATGTCGTGGTTTAACTTAATGTGAAGTTAATTAAGAAGTTACTTTGGCTATTTGACTTTTCAAGTTACTTTGGATAATGAACAAAAATAAGTGTTGAACATGATATATGTTGAACATGATTTTATTTGTTATAACATACGTATAAACATCCACTGAATTTGGAATAATACTCTTGAAAAAAAAATTAACTTAAACACGACTACTCAAAACCTTTATTATACAATTGCAACATATATATTTACATCGATTAATCAATTAGTTATCCATGCAGTATAGAAAAGAACCAAACCTTTTATGGACTTCATTATGGACTTCATATACGCAAATACAAAACAATTATTTGAACGTCTATCCAGTTAACTTAAAGCATACATGCCTGCAAAAGGAACTGGAATTTCTGAGGAAAAATTTGCAGTTAGACATAACCAACAGACAGATCATAATCAATACTGTGTTATGTTTCACAGTTGCAAAACAAGTGAACAGACTCAAACGAAAAGTTAAAGAAGAGCAAGAACCATTTAAACTTTATTCTTGCATAAAAACCATGACTCCACTATTCCAGTTA